>OV815319.1:1457950-2057950 GCA_929108375.1 Gymnoscelis rufifasciata | reverse complement strand
AATATAAAATATGTGTTATTTATCCAAAGAATGTGATTCTTTCTGTTGCTGGTCGTGCGGGATGTTATGTGGCGACGATACAAACAGGAATAAACAGGAATTTGGAAGATATCCCAAACGAAACTTTCAAAAAGTCGTCAATTATTAAATATTTTATATGCCAAGTATTTTGGCAGTGTGTTTTCTTATATTATTCTTATATAGGTATATAATGCTGAAAACAGCTCAAATAAATTAGCAATAGCTAAGAGCTCGGTCAACGGTCAAAATTAACTCAAAATACTTGTAAATAATGTCAATAATATCGATCGAAATCAACACTTTGTTGTTTTCGTATGAGGACTTAGGTGGATTTACGAGTGGCTTTGAAATGCCTTATTTTAGTGATTTTTTGAATTTTTATGTAAAAATCTGTGTTTTTTCTGTTGCAGGGACGTGCGGGGAGGTGGGCAGAGGTATTACAAACAGAAATAAACGGAATTTAAGGTAAGTTGTCAAACAAAATTTAGAAAAAACACCAAAAAATGTTGGTAAGGTAATGTTTTTAATATAAAATATGTGTTATTTATCCAAAGAATGTGATTCTTTCTGTTGCTGGTCGTGCGGGATGTTATGTGGCGACGATACAAACAGGAATAAACAGGAATTTGGAAGATATCCCAAACGAAACTTTCAAAAAGTCGTCAATTATTAAATATTTTATATGCCAAGTATTTTGGCAGTGTGTTTTCTTATATTATTCTTATATAGGTATATAATGCTGAAAACAGCTCAAATAAATTAGCAATAGCTAAGAGCTCGGTCAACGGTCAAAATTAACTCAAAATACTTGTAAATAATGTCAATAATATCGATCGAAATCAACACTTTGTTGTTTTCGTATGAGGACTTAGGTGGATTTACGAGTGGCTTTGAAATGCCTTATTTTAGTGATTTTTTGAATTTTTATGTAAAAATCTGTGTTTTTTCTGTTGCAGGGACGTGCGGGGAGGTGGGCAGAGGTATTACAAACAGAAATAAACGGAATTTAAGGTAAGTTGTCAAACAAAATTTAGAAAAAACACCAAAAAATGTTGGTAAGGTAATGTTTTTAATATAAAATATGTGTTATTTATCCAAAGAATGTGATTCTTTCTGTTGCTGGTCGTGCGGGATGTTATGTGGCGACGATACAAACAGGAATAAACAGGAATTTGGAAGATATCCCAAACGAAACTTTCAAAAAGTCGTCAATTATTAAATATTTTATATGCCAAGTATTTTGGCAGTGTGTTTTCTTATATTATTCTTATATATATAATGCTGAAAACAGCTCAAATAAATTAGCAATAGCTAAGAGCTCGGTCAACGGTCAAAATTAACTCAAAATACTTGTAAATAATGTCAATAATATCGATCGAAATCAACACTTTGTTGTTTTCGTATGAGGACTTAGGTGGATTTACGAGTGGCTTTGAAATGCCTTATTTTAGTGATTTTTTGAATTTTTATGTAAAAATCTGTGTTTTTTCTGTTGCAGGGACGTGCGGGGAGGTGGGCAGAGGTATTACAAACAGAAATAAACGGAATTTAAGGTAAGTTGTCAAACAAAATTTAGAAAAAACACCAAAAAATGTTGGTAAGGTAATGTTTTTAATATAAAATATGTGTTATTTATCCAAAGAATGTGATTCTTTCTGTTGCTGGTCGTGCGGGATGTTATGTGGCGACGATACAAACAGGAATAAACAGGAATTTGGAAGATATCCCAAACGAAACTTTCAAAAAGTCGTCAATTATTAAATATTTTATATGCCAAGTATTTTGGCCGTGTGTTTTCTTATATTATTCTTATATATATAATGCTGAAAACAGCTCAAATAAATTAGCAATAGCTAAGAGCTCGGTCAACGGTCAAAATTAACTCAAAATACTTGTAAATAATGTCAATAATATCGATCGAAATCAACACTTTGTTGTTTTCGTATGAGGACTTAGGTGGATTTACGAGTGGCTTTGAAATGCCTTATTTTAGTGATTTTTTGAATTTTTATGTAAAAATCTGTGTTTTTTCTGTTGCAGGGACGTGCGGGGAGGTGGGCAGAGGTATTACAAACAGAAATAAACGGAATTTAAGGTAAGTTGTCAAACAAAATTTAGAAAAAACACCAAAAAATGTTGGTAAGGTAATGTTTTTAATATAAAATATGTGTTATTTATCCAAAGAATGTGATTCTTTCTGTTGCTGGTCGTGCGGGATGTTATGTGGCGACGATACAAACAGGAATAAACAGGAATTTGGAAGATATCCCAAACGAAACTTTCAAAAAGTCGTCAATTATTAAATATTTTATATGCCAAGTATTTTGGCAGTGTGTTTTCTTATATTATTCTTATATATATAATGCTGAAAACAGCTCAAATAAATTAGCAATAGCTAAGAGCTCGGTCAACGGTCAAAATTAACTCAAAATACTTGTAAATAATGTCAATAATATCGATCGAAATCAACACTTTGTTGTTTTCGTATGAGGACTTAGGTGGATTTACGAGTGGCTTTGAAATGCCTTATTTTAGCGATTTTTTGAATTTTTATGTAAAAATCTGTGTTTTTTCTGTTGCAGGGACGTGCGGGGAGGTGGGCAGAGGTATTACAAACAGAAATAAACGGAATTTAAGGTAAGTTGTCAAACAAAATTTAGAAAAAACACCAAAAAATGTTGGTAAGGTAATGTTTTTAATATAAAATATGTGTTATTTATCCAAAGAATGTGATTCTTTCTGTTGCTGGTCGTGCGGGATGTTATGTGGCGACGGTACAAACAGGAATAAACAGGAATTTGGAAGATATCCCAAACGAAACTTTCAAAAAGTCGTTAATTATTAAATATTTTATATGCCAAGTATTTTGGCAGTGTGTTTTCTTATATTATTCTTATATATATAATGCTGAAAACAGCTCAAATAAATTAGCAATAGCTAAGAGCTCGGTCAACGGTCAAAATTAACTCAAAATACTTGTAAATAATGTCAATAATATCGATCGAAATCAACACTTTGTTGTTTTCGTATGAGGACTTAGGTGGATTTACGAGTGGCTTTGAAATGCCTTATTTTAGTGATTTTTTGAATTTTTATGTAAAAATCTGTGTTTTTTCTGTTGCAGGGACGTGCGGGGAGGTGGGCAGAGGTATTACAAACAGAAATAAACGGAATTTAAGGTAAGTTGTCAAACAAAATTTAGAAAAAACACCAAAAAATGTTGGTAAGGTAATGTTTTTAATATAAAATATGTGTTATTTATCCAAAGAATGTGATTCTTTCTGTTGCTGGTCGTGCGGGATGTTATGTGGCGACGATACAAACAGGAATAAACAGGAATTTGGAAGATATCCCAAACGAAACTTTCAAAAAGTCGTCAATTATTAAATATTTTATATGCCAAGTATTTTGGCAGTGTGTTTTCTTATATTATTCTTATATATATAATGCTGAAAACAGCTCAAATAAATAAGCAATAGCTAAGAGCTCGGTCAACGGTCAAAATTAACTCAAAATACTTGTAAATAATGTCAATAATATCGATCGAAATCAACACTTAGTTGTTTTCGTATGAGGACTTAGGTGGATTTACGAGTGGCTTTGAAATGCCTTATTTTAGTGATTTTTTGAATTTTTATGTAAAAATCTGTGTTTTTTCTGTTGCAGGGACGTGCGGGGAGGTGGGCAGAGGTATTACAAACAGAAATAAACGGAATTTAAGGTAAGTTGTCAAACAAAATTTAGAAAAAACACCAAAAAATGTTGGTAAGGTAATGTTTTTAATATAAAATATGTGTTATTTATCCAAAGAATGTGATTCTTTCTGTTGCTGGTCGTGCGGGATGTTATGTGGCGACGATACAAACAGGAATAAACAGGAATTTGGTAGATATCCCAAACGAAACTTTCAAAAAGTCGTTAATTATTAAATATTTTATATGCCAAGTATTTTGGCAGTGTGTTTTCTTATATTATTCTTATATATATAATGCTGAAAACAGCTCAAATAAATTAGCAATAGCTAAGAGCTCGGTCAACGGTCAAAATTAACTCAAAATACTTGTAAATAATGTCAATAATATCGATCGAAATCAACACTTTGTTGTTTTCGTATGAGGACTTAGGTGGATTTACGAGTGGCTTTGAAATGCCTTATTTTAGTGATTTTTTGAATTTTTATGTAAAAATCTGTGTTTTTTCTGATGCAGGGACGTTCGGGGAGTTGGGCAGAGGTATTACAAACAGAAATAAACGGAATTTAAGGTAAGTTGTCAAACAAAATTTAGAAAAAACACCAAAAAATGTTGGTAAGGTAATGTTTTTAATATAAAATATGTGTTATTTATCCAAAGAATGTGATTCTTTCTGTTGCTGGTCGTGCGGGATGTTATGTGGCGACGATACAAACAGGAATAAACAGAAATTTGGAAGATATCCCAAACGAAACTTTCAAAAAGTCGTCAATTATTAAATATTTTATATGCCAAGTATTTTGGCAGTGTGTTTTCTTATATTATTCTTATATATATAATGCTGAAAACAGCTCAAATAAATTAGCAATAGCTAAGAGCTCGGTCAACGGTCAAAATTAACTCAAAATACTTGTAAATAATGTCAATAATATCGATCGAAATCAACACTTTGTTGTTTTCGTATGAGGACTTAGGTGGATTTACGAGTGGCTTTGAAATGCCTTATTTTAGTGATTTTTTGAATTTTTATGTAAAAATCTGTGTTTTTTCTGTTGCAGGGACGTGCGGGGAGGTGGGCAGAGGTATTACAAACAGAAATAAACGGAATTTAAGGTAAGTTGTCAAACAAAATTTAGAAAAACACCAAAAAATGTTGGTAAGGTAATGTTTTTAATATAAAATATGTGTTATTTATCCAAAGAATGTGATTCTTTCTGTTGCTGGTCGTGCGGGATATTATGTGGCGACGATACAAACAGGAATAAACAGAAATTTGGAAGATATCCCAAACGAAACTTTCAAAAAGTCGTCAATTATTAAATATTTTATATGCCAAGTATTTTGGCAGTGTGTTTTCTTATATTATTCTTATATATATAATGCTGAAAACAGCTCAAATAAATTAGCAATAGCTAAGAGCTCGGTCAACGGTCAAAATTAACTCAAAATACTTGTAAATAATGTCAATAATATCGATCGAAATCAACACTTTGTTGTTTTCGTATGAGGACTTAGGTGGATTTACGAGTGGCTTTGAAATGCCTTATTTTAGTGATTTTTTGAATTTTTATGTAAAAATCTGTGTTTTTTCTGTTGCAGGGACGTGCGGGGAGGTGGGCAGAGGTATTACAAACAGAAATAAACGGAATTTAAGGTAAGTTGTCAAACAAAATTTAGAAAAACACCAAAAAATGTTGGTAAGGTAATGTTTTTAATATAAAATATGTGTTATTTATCCAAAGAATGTGATTCTTTCTGTTGCTGGTCGTGCGGGATGTTATGTGGCGACGATACAAACAGGAATAAACAGGAATTTGGAAGATATCCCAAACGAAACTTTCAAAAAGTCGTCAATTATTAAATATTTTATATGCCAAGTATTTTGGCAGTGTGTTTTCTTATATTATTCTTATATATATAATGCTGAAAACAGCTCAAATAAATTAGCAATAGCTAAGAGCTCGGTCAACGGTCAAAATTAACTCAAAATACTTGTAAATAATGTCAATAATATCGATCGAAATCAACACTTTGTTGTTTTCGTATGAGGACTTAGGTGGATTTACGAGTGGCTTTGAAATGCCTTATTTTAGTGATTTTTTGAATTTTTATGTAAAAATCTGTGTTTTTTCTGTTGCAGGGACGTGCGGGAAGGTGGGCAGAGGTATTACAAACAGAAATAAACGGAATTTAAGGTAAGTTGTCAAACAAAATTTAGAAAAAACACCAAAAAATGTTGGTAAGGTAATGTTTTTAATATAAAATATGTGTTATTTATCCAAAGAATGTGATTCTTTCTGTTGCTGGTCGTGCGGGATGTTATGTGGCGACGATACAAACAGGAATAAACAGGAATTTGGAAGATATCCCAAACGAAACTTTCAAAAAGTCGTCAATTATTAAATATTTTATATGCCAAGTATTTTGGCAGTGTGTTTTCTTATATTATTCTTATATATATAATGCTGAAAACAGCTCAAATAAATTAGCAATAGCTAAGAGCTCGGTCAACGGTCAAAATTAACTCAAAATACTTGTAAATAATGTCAATAATATCGATCGAAATCAACACTTTGTTGTTTTCGTATGAGGACTTAGGTGGATTTACGAGTGGCTTTGAAATGCCTTATTTTAGTGATTTTTTGAATTTTTATGTAAAAATCTGTGTTTTTTCTGTTGCAGGGACGTGCGGGGAGGTGGGCAGAGGTATTACAAACAGAAATAAACGGAATTTAAGGTAAGTTGTCAAACAAAATTTAGAAAAAACACCAAAAAATGTTGGTAAGGTAATGTTTTTAATATAAAATATGTGTTATTTATCCAAAGAATGTGATTCTTTCTGTTGCTGGTCGTGCGGGATGTTATGTGGCGACGATACAAACAGGAATAAACAGGAATTTGGAAGATATCCCAAACGAAACTTTCAAAAAGTCGTCAATTATTAAATATTTTATATGCCAAGTATTTTGGCAGTGTGTTTTCTTATATTATTCTTATATATATAATGCTGAAAACAGCTCAAATAAATTAGCAATAGCTAAGAGCTCGGTCAACGGTCAAAATTAACTCAAAATACTTGTAAATAATGTCAATAATATCGATCGAAATCAACACTTTGTTGTTTTCGTATGAGGACTTAGGTGGATTTACGAGTGGCTTTGAAATGCCTTATTTTAGTGATTTTTTGAATTTTTATGTAAAAATCTGTGTTTTTTCTGTTGCAGGGACGTGCGGGGAGGTGGGCAGAGGTATTACAAACAGAAATAAACGGAATTTAAGGTAAGTTGTCAAACAAAATTTAGAAAAAACACCAAAAAATGTTGGTAAGGTAATGTTTTTAATATAAAATATGTGTTATTTATCCAAAGAATGTGATTCTTTCTGTTGCTGGTCGTGCGGGATGTTATGTGGCGACGATACAAACAGGAATAAACAGGAATTTGGAAGATATCCCAAACGAAACTTTCAAAAAGTCGTCAATTATTAAATATTTTATATGCCAAGTATTTTGGCAGTGTGTTTTCTTATATTATTCTTATATATATAATGCTGAAAACAGCTCAAATAAATTAGCAATAGCTAAGAGCTCGGTCAACGGTCAAAATTAACTCAAAATACTTGTAAATAATGTCAATAATATCGATCGAAATCAACACTTTGTTGTTTTCGTATGAGGACCTAGGTGGATTTACGAGTGGCTTTGAAATGCCTTATTTTAGTGATTTTTTGAATTTTTATGTAAAAATCTGTGTTTTTTCTGTTGCAGGGACGTGCGGGGAGGTGGGCAGAGGTATTACAAACAGAAATAAACGGAATTTAAGGTAAGTTGTCAATCAAAATTTAAAAAAAACACCAAAAAATGTTGGTAAGGTAATGTTTTTAATATAAAATATGTGTTATTTATCCAAAGAATGTGATTCTTTCTGTTGCTGGTCGTGCGGGATGTTATGTGGCGACGATACAAACAGGAATAAACAGGAATTTGGAAGATATCCCAAACGAAACTTTCAAAAAGTCGTCAATTATTAAATATTTTATATGCCAAGTATTTTGGCAGTGTGTTTTCTTATATTATTCTTATATATATAATGCTGAAAACAGCTCAAATAAATTAGCAATAGCTAAGAGCTCGGTCAACGGTCAAAATTAACTCAAAATACTTGTAAATAATGTCAATAATATCGATCGAAATCAACACTTTGTTGTTTTCGTATGAGGACTTAGGTGGATTTACGAGTGGCTTTGAAATGCCTTATTTTAGTGATTTTTTGAATTTTTATGTAAAAATCTGTGTTTTTTCTGTTGCAGGGACGTGCGGGGAGGTGGGCAGAGGTATTACAAACAGAAATAAACGGAATTTAAGGTAAGTTGTCAAACAAAATTTAGAAAAAACACCAAAAAATGTTGGTAAGGTAATGTTTTTAATATAAAATATGTGTTATTTATCCAAAGAATGTGATTCTTTCTGTTGCTGGTCGTGCGGGATGTTATGTGGCGACGATACAAACAGGAATAAACAGGAATTTGGAAGATATCCCAAACGAAACTTTCAAAAAGTCGTCAATTATTAAATATTTTATATGCCAAGTATTTTGGCAGTGTGTTTTCTTATATTATTCTTATATATATAATGCTGAAAACAGCTCAAATAAATTAGCAATAGCTAAGAGCTCGGTCAACGGTCAAAATTAACTCAAAATACTTGTAAATAATGTCAATAATATCGATCGAAATCAACACTTTGTTGTTTTCGTATGAGGACTTAGGTGGATTTACGAGTGGCTTTGAAATGCCTTATTTTAGTGATTTTTTGAATTTTTATGTAAAAATCTGTGTTTTTTCTGTTGCAGGGACGTGCGGGGAGGTGGGCAGAGGTATTACAAACAGAAATAAACGGAATTTAAGGTAAGTTGTCAAACAAAATTTAGAAAAAACACCAAAAAATGTTGGTAAGGTAATGTTTTTAATATAAAATATGTGTTATTTATCCAAAGAATGTGATTCTTTCTGTTGCTGGTCGTGCGGGATGTTATGTGGCGACGATACAAACAGGAATAAACAGGAATTTGGAAGATATCCCAAACGAAACTTTCAAAAAGTCGTCAATTATTAAATATTTTATATGCCAAGTATTTTGGCAGTGTGTTTTCTTATATTATTCTTATATATATAATGCTGAAAACAGCTCAAATAAATTAGCAATAGCTAAGAGCTCGGTCAACGGTCAAAATTAACTCAAAATACTTGTAAATAATGTCAATAATATCGATCGAAATCAACACTTTGTTGTTTTCGTATGAGGACTTAGGTGGATTTACGAGTGGCTTTGAAATGCCTTATTTTAGTGATTTTTTGAATTTTTATGTAAAAATCTGTGTTTTTTCTGTTGCAGGGACGTGCGGGGAGGTGGGCAGAGGTATTACGAACAGAAATAAACGGAATTTAAGGTAAGTTGTCAAACAAAATTTAGAAAAAACACCAAAAAATGTTGGTAAGGTAATGTTTTTAATATAAAATATGTGTTATTTATCCAAAGAATGTGATTCTTTCTGTTGCTGGTCGTGCGGGATGTTATGTGGCGACGATACAAACAGGAATAAACAGGAATTTGGAAGATATCCCAAACGAAACTTTCAAAAAGTCGTCAATTATTAAATATTTTATATGCCAAGTATTTTGGCAGTGTGTTTTCTTATATTATTCTTATATATATAATGCTGAAAACAGCTCAAATAAATTAGCAATAGCTAAGAGCTCGGTCAACGGTCAAAATTAACTCAAAATACTTGTAAATAATGTCAATAATATCGATCGAAATCAACACTTTGTTGTTTTCGTATGAGGACCTAGGTGGATTTACGAGTGGCTTTGAAATGCCTTATTTTAGTGATTTTTTGAATTTTTATGTAAAAATCTGTGTTTTTTCTGTTGCAGGGACGTGCGGGGAGGTGGGCAGAGGTATTACAAACAGAAATAAACGGAATTTAAGGTAAGTTGTCAATCAAAATTTAGAAAAAACACCAAAAAATGTTGGTAAGGTAATGTTTTTAATATAAAATATGTGTTATTTATCCAAAGAATGTGATTCTTTCTGTTGCTGGTCGTGCGGGATGTTATGTGGCGACGATACAAACAGGAATAAACAGGAATTTGGAAGATATCCCAAACGAAACTTTCAAAAAGTCGTCAATTATTAAATATTTTATATGCCAAGTATTTTGGCAGTGTGTTTTCTTATATTATTCTTATATATATAATGCTGAAAACAGCTCAAATAAATTAGCAATAGCTAAGAGCTCGGTCAACGGTCAAAATTAACTCAAAATACTTGTAAATAATGTCAATAATATCGATCGAAATCAACACTTTGTTGTTTTCGTATGAGGACTTAGGTGGATTTACGAGTGGCTTTGAAATGCCTTATTTTAGTGATTTTTTGAATTTTTATGTAAAAATCTGTGTTTTTTCTGTTGCAGGGACGTGCGGGGAGGTGGGCAGAGGTATTACAAACAGAAATAAACGGAATTTAAGGTAAGTTGTCAAACAAAATTTAGAAAAAACACCAAAAAATGTTGGTAAGGTAATGTTTTTAATATAAAATATGTGTTATTTATCCAAAAAATGTGATTCTTTCTGTTGCTGGTCGTGCGGGATGTTATGTGGCGACGATACAAACAGGAATAAACAGGAATTTGGAAGATATCCCAAACGAAACTTTCAAAAAGTCGTCAATTATTAAATATTTTATATGCCAAGTATTTTGGCAGTGTGTTTTCTTATATTATTCTTATATATATAATGCTGAAAACAGCTCAAATAAATTAGCAATAGCTAAGAGCTCGGTCAACGGTCAAAATTAACTCAAAATACTTGTAAATAATGTCAATAATATCGATCGAAATCAACACTTTGTTGTTTTCGTATGAGGACTTAGGTGGATTTACGAGTGGCTTTGAAATGCCTTATTTTAGTGATTTTTTGAATTTTTATGTAAAAATCTGTGTTTTTTCTGTTGCAAGGACGTGCGGGGAGGTGGGCAGAGGTATTACAAACAGAAATAAACGGAATTTAAGGTAAGTTGTCAAACAAAATTTAGAAAAAACACCAAAAAATGTTGGTAAGGTAATGTTTTTAATATAAAATATGTGTTATTTATCCAAAGAATGTGATTCTTTCTGTTGCTGGTCGTGCGGGATGTTATGTGGCGACGATACAAACAGGAATAAACAGGAATTTGGAAGATATCCCAAACGAAACTTTCAAAAAGTCGTCAATTATTAAATATTTTATATGCCAAGTATTTTGGCAGTGTGTTTTCTTATATTATTCTTATATATATAATGCTGAAAACAGCTCAAATAAATTAGCAATAGCTAAGAGCTCGGTCAACGGTCAAAATTAACTCAAAATACTTGTAAATAATGTCAATAATATCGATCGAAATCAACACTTTGTTGTTTTCGTATGAGGACTTAGGTGGATTTACGAGTGGCTTTGAAATGCCTTATTTTAGTGATTTTTTGAATTTTTATGTAAAAATCTGTGTTTTTTCTGTTGCAGGGACGTGCGGGGAGGTGGGCAGAGGTATTACAAACAGAAATAAACGGAATTTAAGGTAAGTTGTCAAACAAAATTTAGAAAAAACACCAAAAAATGTTGGTAAGGTAATGTTTTTAATATAAAATATGTGTTATTTATCCAAAAAATGTGATTCTTTCTGTTGCTGGTCGTGCGGGATGTTATGTGGCGACGATACAAACAGGAATAAACATGAATTTGGAAGATATCCCAAACGAAACTTTCAAAAAGTCGTCAATTATTAAATATTTTATATGCCAAGTATTTTGGCAGTGTGTTTTCTTATATTATTCTTATATATATAATGCTGAAAACAGCTCAAATAAATTAGCAATAGCTAAGAGCTCGGTCAACGGTCAAAATTAACTCAAAATACTTGTAAATAATGTCAATAATATCGATCGAAATCAACACTTAGTTGTTTTCGTATGAGGACTTAGGTGGATTTACGAGTGGCTTTGAAATGCCTTATTTTAGTGATTTTTTGAATTTTTATGTAAAAATCTGTGTTTTTTCTGTTGCAGGGACGTGCGGGGAGGTGGGCAGAGGTATTACAAACAGAAATAAACGGAATTTAAGGTAAGTTGTCAAACAAAATTTAGAAAAAACACCAAAAAATGTTGGTAAGGTAATGTTTTTAATATAAAATATGTGTTATTTATCCAAAGAATGTGATTCTTTCTGTTGCTGGTCGTGCGGGATGTTATGTGGCGACGATACAAACAGGAATAAACAGGAATTTGGTAGATATCCCAAACGAAACTTTCAAAAAGTCGTCAATTATTAAATAATTTTATATGCCAAGTATTTTGGCAGTGTGTTTTCTTATATTATTCTTATATATATAATGCTGAAAACAGCTCAAATAAATTAGCAATAGCTAAGAGCTCGGTCAACGGTCAAAATTAACTCAAAATACTTGTAAATAATGTCAATAATATCGATCGAAATCAACACTTTGTTGTTTTCGTATGAGGACTTAGGTGGATTTACGAGTGGCTTTGAAATGCCTTATTTTAGTGATTTTTTGAATTTTTATGTAAAAATCTGTGTTTTTTCTGTTGCAGGGACGTGCGGGGAGGTGGGCAGAGGTATTACAAACAGAAATAAACGGAATTTAAGGTAAGTTGTCAAACAAAATTTAGAAAAACACCAAAAAATGTTGGTAAGGTAATGTTTTTAATATAAAATATGTGTTATTTATCCAAAGAATGTGATTCTTTCTGTTGCTGGTCGTGCGGGATATTATGTGGCGACGATACAAACAGGAATAAACAGAAATTTGGAAGATATCCCAAACGAAACTTTCAAAAAGTCGTCAATTATTAAATATTTTATATGCCAAGTATTTTGGCAGTGTGTTTTCTTATATTATTCTTATATATATAATGCTGAAAACAGCTCAAATAAATTAGCAATAGCTAAGAGCTCGGTCAACGGTCAAAATTAACTCAAAATACTTGTAAATAATGTCAATAATATCGATCGAAATCAACACTTTGTTGTTTTCGTATGAGGACTTAGGTGGATTTACGAGTGGCTTTGAAATGCCTTATTTTAGTGATTTTTTGAATTTTTATGTAAAAATCTGTGTTTTTTCTGTTGCAGGGACGTGCGGGGAGGTGGGCAGAGGTATTACAAACAGAAATAAACGGAATTTAAGGTAAGTTGTCAAACAAAATTTAGAAAAACACCAAAAAATGTTGGTAAGGTAATGTTTTTAATATAAAATATGTGTTATTTATCCAAAGAATGTGATTCTTTCTGTTGCTGGTCGTGCGGGATGTTATGTGGCGACGATACAAACAGGAATAAACAGGAATTTGGAAGATATCCCAAACGAAACTTTCAAAAAGTCGTCAATTATTAAATATTTTATATGCCAAGTATTTTGGCAGTGTGTTTTCTTATATTATTCTTATATATATAATGCTGAAAACAGCTCAAATATATTAGCAATAGCTAAGAGCTCGGTCAACGGTCAAAATTAACTCAAAATACTTGTAAATAATGTCAATAATATCGATCGAAATCAACACTTTGTTGTTTTCGTATGAGGACTTAGGTGGATTTACGAGTGGCTTTGAAATGCCTTATTTTAGTGATTTTTTGAATTTTTATGTAAAAATCTGTGTTTTTTCTGTTGCAGGGACGTGCGGGGAGGTGGGCAGAGGTATTACAAACAGAAATAAACGGAATTTAAGGTAAGTTGTCAAACAAAATTTAGAAAAAACACCAAAAAATGTTGGTAAGGTAATGTTTTTAATATAAAATATGTGTTATTTATCCAAAGAATGTGATTCTTTCTGTTGCTGGTCGTGCGGGATGTTATGTGGCGACGATACAAACAGGAATAAACAGGAATTTGGAAGATATCCCAAACGAAACTTTCAAAAAGTCGTCAATTATTAAATATTTTATATGCCAAGTATTTTGGCAGTGTGTTTTCTTATATTATTCTTATATATATAATGCTGAAAACAGCTCAAATAAATTAGCAATAGCTAAGAGCTCGGTCAACGGTCAAAATTAACTCAAAATACTTGTAAATAATGTCAATAATATCGATCGAAATCAACACTTTGTTGTTTTCGTATGAGGACTTAGGTGGATTTACGAGTGGCTTTGAAATGCCTTATTTTAGTGATTTTTTGAATTTTTATGTAAAAATCTGTGTTTTTTCTGTTGCAGGGACGTGCGGGGAGGTGGGCAGAGGTATTACAAACAGAAATAAACGGAATTTAAGGTAAGTTGTCAAACAAAATTTAGAAAAAACACCAAAAAATGTTGGTAAGGTAATGTTTTTAATATAAAATATGTGTTATTTATCCAAAGAATGTGATTCTTTCTGTTGCTGGTCGTGCGGGATGTTATGCGGCGACGATACAAACAGGAATAAACAGGAATTTGGAAGATATCCCAAACGAAACTTTCAAAAAGTCGTCAATTATTAAATATTTTATATGCCAAGTATTTTGGCAGTGTGTTTTCTTATATTATTCTTATATATATAATGCTGAAAACAGCTCAAATAAATTAGCAATAGCTAAGAGCTCGGTCAACGGTCAAAATTAACTCAAAATACTTGTAAATAATGTCAATAATATCGATCGAAATCAACACTTTGTTGTTTTCGTATGAGGACTTAGGTGGATTTACGAGTGGCTTTGAAATGCCTTATTTTAGTGATTTTTTGAATTTTTATGTAAAAATCTGTGTTTTTTCTGTTGCAGGGACGTGCGGGGAGGTGGGCAGAGGTATTACAAACAGAAATAAACGGAATTTAAGGTAAGTTGTCAAACAAAATTTAGAAAAAACACCAAAAAATGTTGGTAAGGTAATGTTTTTAATATAAAATATGTGTTATTTATCCAAAGAATGTGATTCTTTCTGTTGCTGGTCGTGCGGGATGTTATGTGGCGACGACACAAACAGGAATAAACAGGAATTTGGAAGATATCCCAAACGAAACTTTCAAAAAGTCGTCAATTATTAAATATTTTATATGCCAAGTATTTTGGCAGTGTGTTTTCTTATATTATTCTTATATTATATAATGCTGAAAACAGCTCAAATAAATTAGCAATAGCTAAGAGCTCGGTCAACGGTCAAAATTAACTCAAAATACTTGTAAATAATGTCAATAATATCGATCGAAATCAACACTTTGTTGTTTTCGTATGAGGACTTAGGTGGATTTACGAGTGGCTTTGAAATGCCTTATTTTAGTGATTTTTTGAATTTTTATGTAAAAATCTGTGTTTTTTCTGTTGCAGGGACGTGCGGGGAGGTGGGCAGAGGTATTACAAACAGAAATAAACGGAATTTAAGGTAAGTTGTCAAACAAAATTTAGAAAAAACACCAAAAAATGTTGGTAAGGTAATGTTTTTAATATAAAATATGTGTTATTTATCCAAAGAATGTGATTCTTTCTGTTGCTGGTCGTGCGGGATGTTATGTGGCGACGATACAAACAGGAATAAACAGGAATTTGGAAGATATCCCAAACGAAACTTTCAAAAAGTCGTCAATTATTAAATATTTTATATGCCAAGTATTTTGGCAGTGTGTTTTCTTATATTATTCTTATATATATAATGCTGAAAACAGCTCAAATAAATTAGCAATAGCTAAGAGCTCGGTCAACGGTCAAAATTAACTCAAAATACTTGTAAATAATGTCAATAATATCGATCGAAATCAACACTTTGTTGTTTTCGTATGAGGACTTAGGTGGATTTACGAGTGGCTTTGAAATGCCTTATTTTAGTGATTTTTTGAATTTTTATGTAAAAATCTGTGTTTTTTCTGTTGCAGGGACGTGCGGGGAGGTGGGCAGAGGTATTACAAACAGAAATAAACGGAATTTAAGGTAAGTTGTCAAACAAAATTTAGAAAAACACCAAAAAATGTTGGTAAGGTAATGTTTTTAATATAAAATATGTGTTATTTATCCAAAAAATGTGATTCTTTCTGTTGCTGGTCGTGCGGGATGTTATGTGGCGACGATACAAACAGGAATAAACAGGAATTTGGAAGATATCCCAAACGAAACTTTCAAAAAGTCGTCAATTATTAAATATTTTATATGCCAAGTATTTTGGCAGTGTGTTTTCTTATATTATTCTTATATATATAATGCTGAAAACAGCTCAAATAAATTAGCAATAGCTAAGAGCTCGGTCAACGGTCAAAATTAACTCAAAATACTTGTAAATAATGTCAATAATATCGATCGAAATCAACACTTTGTTGTTTTCGTATGAGGACTTAGGTGGATTTACGAGTGGCTTTGAAATGCCTTATTTTAGTGATTTTTTGAATTTTTATGTAAAAATCTGTGTTTTTTCTGTTGCAGGGACGTGCGGGGAGGTGGGCAGAGGTATTACAAACAGAAATAAACGGAATTTAAGGTAAGTTGTCAAACAAAATTTAGAAAAAACACCAAAAAATGTTGGTAAGGTAATGTTTTTAATATAAAATATGTGTTATTTATCCAAAGAATGTGATTCTTTCTGTTGCTGGTCGTGCGGGATGTTATGTGGCGACGATACAAACAGGAATAAACAGGAATTTGGAAGATATCCCAAACGAAACTTTCAAAAAGTCGTCAATTATTAAATATTTTATATGCCAAGTATTTTGGCAGTGTGTTTTCTTATATTATTCTTATATATATAATGCTGAAAACAGCTCAAATAAATTAGCAATAGCTAAGAGCTCGGTCAACGGTCAAAATTAACTCAAAATACTTGTAAATAATGTCAATAATATCGATCGAAATCAACACTTTGTTGTTTTCGTATGAGGACTTAGGTGGATTTACGAGTGGCTTTGAAATGCCTTATTTTAGTGATTTTTTGAATTTTTATGTAAAAATCTGTGTTTTTTCTGTTGCAGGGACGTGCGGGGAGGTGGGCAGAGGTATTACAAACAGAAATAAACGGAATTTAAGGTAAGTTGTCAAACAAAATTTAGAAAAAACACCAAAAAATGTTGGTAAGGTAATGTTTTTAATATAAAATATGTGTTATTTATCCAAAGAATGTGATTCTTTCTGTTGCTGGTCGTGCGGGATGTTATGTGGCGACGATACAAACAGGAATAAACAGGAATTTGGAAGATATCCCAAACGAAACTTTCAAAAAGTCGTCAATTATTAAATATTTTATATGCCAAGTATTTTGGCAGTGTGTTTTCTTATATTATTCTTATATATATAATGCTGAAAACAGCTCAAATAAATTAGCAATAGCTAAGAGCTCGGTCAACGGTCAAAATTAACTCAAAATACTTGTAAATAATGTCAATAATATCGATCGAAATCAACACTTTGTTGTTTTCGTATGAGGACTTAGGTGGATTTACGAGTGGCTTTGAAATGCCTTATTTTAGTGATTTTTTGAATTTTTATGTAAAAATCTGTGTTTTTTCTGTTGCAGGGACGTGCGGGGAGGTGGGCAGAGGTATTACAAACAGAAATAAACGGAATTTAAGGTAAGTTGTCAAACAAAATTTAGAAAAAACACCAAAAAATGTTGGTAAGGTAATGTTTTTAATATAAAATATGTGTTATTTATCCAAAGAATGTGATTCTTTCTGTTGCTGGTCGTGCGGGATGTTATGTGGCGACGATACAAACAGGAATAAACAGGAATTTGGAAGATATCCCAAACGAAACTTTCAAAAAGTCGTCAATTATTAAATATTTTATATGCCAAGTATTTTGGCAGTGTGTTTTCTTATATTATTCTTATATATATAATGCTGAAAACAGCTCAAATAAATTAGCAATAGCTAAGAGCTCGGTCAACGGTCAAAATTAACTCAAAATACTTGTAAATAATGTCAATAATATCGATCGAAATCAACACTTTGTTGTTTTCGTATGAGGACTTAGGTGGATTTACGAGTGGCTTTGAAATGCCTTATTTTAGTGATTTTTTGAATTTTTATGTAAAAATCTGTGTTTTTTCTGTTGCAGGGACGTGCGGGGAGGTGGGCAGAGGTATTACAAACAGAAATAAACGGAATTTAAGGTAAGTTGTCAAACAAAATTTAGAAAAAACACCAAAAAATGTTGGTAAGGTAATGTTTTTAATATAAAATATGTGTTATTTATCCAAAAAATGTGATTCTTTCTGTTGCTGGTCGTGCGGGATGTTATGTGGCGACGATACAAACAGGAATAAACATGAATTTGGAAGATATCCCAAACGAAACTTTCAAAAAGTCGTCAATTATTAAATATTTTATATGCCAAGTATTTTGGCAGTGTGTTTTCTTATATTATTCTTATATATATAATGCTGAAAACAGCTCAAATAAATTAGCAATAGCTAAGAGCTCGGTCAACGGTCAAAATTAACTCAAAATACTTGTAAATAATGTCAATAATATCGATCGAAATCAACACTTTGTTGTTTTCGTATGAGGACTTAGGTGGATTTACGAGTGGCTTTGAAATGCCTTATTTTAGTGATTTTTTGAATTTTTATGTAAAAATCTGTGTTTTTTCTGTTGCAGGGACGTGCGGGGAGGTGGGCAGAGGTATTACAAACAGAAATAAACGGAATTTAAGGTAAGTTGTCAAACAAAATTTAGAAAAAACACCAAAAAATGTTGGTAAGGTAATGTTTTTAATATAAAATATGTGTTATTTATCCAAAGAATGTGATTCTTTCTGTTGCTGGTCGTGCGGGATGTTATGTGGCGACGATACAAACAGGAATAAACAGGAATTTGGAAGATATCCCAAACGAAACTTTCAAAAAGTCGTCAATTATTAAATATTTTATATGCCAAGTATTTTGGCAGTGTGTTTTCTTATATTATTCTTATATATATAATGCTGAAAACAGCTCAAATAAATTAGCAATAGCTAAGAGCTCGGTCAACGGTCAAAATTAACTCAAAATACTTGTAAATAATGTCAATAATATCGATCGAAATCAACACTTAGTTGTTTTCGTATGAGGACTTAGGTGGATTTACGAGTGGCTTTGAAATGCCTTATTTTAGTGATTTTTTGAATTTTTATGTAAAAATCTGTGTTTTTTCTGTTGCAGGGACGTGCGGGGAGGTGGGCAGAGGTATTACAAACAGAAATAAACGGAATTTAAGGTAAGTTGTCAAACAAAATTTAGAAAAAACACCAAAAAATGTTGGTAAGGTAATGTTTTTAATATAAAATATGTGTTATTTATCCAAAGAATGTGATTCTTTCTGTTGCTGGTCGTGCGGGATGTTATGTGGCGACGATACAAACAGGAATAAACAGGAATTTGGAAGATATCCCAAACGAAACTTTCAAAAAGTCGTCAATTATTAAATATTTTATATGCCAAGTATTTTGGCAGTGTGTTTTCTTATATTATTCTTATATATATAATGCTGAAAACAGCTCAAATAAATTAGCAATAGCTAAGAGCTCGGTCAACGGTCAAAATTAACTCAAAATACTTGTAAATAATGTCAATAATATCGATCGAAATCAACACTTTGTTGTTTTCGTATGAGGACTTAGGTGGATTTACGAGTGGCTTTGAAATGCCTTATTTTAGTGATTTTTTGAATTTTTATGTAAAAATCTGTGTTTTTTCTGTTGCAGGGACGTGCGGGGAGGTGGGCAGAGGTATTACAAACAGAAATAAACGGAATTTAAGGTAAGTTGTCAAACAAAATTTAGAAAAAACACCAAAAAATGTTGGTAAGGTAATGTTTTTAATATAAAATATGTGTTATTTATCCAAAGAATGTGATTCTTTCTGTTGCTGGTCGTGCGGGATGTTATGCGGCGACGATACAAACAGGAATAAACAGGAATTTGGAAGATATCCCAAACGAAACTTTCAAAAAGTCGTCAATTATTAAATATTTTATATGCCAAGTATTTTGGCAGTGTGTTTTCTTATATTATTCTTATATATATAATGCTGAAAACAGCTCAAATAAATTAGCAATAGCTAAGAGCTCGGTCAACGGTCAAAATTAACTCAAAATACTTGTAAATAATGTCAATAATATCGATCGAAATCAACACTTTGTTGTTTTCGTATGAGGACTTAGGTGGATTTACGAGTGGCTTTGAAATGCCTTATTTTAGTGATTTTTTGAATTTTTATGTAAAAATCTGTGTTTTTTCTGTTGCAGGGACGTGCGGGGAGGTGGGCAGAGGTATTACAAACAGAAATAAACGGAATTTAAGGTAAGTTGTCAAACAAAATTTAGAAAAAACACCAAAAAATGTTGGTAAGGTAATGTTTTTAATATAAAATATGTGTTATTTATCCAAAGAATGTGATTCTTTCTGTTGCTGGTCGTGCGGGATGTTATGTGGCGACGACACAAACAGGAATAAACAGGAATTTGGAAGATATCCCAAACGAAACTTTCAAAAAGTCGTCAATTATTAAATATTTTATATGCCAAGTATTTTGGCAGTGTGTTTTCTTATATTATTCTTATATATATAATGCTGAAAACAGCTCAAATAAATTAGCAATAGCTAAGAGCTCGGTCAACGGTCAAAATTAACTCAAAATACTTGTAAATAATGTCAATAATATCGATCGAAATCAACACTTTGTTGTTTTCGTATGAGGACTTAGGTGGATTTACGAGTGGCTTTGAAATGCCTTATTTTAGTGATTTTTTGAATTTTTATGTAAAAATCTGTGTTTTTTCTGTTGCAGGGACGTGCGGGGAGGTGGGCAGAGGTATTACAAACAGAAATAAACGGAATTTAAAAAATTAAAAATGCCTTATTTTAGTGATTTTTTGAATTTTTATGTAAAAATCTGTGATTCTTTCTGTTGCTGGTCGTGCGGGATGTTATGTGGCGACGATACAAACAGGAATAAACAGGAATTTGGAAGATATCCCAAACGAAACTTTCAAAAAGTCGTCAATTATTAAATATTTTATATGCCAAGTATTTTGGCAGTGTGTTTTCTTATATTATTCTTATATATATAATGCTGAAAACAGCTCAAATAAATTAGCAATAGCTAAGAGCTCGGTCAACGGTCAAAATTAACTCAAAATACTTGTAAATAATGTCAATAATATCGATCGAAATCAACACTTTGTTGTTTTCGTATGAGGACTTAGGTGGATTTACGAGTGGCTTTGAAATGCCTTATTTTAGTGATTTTTTGAATTTTTATGTAAAAATCTGTGTTTTTTCTGTTGCAGGGACGTGCGGGGAGGTGGGCAGAGGTATTACAAACAGAAATAAACGGAATTTAAGGTAAGTTGTCAAACAAAATTTAGAAAAAACACCAAAAAATGTTGGTAAGGTAATGTTTTTAATATAAAATATGTGTTATTTATCCAAAGAATGTGATTCTTTCTGTTGCTGGTCGTGCGGGATGTTATGTGGCGACGATACAAACAGGAATAAACAGGAATTTGGAAGATATCCCAAACGAAACTTTCAAAAAGTCGTCAATTATTAAATATTTTATATGCCAAGTATTTTGGCAGTGTGTTTTCTTATATTATTCTTATATATATAATGCTGAAAACAGCTCAAATAAATTAGCAATAGCTAAGAGCTCGGTCAACGGTCAAAATTAACTCAAAATACTTGTAAATAATGTCAATAATATCGATCGAAATCAACACTTTGTTGTTTTCGTATGAGGACTTAGGTGGATTTACGAGTGGCTTTGAAATGCCTTATTTTAGTGATTTTTTGAATTTTTATGTAAAAATCTGTGTTTTTTCTGTTGCAGGGACGTGCGGGGAGGTGGGCAGAGGTATTACAAACAGAAATAAACGGAATTTAAGGTAAGTTGTCAAACAAAATTTAGAAAAAACACCAAAAAATGTTGGTAAGGTAATGTTTTTAATATAAAATATGTGTTATTTATCCAAAAAATGTGATTCTTTCTGTTGCTGGTCGTGCGGGATGTTATGTGGCGGCGACGATACAAACAGGAATAAACATGAATTTGGAAGATATCCCAAACGAAACTTTCAAAAAGTCGTCAATTATTAAATATTTTATATGCCAAGTATTTTGGCAGTGTGTTTTCTTATATTATTCTTATATATATAATGCTGAAAACAGCTCAAATAAATTAGCAATAGCTAAGAGCTCGGTCAACGGTCAAAATTAACTCAAAATACTTGTAAATAATGTCAATAATATCGATCGAAATCAACACTTTGTTGTTTTCGTATGAGGACTTAGGTGGATTTACGAGTGGCTTTGAAATGCCTTATTTTAGTGATTTTTTGAATTTTTATGTAAAAATCTGTGTTTTTTCTGTTGCAGGGACGTGCGGGGAGGTGGGCAGAGGTATTACAAACAGAAATAAACGGAATTTAAGGTAAGTTGTCAAACAAAATTTAGAAAAAACACCAAAAAATGTTGGTAAGGTAATGTTTTTAATATAAAATATGTGTTATTTATCCAAAGAATGTGATTCTTTCTGTTGCTGGTCGTGCGGGATGTTATGTGGTGACGATACAAACAGGAATAAACAGGAATTTGGAAGATATCCCAAACGAAACTTTCAAAAAGTCGTCAATTATTAAATATTTTATATGCCAAGTATTTTGGCAGTGTGTTTTCTTATATTATTCTTATATATATAATGCTGAAAACAGCTCAAATAAATTAGCAATAGCTAAGAGCTCGGTCAACGGTCAAAATTAACTCAAAATACTTGTAAATAATGTCAATAATATCGATCGAAATCAACACTTAGTTGTTTTCGTATGAGGACTTAGGTGGATTTACGAGTGGCTTTGAAATGCCTTATTTTAGTGATTTTTTGAATTTTTATGTAAAAATCTGTGTTTTTTCTGTTGCAGGGACGTGCGGGGAGGTGGGCAGAGGTATTACAAACCGAAATAAACGGAATTTAAGGTAAGTTGTCAAACAAAATTTAGAAAAAACACCAAAAAATGTTGGTAAGGTAATGTTTTTAATATAAAATATGTGTTATTTATCCAAAGAATGTGATTCTTTCTGTTGCTGGTCGTGCGGGATGTTATGTGGCGACGATACAAACAGGAATAAACAGGAATTTGGAAGATATCCCAAACGAAACTTTCAAAAAGTCGTCAATTATTAAATATTTTATATGCCAAGTATTTTGGCAGTGTGTTTTCTTATATTATTCTTATATATATAATGCTGAAAACAGCTCAAATAAATTAGCAATAGCTAAGAGCTCGGTCAACGGTCAAAATTAACTCAAAATACTTGTAAATAATGTCAATAATATCGATCGAA
Source organism: Gymnoscelis rufifasciata (assembly GCA_929108375.1). Taxonomy (NCBI): domain Eukaryota; kingdom Metazoa; phylum Arthropoda; class Insecta; order Lepidoptera; family Geometridae; genus Gymnoscelis; species Gymnoscelis rufifasciata. The sequence goes on along the minus strand of OV815319.1, from coordinate 2,034,909 downwards.
ATCAACACTTTGTTGTTTTCGTATGAGGACTTAGGTGGATTTACGAGTGGCTTTGAAATGCCTTATTTTAGTGATTTTTTGAATTTTTATGTAAAAATCTGTGTTTTTTCTGTTGCAGGGACGTGCGGGGAGGTGGGCAGAGGTATTACAAACAGAAATAAACGGAATTTAAGGTAAGTTGTCAAACAAAATTTAGAAAAAACACCAAAAAATGTTGGTAAGGTAATGTTTTTAATATAAAATATGTGTTATTTATCCAAAGAATGTGATTCTTTCTGTTGCTGGTCGTGCGGGATGTTATGTGGCGACGATACAAACAGGAATAAACAGGAATTTGGAAGATATCCCAAACGAAACTTTCAAAAAGTCGTCAATTATTAAATATTTTATATGCCAAGTATTTTGGCAGTGTGTTTTCTTATATTATTCTTATATATATAATGCTGAAAACAGCTCAAATAAATTAGCAATAGCTAAGAGCTCGGTCAACGGTCAAAATTAACTCAAAATACTTGTAAATAATGTCAATAATATCGATCGAAATCAACACTTTGTTGTTTTCGTATGAGGACTTAGGTGGATTTACGAGTGGCTTTGAAATGCCTTATTTTAGTGATTTTTTGAATTTTTATGTAAAAATCTGTGTTTTTTCTGTTGCAGGGACGTGCGGGGAGGTGGGCAGAAGTATTACAAACAGAAATAAACGGAATTTAAGGTAAGTTGTCAAACAAAATTTAGAAAAAACACCAAAAAATGTTGGTAAGGTAATGTTTTTAATATAAAATATGTGTTATTTATCCAAAGAATGTGATTCTTTCTGTTGCTGGTCGTGCGGGATGTTATGCGGCGACGATACAAACAGGAATAAACAGGAATTTGGAAGATATCCCAAACGAAACTTTCAAAAAGTCGTCAATTATTAAATATTTTATATGCCAAGTATTTTGGCAGTGTGTTTTCTTATATTATTCTTATATATATAATGCTGAAAACAGCTCAAATAAATTAGCAATAGCTAAGAGCTCGGTCAACGGTCAAAATTAACTCAAAATACTTGTAAATAATGTCAATAATATCGATCGAAATCAACACTTTGTTGTTTTCGTATGAGGACTTAGGTGGATTTACGAGTGGCTTTGAAATGCCTTATTTTAGTGATTTTTTGAATTTTTATGTAAAAATCTGTGTTTTTTCTGTTGCAGGGACGTGCGGGGAGGTGGGCAGAGGTATTACAAACAGAAATAAACGGAATTTAAGGTAAGTTGTCAAACAAAATTTAGAAAAAACACCAAAAAATGTTGGTAAGGTAATGTTTTTAATATAAAATATGTGTTATTTATCCAAAGAATGTGATTCTTTCTGTTGCTGGTCGTGCGGGATGTTATGTGGCGACGATACAAACAGGAATAAACAGGAATTTGGAAGATATCCCAAACGAAACTTTCAAAAAGTCGTCAATTATTAAATATTTTATATGCCAAGTATTTTGGCAGTGTGTTTTCTTATATTATTCTTATATATATAATGCTGAAAACAGCTCAAATAAATTAGCAATAGCTAAGAGCTCGGTCAACGGTCAAAATTAACTCAAAATACTTGTAAATAATGTCAATAATATCGATCGAAATCAACACTTTGTTGTTTTCGTATGAGGACTTAGGTGGATTTACGAGTGGCTTTGAAATGCCTTATTTTAGTGATTTTTTGAATTTTTATGTAAAAATCTGTGTTTTTTCTGTTGCAGGGACGTGCGGGGAGGTGGGCAGAGGTATTACAAACAGAAATAAACGGAATTTAAGGTAAGTTGTCAAACAAAATTTAGAAAAAACACCAAAAAATGTTGGTAAGGTAATGTTTTTAATATAAAATATGTGTTATTTATCCAAAAAATGTGATTCTTTCTGTTGCTGGTCGTGCGGGATGTTATGTGGCGACGATACAAACAGGAATAAACATGAATTTGGAAGATATCCCAAACGAAACTTTCAAAAAGTCGTCAATTATTAAATATTTTATATGCCAAGTATTTTGGCAGTGTGTTTTCTTATATTATTCTTATATATATAATGCTGAAAACAGCTCAAATAAATTAGCAATAGCTAAGAGCTCGGTCAACGGTCAAAATTAACTCAAAATACTTGTAAATAATGTCAATAATATCGATCGAAATCAACACTTTGTTGTTTTCGTATGAGGACTTAGGTGGATTTACGAGTGGCTTTGAAATGCCTTATTTTAGTGATTTTTTGAATTTTTATGTAAAAATCTGTGTTTTTTCTGTTGCAGGGACGTGCGGGGAGGTGGGCAGAGGTATTACAAACAGAAATAAACGGAATTTAAGGTAAGTTGTCAAACAAAATTTAGAAAAAACACCAAAAAATGTTGGTAAGGTAATGTTTTTAATATAAAATATGTGTTATTTATCCAAAGAATGTGATTCTTTCTGTTGCTGGTCGTGCGGGATGTTATGTGGTGACGATACAAACAGGAATAAACAGGAATTTGGAAGATATCCCAAACGAAACTTTCAAAAAGTCGTCAATTATTAAATATTTTATATGCCAAGTATTTTGGCAGTGTGTTTTCTTATATTATTCTTATATATATAATGCTGAAAACAGCTCAAATAAATTAGCAATAGCTAAGAGCTCGGTCAACGGTCAAAATTAACTCAAAATACTTGTAAATAATGTCAATAATATCGATCGAAATCAACACTTAGTTGTTTTCGTATGAGGACTTAGGTGGATTTACGAGTGGCTTTGAAATGCCTTATTTTAGTGATTTTTTGAATTTTTATGTAAAAATCTGTGTTTTTTCTGTTGCAGGGACGTGCGGGGAGGTGGGCAGAGGTATTACAAACCGAAATAAACGGAATTTAAGGTAAGTTGTCAAACAAAATTTAGAAAAAACACCAAAAAATGTTGGTAAGGTAATGTTTTTAATATAAAATATGTGTTATTTATCCAAAGAATGTGATTCTTTCTGTTGCTGGTCGTGCGGGATGTTATGTGGCGACGATACAAACAGGAATAAACAGGAATTTGGAAGATATCCCAAACGAAACTTTCAAAAAGTCGTCAATTATTAAATATTTTATATGCCAAGTATTTTGGCAGTGTGTTTTCTTATATTATTCTTATATATATAATGCTGAAAACAGCTCAAATAAATTAGCAATAGCTAAGAGCTCGGTCAACGGTCAAAATTAACTCAAAATACTTGTAAATAATGTCAATAATATCGATCGAAATCAACACTTTGTTGTTTTCGTATGAGGACTTAGGTGGATTTACGAGTGGCTTTGAAATGCCTTATTTTAGTGATTTTTTGAATTTTTATGTAAAAATCTGTGTTTTTTCTGTTGCAGGGACGTGCGGGGAGGTGGGCAGAGGTATTACAAACAGAAATAAACGGAATTTAAGGTAAGTTGTCAAACAAAATTTAGAAAAAACACCAAAAAATGTTGGTAAGGTAATGTTTTTAATATAAAATATGTGTTATTTATCCAAAGAATGTGATTCTTTCTGTTGCTGGTCGTGCGGGATGTTATGTGGCGACGATACAAACAGGAATAAACAGGAATTTGGAAGATATCCCAAACGAAACTTTCAAAAAGTCGTCAATTATTAAATATTTTATATGCCAAGTATTTTGGCAGTGTGTTTTCTTATATTATTCTTATATATATAATGCTGAAAACAGCTCAAATAAATTAGCAAAATACTTGTAAATAATGTCAATAATATCGATCGAAATCAACACTTTGTTGTTTTCGTATAAGGACTTAGGTGGATTTACGAGTGGCTTTGAAATGCCTTATTTTAGTGATTTTTTGAATTTTTATGTAAAAATCTGTGTTTTTTCTGTTGCAGGGACGTGCGGGGAGGTGGGCAGAGGTATTACAAACAGAAATAAACGGAATTTAAGGTAAGTTGTCAAACAAAATTTAGAAAAAACACCAAAAAATGTTGGTAAGGTAATGTTTTTAATATAAAATATGTGTTATTTATCCAAAGAATGTGATTCTTTCTGTTGCTGGTCGTGCGGGATGTTATGTGGCGACGATACAAACAGGAATAAACAGGAATTTGGAAGATATCCCAAACGAAACTTTCAAAAAGTCGTCAATTATTAAATATTTTATATGCCAAGTATTTTGGCAGTGTGTTTTCTTATATTATTCTTATATATATAATGCTGAAAACAGCTCAAATAAATTAGCAATAGCTAAGAGCTCGGTCAACGGTCAAAATTAACTCAAAATACTTGTAAATAATGTCAATAATATCGATCGAAATCAACACTTTGTTGTTTTCGTATGAGGACTTAGGTGGATTTACGAGTGGCTTTGAAATGCCTTATTTTAGTGATTTTTTGAATTTTTATGTAAAAATCTGTGTTTTTTCTGTTGCAGGGACGTGCGGGGAGGTGGGCAGAGGTATTACAAACAGAAATAAACGGAATTTAAGGTAAGTTGTCAAACAAAATTTAGAAAAAACACCATAAAATGTTGGTAAGGTAATGTTTTTAATATAAAATATGTGTTATTTATCCAAAGAATGTGATTCTTTCTGTTGCTGGTCGTGCGGGATGTTATGTGGCGACGATACAAACAGGAATAAACAGGAATTTGGAAGATATCCCAAACGAAACTTTCAAAAAGTCGTCAATTATTAAATATTTTATATGCCAAGTATTTTGGCAGTGTGTTTTCTTATATTATTCTTATATATATAATGCTGGAAACAGCTCAAATAAATTAGCAATAGCTAAGAGCTCGGTCAACGGTCAAAATTAACTCAAAATACTTGTAAATAATGTCAATAATATCGATCGAAATCAACACTTTGTTGTTTTCGTATGAGGACTTAGGTGGATTTACGAGTGGCTTTGAAATGCCTTATTTTAGTGATTTTTTGAATTTTTATGTAAAAATCTGTGTTTTTTCTGTTGCAGGGACGTGCGGGGAGGTGGGCAGAGGTATTACAAACAGAAATAAACGGAATTTAAGGTAAGTTGTCAATCAAAATTTAGAAAAAACACCAAAAAATGTTGGTAAGGTAATGTTTTTAATATAAAATATGTGTTATTTATCCAAAGAATGTGATTCTTTCTGTTGCTGGTCGTGCGGGATGTTATGTGGCGACGATACAAACAGGAATAAACAGGAATTTGGAAGATATCCCAAACGAAACTTTCAAAAAGTCGTCAATTATTAAATATTTTATATGCCAAGTATTTTGGCAGTGTGTTTTCTTATATTATTCTTATATATATAATGCTGAAAACAGCTCAAATAAATTAGCAATAGCTAAGAGCTCGGTCAACGGTCAAAATTAACTCAAAATACTTGTAAATAATGTCAATAATATCGATCGAAATCAACACTTTGTTGTTTTCGTATGAGGACTTAGGTGGATTTACGAGTGGCTTTGAAATGCCTTATTTTAGTGATTTTTTGAATTTTTATGTAAAAATCTGTGTTTTTTCTGTTGCAGGGACGTGCGGGGAGGTGGGCAGAGGTATTACAAACAGAAATAAACGGAATTTAAGGTAAGTTGTCAAACAAAATTTAGAAAAAACACCACAAAATGTTGGTAAGGTAATGTTTTTAATATAAAATATGTGTTATTTATCCAAAGAATGTGATTCTTTCTGTTGCTGGTCGTGCGGGATGTTATGCGGCGACGATACAAACAGGAATAAACAGGAATTTGGAAGATATCCCAAACGAAACTTTCAAAAAGTCGTCAATTATTAAATATTTTATATGCCAAGTATTTTGGCAGTGTGTTTTCTTATATTATTCTTATATATATAATGCTGAAAACAGCTCAAATAAATTAGCAATAGCTAAGAGCTCGGTCAACGGTCAAAATTAACTCAAAATACTTGTAAATAATGTCAATAATATCGATCGAAATCAACACTTTGTTGTTTTCGTATGAGGACTTAGGTGGATTTACGAGTGGCTTTGAAATGCCTTATTTTAGTGATTTTTTGAATTTTTATGTAAAAATCTGTGTTTTTTCTGTTGCAGGGACGTGCGGGGAGGTGGGCAGAGGTATTACAAACAGAAATAAACGGAATTTAAGGTAAGTTGTCAAACAAAATTTAGAAAAAACACCAAAAAATGTTGGTAAGGTAATGTTTTTAATATAAAATATGTGTTATTTATCCAAAGAATGTGATTCTTTCTGTTGCTGGTCGTGCGGGATGTTATGTGGCGACGACACAAACAGGAATAAACAGGAATTTGGAAGATATCCCAAACGAAACTTTCAAAAAGTCGTCAATTATTAAATATTTTATATGCCAAGTATTTTGGCAGTGTGTTTTCTTATATTATTCTTATATATATAATGCTGAAAACAGCTCAAATAAATTAGCAATAGCTAAGAGCTCGGTCAACGGTCAAAATTAACTCAAAATACTTGTAAATAATGTCAATAATATCGATCGAAATCAACACTTTGTTGTTTTCGTATGAGGACTTAGGTGGATTTACGAGTGGCTTTGAAATGCCTTATTTTAGTGATTTTTTGAATTTTTATGTAAAAATCTGTGTTTTTTCTGTTGCAGGGACGTGCGGGGAGGTGGGCAGAGGTATTACAAACAGAAATAAACGGAATTTAAGGTAAGTTGTCAAACAAAATTTAGAAAAAACACCAAAAAATGTTGGTAAGGTAATGTTTTTAATATAAAATATGTGTTATTTATCCAAAGAATGTGATTCTTTCTGTTGCTGGTCGTGCGGGATGTTATGTGGCGACGATACAAACAGGAATAAACAGGAATTTGGAAGATATCCCAAACGAAACTTTCAAAAAGTCGTCAATTATTAAATATTTTATATGCCAAGTATTTTGGCAGTGTGTTTTCTTATATTATTCTTATATATATAATGCTGAAAACAGCTCAAATAAATTAGCAATAGCTAAGAGCTCGGTCAACGGTCAAAATTAACTCAAAATACTTGTAAATAATGTCAATAATATCGATCGAAATCAACACTTTGTTGTTTTCGTATGAGGACTTAGGTGGATTTACGAGTGGCTTTGAAATGCCTTATTTTAGTGATTTTTTGAATTTTTATGTAAAAATCTGTGTTTTTTCTGTTGCAGGGACGTGCGGGGAGGTGGGCAGAGGTATTACAAACAGAAATAAACGGAATTTAAGGTAAGTTGTCAAACAAAATTTAGAAAAAACACCAAAAAATGTTGGTAAGGTAATGTTTTTAATATAAAATATGTGTTATTTATCCAAAGAATGTGATTCTTTCTGTTGCTGGTCGTGCGGGATGTTATGTGGCGACGATACAAACAGGAATAAACAGGAATTTGGAAGATATCCCAAACGAAACTTTCAAAAAGTCGTCAATTATTAAATATTTTATATGCCAAGTATTTTGGCAGTGTGTTTTCTTATATTATTCTTATATATATAATGCTGAAAACAGCTCAAATAAATTAGCAATAGCTAAGAGCTCGGTCAACGGTCAAAATTAACTCAAAATACTTGTAAATAATGTCAATAATATCGATCGAAATCAACACTTTGTTGTTTTCGTATGAGGACTTAGGTGGATTTACGAGTGGCTTTGAAATGCCTTATTTTAGTGATTTTTTGAATTTTTATGTAAAAATCTGTGTTTTTTCTGTTGCAGGGACGTGCGGGGAGGTGGGCAGAGGTATTACAAACAGAAATAAACGGAATTTAAGGTAAGTTGTCAAACAAAATTTAGAAAAAACACCAAAAAATGTTGGTAAGGTAATGTTTTTAATATAAAATATGTGTTATTTATCCAAAGAATGTGATTCTTTCTGTTGCTGGTCGTGCGGGATGTTATGTGGCGACGATACAAACAGGAATAAACAGGAATTTGGAAGATATCCCAAACGAAACTTTCAAAAAGTCGTCAATTATTAAATATTTTATATGCCAAGTATTTTGGCCGTGTGTTTTCTTATATTATTCTTATATATATAATGCTGAAAACAGCTCAAATAAATTAGCAATAGCTAAGAGCTCGGTCAACGGTCAAAATTAACTCAAAATACTTGTAAATAATGTCAATAATATCGATCGAAATCAACACTTTGTTGTTTTCGTATGAGGACTTAGGTGGATTTACGAGTGGCTTTGAAATGCCTTATTTTAGTGATTTTTTGAATTTTTATGTAAAAATCTGTGTTTTTTCTGTTGCAGGGACGTGCGGGGAGGTGAGCAGAGGTATTACAAACAGAAATAAACGGAATTTAAGGTAAGTTGTCAAACAAAATTTAGAAAAAACACCAAAAAATGTTGGTAAGGTAATGTTTTTAATATAAAATATGTGTTATTTATCCAAAGAATGTGATTCTTTCTGTTGCTGGTCGTGCGGGATGTTATGTGGCGACTATACAAACAGGAATAAACAGGAATTTGGAAGATATCCCAAACGAAACTTTCAAAAAGTCGTCAATTATTAAATATTTTATATGCCAAGTATTTTGGCCGTGTGTTTTCTTATATTATTCTTATATATATAATGCTGAAAACAGCTCAAATAAATTAGCAATAGCTAAGAGCTCGGTCAACGGTCAAAATTAACTCAAAATACTTGTAAATAATGTCAATAATATCGATCGAAATCAACACTTAGTTGTTTTCGTATGAGGACTTAGGTGGATTTACGAGTGGCTTTGAAATGCCTTATTTTAGTGATTTTTTGAATTTTTATGTAAAAATCTGTGTTTTTTCTGTTGCAGGGACGTGCGGAGAGGTGGGCAGAGGTATTACAAACAGAAATAAACGGAATTTAAGGTAAGTTGTCAAACAAAATTTAGAAAAAACACCAAAAAATGTTGGTAAGGTAATGTTTTTAATATAAAATATGTGTTATTTATCCAAAGAATGTGATTCTTTCTGTTGCTGGTCGTGCGGGATGTTAGTTGGCGACGATACAAACAGGAATAAACAGGAATTTGGAAGATATCCCAAACGAAACTTTCAAAAAGTCGTCAATTATTAAATATTTTATATGCCAAGTATTTTGGCAGTGTGTTTTCTTATATTATTCTTATATATATAATGCTGAAAACAGCTCAAATAAATTAGCAATAGCTAAGAGCTCGGTCAACGGTCAAAATTAACTCAAAATACTTGTAAATAATGTCAATAATATCGATCGAAATCAACACTTTGTTGTTTTCGTATGAGGACTTAGGTGGATTTACGAGTGGCTTTGAAATGCCTTATTTTAGTGATTTTTTGAATTTTTATGTAAAAATCTGTGTTTTTTCTGTTGCAGGGACGTGCGGGGAGGTGGGCAGAGGTATTACAAACAGAAATAAACGGAATTTAAGGTAAGTTGTCAAACAAAATTTAGAAAAAACACCAAAAAATGTTGGTAAGGTAATGTTTTTAATATAAAATATGTGTTATTTATCCAAAGAATGTGATTCTTTCTGTTGCTGGTCGTGCGGGATGTTATGTGGCGACGATACAAACAGGAATAAACAGGAATTTGGAAGATATCCCAAACGAAACTTTCAAAAAGTCGTCAATTATTAAATATTTTATATGCCAAGTATTTTGGCCGTGTGTTTTCTTATATTATTCTTATATATATAATGCTGAAAACAGCTCAAATAAATAAGCAATAGCTAAGAGCTCGGTCAACGGTCAAAATTAACTCAAAATACTTGTAAATAATGTCAATAATATCGATCGAAATCAACACTTTGTTGTTTTCGTATGAGGACTTAGGTGGATTTACGAGTGGCTTTGAAATGCCTTATTTTAGTGATTTTTTGAATTTTTATGTAAAAATCTGTGTTTTTTCTGTTGCAGGGACGTGCGGGGAGGTGGGCAGAGGTATTACAAACAGAAATAAACGGAATTTAAGGTAAGTTGTCAAACAAAATTTAGAAAAAACACCAAAAAATGTTGGTAAGGTAATGTTTTTAATATAAAATATGTGTTATTTATCCAAAGAATGTGATTCTTTCTGTTGCTGGTCGTGCGGGATGTTATGTGGCGACGATACAAACAGGAATAAACAGGAATTTGGAAGATATCCCAAACGAAACTTTCAAAAAGTCGTCAATTATTAAATATTTTATATGCCAAGTATTTTGGCCGTGTGTTTTCTTATATTATTCTTATATATATAATGCTGAAAACAGCTCAAATAAATTAGCAATAGCTAAGAGCTCGGTCAACGGTCAAAATTAACTCAAAATACTTGTAAATAATGTCAATAATATCGATCGAAATCAACACTTTGTTGTTTTCGTATGAGGACTTAGGTGGATTTACGAGTGGCTTTGAAATGCCTTATTTTAGTGATTTTTTGAATTTTTATGTAAAAATCTGTGTTTTTTCTGTTGCAGGGACGTGCGGGGAGGTGGGCAGAGGTATTACAAACAGAAATAAACGGAATTTAAGGTAAGTTGTCAAACAAAATTTAGAAAAAACACCAAAAAATGTTGGTAAGGTAATGTTTTTAATATAAAATATGTGTTATTTATCCAAAGAATGTGATTCTTTCTGTTGCTGGTCGTGCGGGATGTTATGTGGCGACGATACAAACAGGAATAAACAGGAATTTGGAAGATATCCCAAACGAAACTTTCAAAAAGTCGTCAATTATTAAATATTTTATATGCCAAGTATTTTGGCCGTGTGTTTTCTTATATTATTCTTATATATATAATGCTGAAAACAGCTCAAATAAATTAGCAATAGCTAAGAGCTCGGTCAACGGTCAAAATTAACTCAAAATACTTGTAAATAATGTCAATAATATCGATCGAAATCAACACTTTGTTGTTTTCGTATGAGGACTTAGGTGGATTTACGAGTGGCTTTGAAATGCCTTATTTTAGTGATTTTTTGAATTTTTATGTAAAAATCTGTGTTTTTTCTGTTGCAGGGACGTGCGGGGAGGTGGGCAGAGGTATTACAAACAGAAATAAACGGAATTTAAGGTAAGTTGTCAAACAAAATTTAGAAAAAACACCAAAAAATGTTGGTAAGGTAATGTTTTTAATATAAAATATGTGTTATTTATCCAAAGAATGTGATTCTTTCTGTTGCTGGTCGTGCGGGATGTTATGTGGCGACGATACAAACAGGAATAAACAGGAATTTGGAAGATATCCCAAACGAAACTTTCAAAAAGTCGTCAATTATTAAATATTTTATATGCCAAGTATTTTGGCAGTGTGTTTTCTTATATTATTCTTATATATATAATGCTGAAAACAGCTCAAATAAATTAGCAATAGCTAAGAGCTCGGTCAACGGTCAAAATTAACTCAAAATACTTGTAAATAATGTCAATAATATCGATCGAAATCAACACTTTGTTGTTTTCGTATGAGGACTTAGGTGGATTTACGAGTGGCTTTGAAATGCCTTATTTTAGTGATTTTTTGAATTTTTATGTAAAAATCTGTGTTTTTTCTGTTGCAGGGACGTGCGGGGAGGTGGGCAGAGGTATTACAAACAGAAATAAACGGAATTTAAGGTAAGTTGTCAAACAAAATTTAGAAAAAACACCAAAAAATGTTGGTAAGGTAATGTTTTTAATATAAAATATGTGTTATTTATCCAAAGAATGTGATTCTTTCTGTTGCTGGTCGTGCGGGATGTTATGTGGCGACGATACAAACAGGAATAAACAGGAATTTGGAAGATATCCCAAACGAAACTTTCAAAAAGTCGTCAATTATTAAATATTTTATATGCCAAGTATTTTGGCAGTGTGTTTTCTTATATTATTCTTATATATATAATGCTGAAAACAGCTCAAATATATTAGCAATAGCTAAGAGCTCGGTCAACGGTCAAAATTAACTCAAAATACTTGTAAATAATGTCAATAATATCGATCGAAATCAACACTTTGTTGTTTTCGTATGAGGACTTAGGTGGATTTACGAGTGGCTTTGAAATGCCTTATTTTAGTGATTTTTTGAATTTTTATGTAAAAATCTGTGTTTTTTCTGTTGCAGGGACGTGCGGGGAGGTGAGCAGAGGTATTACAAACAGAAATAAACGGAATTTAAGGTAAGTTGTCAAACAAAATTTAGAAAAAACACCAAAAAATGTTGGTAAGGTAATGTTTTTAATATAAAATATGTGTTATTTATCCAAAGAATGTGATTCTTTCTGTTGCTGGTCGTGCGGGATGTTATGTGGCGACTATACAAACAGGAATAAACAGGAATTTGGAAGATATCCCAAACGAAACTTTCAAAAAGTCGTCAATTATTAAATATTTTATATGCCAAGTATTTTGGCCGTGTGTTTTCTTATATTATTCTTATATATATAATGCTGAAAACAGCTCAAATAAATTAGCAATAGCTAAGAGCTCGGTCAACGGTCAAAATTAACTCAAAATACTTGTAAATAATGTCAATAATATCGATCGAAATCAACACTTAGTTGTTTTCGTATGAGGACTTAGGTGGATTTACGAGTGGCTTTGAAATGCCTTATTTTAGTGATTTTTTGAATTTTTATGTAAAAATCTGTGTTTTTTCTGTTGCAGGGACGTGCGGAGAGGTGGGCAGAGGTATTACAAACAGAAATAAACGGAATTTAAGGTAAGTTGTCAAACAAAATTTAGAAAAAACACCAAAAAATGTTGGTAAGGTAATGTTTTTAATATAAAATATGTGTTATTTATCCAAAGAATGTGATTCTTTCTGTTGCTGGTCGTGCGGGATGTTATGTGGCGACGATACAAACAGGAATAAACAGGAATTTGGAAGATATCCCAAACGAAACTTTCAAAAAGTCGTCAATTATTAAATATTTTATATGCCAAGTATTTTGGCAGTGTGTTTTCTTATATTATTCTTATATATATAATGCTGAAAACAGCTCAAATAAATTAGCAATAGCTAAGAGCTCGGTCAACGGTCAAAATTAACTCAAAATACTTGTAAATAATGTCAATAATATCGATCGAAATCAACACTTTGTTGTTTTCGTATGAGGACTTAGGTGGATTTACGAGTGGCTTTGAAATGCCTTATTTTAGTGATTTTTTGAATTTTTATGTAAAAATCTGTGTTTTTTCTGTTGCAGGGACGTGCGGGGAGGTGGGCAGAGGTATTACAAACAGAAATAAACGGAATTTAAGGTAAGTTGTCAAACAAAATTTAGAAGAAACACCAAAAAATGTTGGTAAGGTAATGTTTTTAATATAAAATATGTGTTATTTATCCAAAGAATGTGATTCTTTCTGTTGCTGGTCGTGCGGGATGTTATGTGGCGACGATACAAACAGGAATAAACAGGAATTTGGAAGATATCCCAAACGAAACTTTCAAAAAGTCGTCAATTATTAAATATTTTATATGCCAAGTATTTTGGCCGTGTGTTTTCTTATATTATTCTTATATATATAATGCTGAAAACAGCTCAAATAAATTAGCAATAGCTAAGAGCTCGGTCAACGGTCAAAATTAACTCAAAATACTTGTAAATAATGTCAATAATATCGATCGAAATCAACACTTTGTTGTTTTCGTATGAGGACTTAGGTGGATTTACGAGTGGCTTTGAAATGCCTTATTTTAGTGATTTTTTGAATTTTTATGTAAAAATCTGTGTTTTTTCTGTTGCAGGGACGTGCGGGGAGGTGGGCAGAGGTATTACAAACAGAAATAAACGGAATTTAAGGTAAGTTGTCAAACAAAATTTAGAAAAAACACCAAAAAATGTTGGTAAGGTAATGTTTTTAATATAAAATATGTGTTATTTATCCAAAGAATGTGATTCTTTCTGTTGCTGGTCGTGCGGGATGTTATGTGGCGACGATACAAACAGGAATAAACAGGAATTTGGAAGATATCCCAAACGAAACTTTCAAAAAGTCGTCAATTATTAAATATTTTATATGCCAAGTATTTTGGCCGTGTGTTTTCTTATATTATTCTTATATATATAATGCTGAAAACAGCTCAAATAAATTAGCAATAGCTAAGAGCTCGGTCAACGGTCAAAATTAACTCAAAATACTTGTAAATAATGTCAATAATATCGATCGAAATCAACACTTTGTTGTTTTCGTATGAGGACTTAGGTGGATTTACGAGTGGCTTTGAAATGCCTTATTTTAGTGATTTTTTGAATTTTTATGTAAAAATCTGTGTTTTTTCTGTTGCAGGGACGTGCGGGGAGGTGGGCAGAGGTATTACAAACAGAAATAAACGGAATTTAAGGTAAGTTGTCAAACAAAATTTAGAAAAAACACCAAAAAATGTTGGTAAGGTAATGTTTTTAATATAAAATATGTGTTATTTATCCAAAGAATGTGATTCTTTCTGTTGCTGGTCGTGCGGGATGTTATGTGGCGACGATACAAACAGGAATAAACAGGAATTTGGAAGATATCCCAAACGAAACTTTCAAAAAGTCGTCAATTATTAAATATTTTATATGCCAAGTATTTTGGCCGTGTGTTTTCTTATATTATTCTTATATATATAATGCTGAAAACAGCTCAAATAAATTAGCAATAGCTAAGAGCTCGGTCAACGGTCAAAATTAACTCAAAATACTTGTAAATAATGTCAATAATATCGATCGAAATCAACACTTTGTTGTTTTCGTATGAGGACTTAGGTGGATTTACGAGTGGCTTTGAAATGCCTTATTTTAGTGATTTTTTGAATTTTTATGTAAAAATCTGTGTTTTTTCTGTTGCAGGGACGTGCGGGGAGGTGGGCAGAGGTATTACAAACAGAAATAAACGGAATTTAAGGTAAGTTGTCAAACAAAATTTAGAAAAAACACCAAAAAATGTTGGTAAGGTAATGTTTTTAATATAAAATATGTGTTATTTATCCAAAGAATGTGATTCTTTCTGTTGCTGGTCGTGCGGGATGTTATGTGGCGACGATACAAACAGGAATAAACAGGAATTTGGAAGATATCCCAAACGAAACTTTCAAAAAGTCGTCAATTATTAAATATTTTATATGCCAAGTATTTTGGCCGTGTGTTTTCTTATATTATTCTTATATATATAATGCTGAAAACAGCTCAAATAAATTAGCAATAGCTAAGAGCTCGGTCAACGGTCAAAATTAACTCAAAATACTTGTAAATAATGTCAATAATATCGATCGAAATCAGCACTTTGTTGTTTTCGTATGAGGACTTAGGTGGATTTACGAGTGGCTTTGAAATGCCTTATTTTAGTGATTTTTTGAATTTTTATGTAAAAATCTGTGTTTTTTCTGTTGCAGGGACGTGCGGGGAGGTGGGCAGAGGTATTACAAACAGAAATAAACGGAATTTAAGGTAAGTTGTCAAACAAAATTTAGAAAAAACACCAAAAAATGCTGGTAAGGTAATGTTTTTAATATAAAATATGTGTTATTTATCCAAAGAATGTGATTCTTTCTGTTGCTGGTCGTGCGGGATGTTATGTGGCGACGATACAAACAGGAATAAACAGGAATTTGGAAGATATCCCAAACGAAACTTTCAAAAAGTCGTCAATTATTAAATATTTTATATGCCAAGTATTTTGGCAGTGTGTTTTCTTATATTATTCTTATATATATAATGCTGAAAACAGCTCAAATAAATTAGCAATAGCTAAGAGCTCGGTCAACGGTCAAAATTAACTCAAAATACTTGTAAATAATGTCAATAATATCGATCGAAATCAACACTTTGTTGTTTTCGTATGAGGACTTAGGTGGATTTACGAGTGGCTTTGAAATGCCTTATTTTAGTGATTTTTTGAATTTTTATGTAAAAATCTGTGTTTTTTCTGTTGCAGGGACGTGCGGGGAGGTGGGCAGAGGTATTACAAACAGAAATAAACGGAATTTAAGGTAAGTTGTCAAACAAAATTTAGAAAAAACACCAAAAAATGTTGGTAAGGTAATGTTTTTAATATAAAATATGTGTTATTTATCCAAAGAATGTGATTCTTTCTGTTGCTGGTCGTGCGGGATGTTATGTGGCGACGATACAAACAGGAATAAACAGGAATTTGGAAGATATCCCAAACGAAACTTTCAAAAAGTCGTCAATTATTAAATATTTTATATGCCAAGTATTTTGGCAGTGTGTTTTCTTATATTATTCTTATATATATAATGCTGAAAACAGCTCAAATAAATTAGCAATAGCTAAGAGCTCGGTCAACGGTCAAAATTAACTCAAAATACTTGTAAATAATGTCAATAATATCGATCGAAATCAACACTTTGTTGTTTTCGTATGAGGACTTAGGTGGATTTACGAGTGGCTTTGAAATGCCTTATTTTAGTGATTTTTTGAATTTTTATGTAAAAATCTGTGTTTTTTCTGTTGCAGGGACGTGCGGGGAGGTGGGCAGAGGTATTACAAACAGAAATAAACGGAATTTAAGGTAAGTTGTCAAACAAAATTTAGAAAAAACACCAAAAAATGTTGGTAAGGTAATGTTTTTAATATAAAATATGTGTTATTTATCCAAAGAATGTGATTCTTTCTGTTGCTGGTCGTGCGGGATGTTATGTGGCGACGATACAAACAGGAATAAACAGGAATTTGGAAGATATCCCAAACGAAACTTTCAAAAAGTCGTCAATTATTAAATATTTTATATGCCAAGTATTTTGGCAGTGTGTTTTCTTATATTATTCTTATATATATAATGCTGAAAACAGCTCAAATAAATTAGCAATAGCTAAGAGCTCGGTCAACGGTCAAAATTAACTCAAAATACTTGTAAATAATGTCAATAATATCGATCGAAATCAACACTTTGTTGTTTTCGTATGAGGACTTAGGTGGATTTACGAGTGGCTTTGAAATGCCTTATTTTAGTGATTTTTTGAATTTTTATGTAAAAATCTGTGTTTTTTCTGTTGCAGGGACGTGCGGGGAGGTGGGCAGAGGTATTACAAACAGAAATAAACGGAATTTAAGGTAAGTTGTCAAACAAAATTTAGAAAAAACACCAAAAAATGTTGGTAAGGTAATGTTTTTAATATAAAATATGTGTTATTTATCCAAAGAATGTGATTCTTTCTGTTGCTGGTCGTGCGGGATGTTATGTGGCGACGATACAAACAGGAATAAACAGGAATTTGGAAGATATCCCAAACGAAACTTTCAAAAAGTCGTCAATTATTAAATATTTTATATGCCAAGTATTTTGGCAGTGTGTTTTCTTATATTATTCTTATATATATAATGCTGAAAACAGCTCAAATAAATTAGCAATAGCTAAGAGCTCGGTCAACGGTCAAAATTAACTCAAAATACTTGTAAATAATGTCAATAATATCGATCGAAATCAACACTTTGTTGTTTTCGTATGAGGACTTAGGTGGATTTACGAGTGGCTTTGAAATGCCTTATTTTAGTGATTTTTTGAATTTTTATGTAAAAATCTGTGTTTTTTCTGTTGCAGGGACGTGCGGGGAGGTGGGCAGAGGTATAACAAACAGAAATAAACGGAATTTAAGGTAAGTTGTCAAACAAAATTTAGAAAAAACACCAAAAAATGCTGGTAAGGTAATGTTTTTAATATAAAATATGTGTTATTTATCCAAAGAATGTGATTCTTTCTGTTGCTGGTCGTGCGGGATGTTATGTGGCGACGATACAAACAGGAATAAACAGGAATTTGGAAGATATCCCAAACGAAACTTTCAAAAAGTCGTCAATTATTAAATATTTTATATGCCAAGTATTTTGGCAGTGTGTTTTCTTATATTATTCTTATATATATAATGCTGAAAACAGCTCAAATAAATTAGCAATAGCTAAGAGCTCGGTCAACGGTCAAAATTAACTCAAAATACTTGTAAATAATGTCAATAATATCGATCGAAATCAACACTTTGTTGTTTTCGTATGAGGACTTAGGTGGATTTACGAGTGGCTTTGAAATGCCTTATTTTAGTGATTTTTTGAATTTTTATGTAAAAATCTGTGTTTTTTCTGTTGCAGGGACGTGCGGGGAGGTGGGCAGAGGTATTACAAACAGAAATAAACGGAATTTAAGGTAAGTTGTCAAACAAAATTTAGAAAAAACACCAAAAAATGTTGGTAAGGTAATGTTTTTAATATAAAATATGTGTTATTTATCCAAAGAATGTGATTCTTTCTGTTGCTGGTCGTGCGGGATGTTATGTGGCGACGATACAAACAGGAATAAACAGGAATTTGGAAGATATCCCAAACGAAACTTTCAAAAAGTCGTCAATTATTAAATATTTTATATGCCAAGTATTTTGGCAGTGTGTTTTCTTATATTATTCTTATATATATAATGCTGAAAACAGCTCAAATAAATTAGCAATAGCTAAGAGCTCGGTCAACGGTCAAAATTAACTCAAAATACTTGTAAATAATGTCAATAATATCGATCGAAATCAACACTTTGTTGTTTTCGTATGAGGACTTAGGTGGATTTACGAGTGGCTTTGAAATGCCTTATTTTAGTGATTTTTTGAATTTTTATGTAAAAATCTGTGTTTTTTCTGTTGCAGGGACGTGCGGGGAGGTGGGCAGAGGTATTACAAACAGAAATAAACGGAATTTAAGGTAAGTTGTCAAACAAAATTTAGAAAAAACACCAAAACATGTTGGTAAGGTAATGTTTTTAATATAAAATATGTGTTATTTATCCAAAGAATGTGATTCTTTCTGTTGCTGGTCGTGCGGGATGTTATGTGGCGACGATACAAACAGGAATAAACAGGAATTTGGAAGATATCCCAAACGAAACTTTCAAAAAGTCGTCAATTATTAAATATTTTATATGCCAAGTATTTTGGCAGTGTGTTTTCTTATATTATTCTTATATATATAATGCTGAAAACAGCTCAAATAAATTAGCAATAGCTAAGAGCTCGGTCAACGGTCAAAATTAACTCAAAATACTTGTAAATAATGTCAATAATATCGATCGAAATCAACACTTTGTTGTTTTCGTATGAGGACTTAGGTGGATTTACGAGTGGCTTTGAAATGCCTTATTTTAGTGATTTTTTGAATTTTTATGTAAAAATCTGTGTTTTTTCTGTTGCAGGGACGTGCGGGGAGGTGGGCAGAGGTATTACAAACAGAAATAAACGGAATTTAAGGTAAGTTGTCAAACAAAATTTAGAAAAAACACCAAAAAATGTTGGTAAGGTAATGTTTTTAATATAAAATATGTGTTATTTATCCAAAGAATGTGATTCTTTCTGTTGCTGGTCGTGCGGGATGTTATGTGGCGACGATACAAACAGGAATAAACAGGAATTTGGAAGATATCCCAAACGAAACTTTCAAAAAGTCGTCAATTATTAAATATTTTATATGCCAAGTATTTTGGCAGTGTGTTTTCTTATATTATTCTTATATATATAATGCTGAAAACAGCTCAAATAAATTAGCAATAGCTAAGAGCTCGGTCAACGGTCAAAATTAACTCAAAATACTTGTAAATAATGTCAATAATATCGATCGAAATCAACACTTTGTTGTTTTCGTATGAGGACTTAGGTGGATTTACGAGTGGCTTTGAAATGCCTTATTTTAGTGATTTTTTGAATTTTTATGTAAAAATCTGTGTTTTTTCTGTTGCAGGGACGTGCGGGGAGGTGGGCAGAGGTATTACAAACAGAAATAAACGGAATTTAAGGTAAGTTGTCAAACAAAATTTAGAAAAAACACCAAAAAATGCTGGTAAGGTAATGTTTTTAATATAAAATATGTGTTATTTATCCAAAGAATGTGATTCTTTCTGTTGCTGGTCGTGCGGGATGTTATGTGGCGACGATACAAACAGGAATAAACAGGAATTTGGAAGATATCCCAAACGAAACTTTCAAAAAGTCGTCAATTATTAAATATTTTATATGCCAAGTATTTTGGCAGTGTGTTTTCTTATATTATTCTTATATATATAATGCTGAAAACAGCTCAAATAAATTAGCAATAGCTAAGAGCTCGGTCAACGGTCAAAATTAACTCAAAATACTTGTAAATAATGTCAATAATATCGATCGAAATCAACACTTTGTTGTTTTCGTATGAGGACTTAGGTGGATTTACGAGTGGCTTTGAAATGCCTTATTTTAGTGATTTTTTGAATTTTTATGTAAAAATCTGTGTTTTTTCTGTTGCAGGGACGTGCGGGGAGGTGGGCAGAGGTATTACAAACAGAAATAAACGGAATTTAAGGTAAGTTGTCAAACAAAATTTAGAAAAAACACCAAAAAATGTTGGTAAGGTAATGTTTTTAATATAAAATATGTGTTATTTATCCAAAGAATGTGATTCTTTCTGTTGCTGGTCGTGCGGGATGTTATGTGGCGACGATACAAACAGGAATAAACAGGAATTTGGAAGATATCCCAAACGAAACTTTCAAAAAGTCGTCAATTATTAAATATTTTATATGCCAAGTATTTTGGCCGTGTGTTTTCTTATATTATTCTTATATATATAATGCTGAAAACAGCTCAAATAAATTAGCAATAGCTAAGAGCTCGGTCAACGGTCAAAATTAACTCAAAATACTTGTAAATAATGTCAATAATATCGATCGAAATCAACACTTTGTTGTTTTCGTATGAGGACTTAGGTGGATTTACGAGTGGCTTTGAAATGCCTTATTTTAGTGATTTTTTGAATTTTTATGTAAAAATCTGTGTTTTTTCTGTTGCAGGGACGTGCGGGGAGGTGGGCAGAGGTATTACAAACAGAAATAAACGGAATTTAAGGTAAGTTGTCAAACAAAATTTAGAAAAAACACCAAAAAATGTTGGTAAGGTAATGTTTTTAATATAAAATATGTGTTATTTATCCAAAGAATGTGATTCTTTCTGTTGCTGGTCGTGCGGGATGTTATGTGGCGACGATACAAACAGGAATAAACAGGAATTTGGAAGATATCCCAAACGAAACTTTCAAAAAGTCGTCAATTATTAAATATTTTATATGCCAAGTATTTTGGCCGTGTGTTTTCTTATATTATTCTTATATATATAATGCTGAAAACAGCTCAAATAAATTAGCAATAGCTAAGAGCTCGGTCAACGGTCAAAATTAACTCAAAATACTTGTAAATAATGTCAATAATATCGATCGAAATCAACACTTTGTTGTTTTCGTATGAGGACTTAGGTGGATTTACGAGTGGCTTTGAAATGCCTTATTTTAGTGATTTTTTGAATTTTTATGTAAAAATCTGTGTTTTTTCTGTTGCAGGGACGTGCGGGGAGGTGGGCAGAGGTATTACAAACAGAAATAAACGGAATTTAAGGTAAGTTGTCAAACAAAATTTAGAAAAAACACCAAAAAATGTTGGTAAGGTAATGTTTTTAATATAAAATATGTGTTATTTATCCAAAGAATGTGATTCTTTCTGTTGCTGGTCGTGCGGGATGTTATGTGGCGACGATACAAACAGGAATAAACAGGAATTTGGAAGATATCCCAAACGAAACTTTCAAAAAGTCGTCAATTATTAAATATTTTATATGCCAAGTATTTTGGCCGTGTGTTTTCTTATATTATTCTTATATATATAATGCTGAAAACAGCTCAAATAAATTAGCAATAGCTAAGAGCTCGGTCAACGGTCAAAATTAACTCAAAATACTTGTAAATAATGTCAATAATATCGATCGAAATCAACACTTTGTTGTTTTCGTATGAGGACTTAGGTGGATTTACGAGTGGCTTTGAAATGCCTTATTTTAGTGATTTTTTGAATTTTTATGTAAAAATCTGTGTTTTTTCTGTTGCAGGGACGTGCGGGGAGGTGGGCAGAGGTATTACAAACAGAAATAAACGGAATTTAAGGTAAGTTGTCAAACAAAATTTAGAAAAAACACCAAAAAATGTTGGTAAGGTAATGTTTTTAATATAAAATATGTGTTATTTATCCAAAGAATGTGATTCTTTCTGTTGCTGGTCGTGCGGGATGTTATGTGGCGACGATACAAACAGGAATAAACAGGAATTTGGAAGATATCCCAAACGAAACTTTCAAAAAGTCGTCAATTATTAAATATTTTATATGCCAAGTATTTTGGCCGTGTGTTTTCTTATATTATTCTTATATATATAATGCTGAAAACAGCTCAAATAAATTAGCAATAGCTAAGAGCTCGGTCAACGGTCAAAATTAACTCAAAATACTTGTAAATAATGTCAATAATATCGATCGAAATCAACACTTTGTTGTTTTCGTATGAGGACTTAGGTGGATTTACGAGTGGCTTTGAAATGCCTTATTTTAGTGATTTTTTGAATTTTTATGTAAAAATCTGTGTTTTTTCTGTTGCAGGGACGTGCGGGGAGGTGGGCAGAGGTATTACAAACAGAAATAAACGGAATTTAAGGTAAGTTGTCAAACAAAATTTAGAAAAAACACCAAAAAATGTTGGTAAGGTAATGTTTTTAATATAAAATATGTGTTATTTATCCAAAGAATGTGATTCTTTCTGTTGCTGGTCGTGCGGGATGTTATGTGGCGACGATACAAACAGGAATAAACAGGAATTTGGAAGATATCCCAAACGAAACTTTCAAAAAGTCGTCAATTATTAAATATTTTATATGCCAAGTATTTTGGCAGTGTGTTTTCTTATATTATTCTTATATATATAATGCTGAAAACAGCTCAAATAAATTAGCAATAGCTAAGAGCTCGGTCAACGGTCAAAATTAACTCAAAATACTTGTAAATAATGTCAATAATATCGATCGAAATCAACACTTTGTTGTTTTCGTATGAGGACTTAGGTGGATTTACGAGTGGCTTTGAAATGCCTTATTTTAGTGATTTTTTGAATTTTTATGTAAAAATCTGTGTTTTTTCTGTTGCAGGGACGTGCGGGGAGGTGGGCAGAGGTATTACAAACAGAAATAAACGGAATTTAAGGTAAGTTGTCAAACAAAATTTAGAAAAAACACCAAAAAATGTTGGTAAGGTAATGTTTTTAATATAAAATATGTGTTATTTATCCAAAGAATGTGATTCTTTATGTTGCTGGTCGTGCGGGATGTTATGTGGCGACGATACAAACAGGAATAAACAGGAATTTGGAAGATATCCCAAACGAAACTTTCAAAAAGTCGTCAATTATTAAATATTTTATATGCCAAGTATTTTGGCAGTGTGTTTTCTTATATTATTCTTATATATATATAATGCTGAAAACAGCTCAAATAAATTAGCAATAGCTAAGAGCTCGGTCAACGGTCAAAATTAACTCAAAATACTTGTAAATAATGTCAATAATATCGATCGAAATCAACACTTTGTTGTTTTCGTATGAGGACTTAGGTGGATTTACGAGTGGCTTTGAAATGCCTTATTTTAGTGATTTTTTGAATTTTTATGTAAAAATCTGTGTTTTTTCTGTTGCAGGGACGTGCGGGGAGGTGGGCAGAGGTATTACAAACAGAAATAAACGGAATTTAAGGTAAGTTGTCAAACAAAATTTAGAAAAAACACCAAAAAATGTTGGTAAGGTAATGTTTTTAATATAAAATATGTGTTATTTATCCAAAGAATGTGATTCTTTCTGTTGCTGGTCGTGCGGGATGTTATGTGGCGACGATACAAACAGGAATAAACAGGAATTTGGAAGATATCCCAAACGAAACTTTCAAAAAGTCGTCAATTATTAAATATTTTATATGCCAAGTATTTTGGCAGTGTGTTTTCTTATATTATTCTTATATATATAATGCTGAAAACAGCTCAAATAAATTAGCAATAGCTAAGAGCTCGGTCAACGGTCAAAATTAACTCAAAATACTTGTAAATAATGTCAATAATATCGATCGAAATCAACACTTTGTTGTTTTCGTATGAGGACTTAGGTGGATTTACGAGTGGCTTTGAAATGCCTTATTTTAGTGATTTTTTGAATTTTTATGTAAAAATCTGTGTTTTTTCTGTTGCAGGGACGTGCGGGGAGGTGGGCAGAGGTATTACAAACAGAAATAAACGGAATTTAAGGTAAGTTGTCAAACAAAATTTAGAAAAAACACCAAAAAATGTTGGTAAGGTAATGTTTTTAATATAAAATATGTGTTATTTATCCAAAGAATGTGATTCTTTCTGTTGCTGGTCGTGCGGGATGTTATGTGGCGACGATACAAACAGGAATAAACAGGAATTTGGAAGATATCCCAAACGAAACTTTCAAAAAGTCGTCAATTATTAAATATTTTATATGCCAAGTATTTTGGCCGTGTGTTTTCTTATATTATTCTTATATATATAATGCTGAAAACAGCTCAAATAAATTAGCAATAGCTAAGAGCTCGGTCAACGGTCAAAATTAACTCAAAATACTTGTAAATAATGTCAATAATATCGATCGAAATCAACACTTTGTTGTTTTCGTATGAGGACTTAGGTGGATTTACGAGTGGCTTTGAAATGCCTTATTTTAGTGATTTTTTGAATTTTTATGTAAAAATCTGTGTTTTTTCTGTTGCAGGGACGTGCGGGGAGGTGGGCAGAGGTATTACAAACAGAAATAAACGGAATTTAAGGTAAGTTGTCAAACAAAATTTAGAAAAAACACCAAAAAATGTTGGTAAGGTAATGTTTTTAATATAAAATATGTGTTATTTATCCAAAGAATGTGATTCTTTCTGTTGCTGGTCGTGCGGGATGTTATGTGGCGACGATACAAACAGGAATAAACAGGAATTTGGAAGATATCCCAAACGAAACTTTCAAAAAGTCGTCAATTATTAAATATTTTATATGCCAAGTATTTTGGCCGTGTGTTTTCTTATATTATTCTTATATATATAATGCTGAAAACAGCTCAAATAAATTAGCAATAGCTAAGAGCTCGGTCAACGGTCAAAATTAACTCAAAATACTTGTAAATAATGTCAATAATATCGATCGAAATCAACACTTTGTTGTTTTCGTATGAGGACTTAGGTGGATTTACGAGTGGCTTTGAAATGCCTTATTTTAGTGATTTTTTGAATTTTTATGTAAAAATCTGTGTTTTTTCTGTTGCAGGGACGTGCGGGGAGGTGGGCAGAGGTATTACAAACAGAAATAAACGGAATTTAAGGTAAGTTGTCAAACAAAATTTAGAAAAAACACCAAAAAATGTTGGTAAGGTAATGTTTTTAATATAAAATATGTGTTATTTATCCAAAGAATGTGATTCTTTCTGTTGCTGGTCGTGCGGGATGTTATGTGGCGACGATACAAACAGGAATAAACAGGAATTTGGAAGATATCCCAAACGAAACTTTCAAAAAGTCGTCAATTATTAAATATTTTATATGCCAAGTATTTTGGCCGTGTGTTTTCTTATATTATTCTTATATATATAATGCTGAAAACAGCTCAAATAAATTAGCAATAGCTAAGAGCTCGGTCAACGGTCAAAATTAACTCAAAATACTTGTAAATAATGTCAATAATATCGATCGAAATCAACACTTTGTTGTTTTCGTATGAGGACTTAGGTGGATTTACGAGTGGCTTTGAAATGCCTTATTTTAGTGATTTTTTGAATTTTTATGTAAAAATCTGTGTTTTTTCTGTTGCAGGGACGTGCGGGGAGGTGGGCAGAGGTATTACAAACAGAAATAAACGGAATTTAAGGTAAGTTGTCAAACAAAATTTAGAAAAAACACCAAAAAAT
Source organism: Gymnoscelis rufifasciata (assembly GCA_929108375.1). Lineage (NCBI taxonomy): Eukaryota > Metazoa > Arthropoda > Insecta > Lepidoptera > Geometridae > Gymnoscelis > Gymnoscelis rufifasciata. The sequence goes on along the minus strand of OV815319.1, from coordinate 2,009,257 downwards.
GTTGGTAAGGTAATGTTTTTAATATAAAATATGTGTTATTTATCCAAAGAATGTGATTCTTTCTGTTGCTGGTCGTGCGGGATGTTATGTGGCGACGATACAAACAGGAATAAACAGGAATTTGGAAGATATCCCAAACGAAACTTTCAAAAAGTCGTCAATTATTAAATATTTTATATGCCAAGTATTTTGGCCGTGTGTTTTCTTATATTATTCTTATATATATAATGCTGAAAACAGCTCAAATAAATTAGCAATAGCTAAGAGCTCGGTCAACGGTCAAAATTAACTCAAAATACTTGTAAATAATGTCAATAATATCGATCGAAATCAACACTTTGTTGTTTTCGTATGAGGACTTAGGTGGATTTACGAGTGGCTTTGAAATGCCTTATTTTAGTGATTTTTTGAATTTTTATGTAAAAATCTGTGTTTTTTCTGTTGCAGGGACGTGCGGGGAGGTGGGCAGAGGTATTACAAACAGAAATAAACGGAATTTAAGGTAAGTTGTCAAACAAAATTTAGAAAAAACACCAAAAAATGTTGGTAAGGTAATGTTTTTAATATAAAATATGTGTTATTTATCCAAAGAATGTGATTCTTTCTGTTGCTGGTCGTGCGGGATGTTATGTGGCGACGATACAAACAGGAATAAACAGGAATTTGGAAGATATCCCAAACGAAACTTTCAAAAAGTCGTCAATTATTAAATATTTTATATGCCAAGTATTTTGGCAGTGTGTTTTCTTATATTATTCTTATATATATAATGCTGAAAACAGCTCAAATAAATTAGCAATAGCTAAGAGCTCGGTCAACGGTCAAAATTAACTCAAAATACTTGTAAATAATGTCAATAATATCGATCGAAATCAACACTTTGTTGTTTTCGTATGAGGACTTAGGTGGATTTACGAGTGGCTTTGAAATGCCTTATTTTAGTGATTTTTTGAATTTTTATGTAAAAATCTGTGTTTTTTCTGTTGCAGGGACGTGCGAGGAGGTGGGCAGAGGTATTACAAACAGAAATAAACGGAATTTAAGGTAAGTTGTCAAACAAAATTTAGAAAAAACACCAAAAAATGTTGGTAAGGTAATGTTTTTAATATAAAATATGTGTTATTTATCCAAAGAATGTGATTCTTTCTGTTGCTGGTCGTGCGGGATGTTATGTGGCGACGATACAAACAGGAATAAACAGGAATTTGGAAGATATCCCAAACGAAACTTTCAAAAAGTCGTCAATTATTAAATATTTTATATGCCAAGTATTTTGGCCGTGTGTTTTCTTATATTATTCTTATATATATAATGCTGAAAACAGCTCAAATAAATTAGCAATAGCTAAGAGCTCGGTCAACGGTCAAAATTAACTCAAAATACTTGTAAATAATGTCAATAATATCGATCGAAATCAACACTTTGTTGTTTTCGTATGAGGACTTAGGTGGATTTACGAGTGGCTTTGAAATGCCTTATTTTAGTGATTTTTTGAATTTTTATGTAAAAATCTGTGTTTTTTCTGTTGCAGGGACGTGCGGGGAGGTGGGCAGAGGTATTACAAACAGAAATAAACGGAATTTAAGGTAAGTTGTCAAACAAAATTTAGAAAAAACACCAAAAAATGTTGGTAAGGTAATGTTTTTAATATAAAATATGTGTTATTTATCCAAAGAATGTGATTCTTTCTGTTGCTGGTCGTGCGGGATGTTATGTGGCGACTATACAAACAGGAATAAACAGGAATTTGGAAGATATCCCAAACGAAACTTTCAAAAAGTCGTCAATTATTAAATATTTTATATGCCAAGTATTTTGGCCGTGTGTTTTCTTATATTATTCTTATATATATAATGCTGAAAACAGCTCAAATAAATTAGCAATAGCTAAGAGCTCGGTCAACGGTCAAAATTAACTCAAAATACTTGTAAATAATGTCAATAATATCGATCGAAATCAACACTTTGTTGTTTTCGTATGAGGACTTAGGTGGATTTACGAGTGGCTTTGAAATGCCTTATTTTAGTGATTTTTTGAATTTTTATGTAAAAATCTGTGTTTTTTCTGTTGCAGGGACGTGCGGGGAGGTGGGCAGAGGTATTACAAACAGAAATAAACGGAATTTAAGGTAAGTTGTCAAACAAAATTTAGAAAAAACACCAAAAAATGTTGGTAAGGTAATGTTTTTAATATAAAATATGTGTTATTTATCCAAAGAATGTGATTCTTTCTGTTGCTGGTCGTGCGGGATGTTATGTGGCGACGATACAAACAGGAATAAACAGGAATTTGGAAGATATCCCAAACGAAACTTTCAAAAAGTCGTCAATTATTAAATATTTTATATGCCAAGTATTTTGGCAGTGTGTTTTCTTATATTATTCTTATATATATAATGCTGAAAACAGCTCAAATAAATTAGCAATAGCTAAGAGCTCGGTCAACGGTCAAAATTAACTCAAAATACTTGTAAATAATGTCAATAATATCGATCGAAATCAACACTTTGTTGTTTTCGTATGAGGACTTAGGTGGATTTACGAGTGGCTTTGAAATGCCTTATTTTAGTGATTTTTTGAATTTTTATGTAAAAATCTGTGTTTTTTCTGTTGCAGGGACGTGCGGGGAGGTGGGCAGAGGTATTACAAACAGAAATAAACGGAATTTAAGGTAAGTTGTCAAACAAAATTTAGAAAAAACACCAAAAAATGTTGGTAAGGTAATGTTTTTAATATAAAATATGTGTTATTTATCCAAAGAATGTGATTCTTTATGTTGCTGGTCGTGCGGGATGTTATGTGGCGACGATACAAACAGGAATAAACAGGAATTTGGAAGATATCCCAAACGAAACTTTCAAAAAGTCGTCAATTATTAAATATTTTATATGCCAAGTATTTTGGCAGTGTGTTTTCTTATATTATTCTTATATATATAATGCTGAAAACAGCTCAAATAAATTAGCAATAGCTAAGAGCTCGGTCAACGGTCAAAATTAACTCAAAATACTTGTAAATAATGTCAATAATATCGATCGAAATCAACACTTTGTTGTTTTCGTATGAGGACTTAGGTGGATTTACGAGTGGCTTTGAAATGCCTTATTTTAGTGATTTTTTGAATTTTTATGTAAAAATCTGTGTTTTTTCTGTTGCAGGGACGTGCGGGGAGGTGAGCAGAGGTATTACAAACAGAAATAAACGGAATTTAAGGTAAGTTGTCAAACAAAATTTAGAAAAAACACCAAAAAATGTTGGTAAGGTAATGTTTTTAATATAAAATATGTGTTATTTATCCAAAGAATGTGATTCTTTCTGTTGCTGGTCGTGCGGGATGTTATGTGGCGACTATACAAACAGGAATAAACAGGAATTTGGAAGATATCCCAAACGAAACTTTCAAAAAGTCGTCAATTATTAAATATTTTATATGCCAAGTATTTTGGCCGTGTGTTTTCTTATATTATTCTTATATATATAATGCTGAAAACAGCTCAAATAAATTAGCAATAGCTAAGAGCTCGGTCAACGGTCAAAATTAACTCAAAATACTTGTAAATAATGTCAATAATATCGATCGAAATCAACACTTTGTTGTTTTCGTATGAGGACTTAGGTGGATTTACGAGTGGCTTTGAAATGCCTTATTTTAGTGATTTTTTGAATTTTTATGTAAAAATCTGTGTTTTTTCTGTTGCAGGGACGTGCGGGGAGGTGGGCAGAGGTATTACAAACAGAAATAAACGGAATTTAAGGTAAGTTGTCAAACAAAATTTAGAAAAAACACCAAAAAATGTTGGTAAGGTAATGTTTTTAATATAAAATATGTGTTATTTATCCAAAGAATGTGATTCTTTCTGTTGCTGGTCGTGCGGGATGTTATGTGGCGACGATACAAACAGGAATAAACAGGAATTTGGAAGATATCCCAAACGAAACTTTCAAAAAGTCGTCAATTATTAAATATTTTATATGCCAAGTATTTTGGCCGTGTGTTTTCTTATATTATTCTTATATATATAATGCTGAAAACAGCTCAAATAAATTAGCAATAGCTAAGAGCTCGGTCAACGGTCAAAATTAACTCAAAATACTTGTAAATAATGTCAATAATATCGATCGAAATCAACACTTTGTTGTTTTCGTATGAGGACTTAGGTGGATTTACGAGTGGCTTTGAAATGCCTTATTTTAGTGATTTTTTGAATTTTTATGTAAAAATCTGTGTTTTTTCTGTTGCAGGGACGTGCGGGGAGGTGGGCAGAGGTATTACAAACAGAAATAAACGGAATTTAAGGTAAGTTGTCAAACAAAATTTAGAAAAAACACCAAAAAATGTTGGTAAGGTAATGTTTTTAATATAAAATATGTGTTATTTATCCAAAGAATGTGATTCTTTCTGTTGCTGGTCGTGCGGGATGTTATGTGGCGACGATACAAACAGGAATAAACAGGAATTTGGAAGATATCCCAAACGAAACTTTCAAAAAGTCGTCAATTATTAAATATTTTATATGCCAAGTATTTTGGCAGTGTGTTTTCTTATATTATTCTTATATATATAATGCTGAAAACAGCTCAAATAAATTAGCAATAGCTAAGAGCTCGGTCAACGGTCAAAATTAACTCAAAATACTTGTAAATAATGTCAATAATATCGATCGAAATCAACACTTTGTTGTTTTCGTATGAGGACTTAGGTGGATTTACGAGTGGCTTTGAAATGCCTTATTTTAGTGATTTTTTGAATTTTTATGTAAAAATCTGTGTTTTTTCTGTTGCAGGGACGTGCGGGGAGGTGGACAGAGGTATTACAAACAGAAATAAACGGAATTTAAGGTAAGTTGTCAAACAAAATTTAGAAAAAACACCAAAAAATGTTGGTAAGGTAATGTTTTTAATATAAAATATGTGTTATTTATCCAAAGAATGTGATTCTTTCTGTTGCTGGTCGTGCGGGATGTTATGTGGCGACGATACAAACAGGAATAAACAGGAATTTGGAAGATATCCCAAACGAAACTTTCAAAAAGTCGTCAATTATTAAATATTTTATATGCCAAGTATTTTGGCAGTGTGTTTTCTTATATTATTCTTATATATATAATGCTGAAAACAGCTCAAATAAATTAGCAATAGCTAAGAGCTCGGTCAACGGTCAAAATTAACTCAAAATACTTGTAAATAATGTCAATAATATCGATCGAAATCAACACTTTGTTGTTTTCGTATGAGGACTTAGGTGGATTTACGAGTGGCTTTGAAATGCCTTATTTTAGTGATTTTTTGAATTTTTATGTAAAAATCTGTATTTTTTCTGTTGCAGGGACGTGCGGGGAGGTGGGCAGAGGTATTACAAACAGAAATAAACGGAATTTAAGGTAAGTTGTCAAACAAAATTTAGAAAAAACACCAAAAAATGTTGGTAAGGTAATGTTTTTAATATAAAATATGTGTTATTTATCCAAAGAATGTGATTCTTTATGTTGCTGGTCGTGCGGGATGTTATGTGGCGACGATACAAACAGGAATAAACAGGAATTTGGAAGATATCCCAAACGAAACTTTCAAAAAGTCGTCAATTATTAAATATTTTATATGCCAAGTATTTTGGCCGTGTGTTTTCTTATATTATTCTTATATATATAATGCTGAAAACAGCTCAAATAAATTAGCAATAGCTAAGAGCTCGGTCAACGGTCAAAATTAACTCAAAATACTTGTAAATAATGTCAATAATATCGATCGAAATCAACACTTTGTTGTTTTCGTATGAGGACTTAGGTGGATTTACGAGTGGCTTTGAAATGCCTTATTTTAGTGATTTTTTGAATTTTTATGTAAAAATCTGTGTTTTTTCTGTTGCAGGGACGTGCGGGGAGGTGAGCAGAGGTATTACAAACAGAAATAAACGGAATTTAAGGTAAGTTGTCAAACAAAATTTAGAAAAAACACCAAAAAATGTTGGTAAGGTAATGTTTTTAATATAAAATATGTGTTATTTATCCAAAGAATGTGATTCTTTCTGTTGCTGGTCGTGCGGGATGTTATGTGGCGACTATACAAACAGGAATAAACAGGAATTTGGAAGATATCCCAAACGAAACTTTCAAAAAGTCGTCAATTATTAAATATTGTATTTCGTCGTATCATTCTTCAGATACATATAACTTATGTAGTAACCTTAGTTTACACGAGGCATTCGCAAGTTTAGAGAATCGATTTATTTAATCGAAACTCGCGGTATTTTATTTTTTATTTTGTGTATCTACCCTCTATCCCGCGCAACCATCGCCCACTCGGCCGACGGCCGCCTCATTCCTTTTTTTTGCGAGGCAACGTTCGCACGCGCATAAATAAAAAGTGATATAAAAGTTCTACAGAAGTGTTTTTTTTTTTTCGTTATTACAATGCCAAAGCGTAAGAACGAAGAAAAAATAAAGCGTTATCGAAGAAAACTTCGTAAAATGCAAAAAGAAGACAAATCTTCAAGACGAATCATTTATTCGTCATCATCAGAAAGTTCCGATCAAAATTCAGGTGAGTAACAGGTGTTTTCTCGCTTGTTAGTACTGTGAAAGTAAAATCAAACCCATTTTTGTGAACTTGTAAGTACGTGTCATGACGTCTTTGTTCTTTTTTTTACACCGGAAGGTTAACCGTGTGTTAGCATGGTGGTGTTACAAGGAATCGTTCCTAGAACGATTACCATGAACTACAAAATCGCCTGGAGGTGGATCGTGTATCCTCACGAAGGCAATTACGATTTTGTACAACTTTTGTGGTTTGAACTACCTTTCGTACTTAAATAAAATCGCCCGGAGGTGGATCGTGTATCCTCACGGTGGCAAAATAAGATTTTATTCAAAAGTAAACGTAAAGACCAGCTACTTTTGTGGTTTGAACTACCTTTCGTACTAAAATGAAATCGCCCGGAGGTGGATCGTGTATCCTCACGGTGGCAAAATAAGATTTTATTCAAAAGTAAACGTAAATACCAGCTTCTTTTGTGGTTTGAACTACCTTTCGTACAAAACAAAATCTCCCGTAGGTGGATCGTGTATCCTCACGGTGGAAAAACAAGATTTTATTCAAAATTAAACGCAAAGTCCAGTAAAAAGCTACCTTACTGTTTACCTTTAACAAAATAAAATCCACGATGTGAGATTATAGTTTTTCTAGTATTCTTACGTTTCATTTTAGATAATGAAATCGATGAGGTTAGAACTGGCTATCCAGAACCCATAGTCAATAGTAATTGCGAAACCGAGCAATTTGGAGTAGATTCCATGCCGATTGTACCAGAGTCTGAACAGACCCAGTACTAGAATTGGACCCGGATATTTTGTCTTGGGTCCGGCAAAGCACCGAAATTTGGACCTTTAAATACATGACAAATTAAGCCAACTTCGGTTTAAAGAATTTTATTCAAAAATACTTGATAAGAGTATTCTAAATTAACAATTAGCATAATATTATGAATTGGTAGTCGAGCAAACGAGGTAAAATTTGGTTACCTTTCTTGCTTTCGGAGGGTCTAAATAAATAACTAAAAGAAAAGTTAGCTATAGAATTCCCCATTCCAGAGAATTGTCCTCTACTACAAGCTCCGAAGCTAAATGCAGAAATCTCGGCTTCCTTGACTGAAGGAACTCAGAGACAAGACGAGAAAAGTTTGTCACCCTAGGGTTAGATGAATCATTTCTTAACGCAATGCATCACATTGATCGCGATGAATATCTTTTTGGAAGCAAGCTTTCAGAAAAATAAAAAGCGACGCAGATTATAAAAAAAAAAAAAATTACATATAGGATTACAAATTAAAAAACCGGCTCCTACTCCTAAGGCTCCTAAGGTTCCAGTCGAGCAAATCGGGCGAGCCCTTCTCGCTCCTCGTCGAACAGGGGGGGGCACAATAGGGCGCCGCCGGCGCAGAGGGCGCCAGCCGCCCTGATACCACAGACGACTTCGTTGTAGATCAAAGAGACTGCAATAACTCAGGTACATACTGGCAGGGTCCAACAGTTTTACAATTGTTGGAAAAATATCACAAATAATTAAAAAATTCTTAAATGGATTTGTAATGGCAACACTATACCATTTTTATGAAAGTCAAACGAAATTTCGCTCCTCGTAATTCTGTTTCAATCACCGATGAGGTCCCAGATATGGCAGAAGCAATTAACAAACTAGTTAATCTCGTTGTCGACATGGGGCTGTTACCCAATGTCAAAATCCTGTATCGATTTCATTTCCGGCATATTTTTAGCTTCTAAGGCAAACGGGTCGAAGCGGTTTATCTTAAACCTAAAAGCATTAAATAAATTTGTTCATACGCTTGACTTCAAAATGAAAGATCATAGGACAGCAGCTAGACTTTTGTCAAAAGATGGCAAAAAAAAAAAAAAAACTTTTACTACCAATAAAAAGTAAATTTTTTGTTTCGAATTTCTTAACATTTGCTACTAAATTAGCCTACCGTATGGTCTATCCGTTGCTCCATGGGTGTTCACTAAATTGACGAAAGATGTTGTTAACTACCTACGATATCAAGGCTATCGCTCTGTTATCTACCTGGGTGATATCCTATATATCGGAGACACATTTAATGAGTGTTTTGAAAATGTAAATATAACCAAAAATTTATAGAAATTTTTAGGTTTTGTTATAAATTTCGACAAAAGTATTCTCAAACCTCATAAAGTTTGTACTTTTTAGGATTTGTTTGACGCACATGACGCTAAGCTTACCTAATGAAAAACGACTAGGTATCATTAAGCTTATTAAAGAGTTTTCTCATCTTACAAGATGTTCCATCAGCAAATTTTCGCTACTTAATGGCGTTCTTATAGCGGCTTGTCCAGCTTAACCTTTCACGAGTATAATGATTTCGAGACAATATTCAAACTGTCAAATATAAACTTACCAGATCTTCTATGGTGGACAAATAACATATTGACAACTAGCAATAAACTTAGACCAGACAAAACATTTGCCTTAGAGATATTCATTGATCGCGTCCAGAACAGGCTGCGGGGCTGTCTCCGACGGAACGTGGTTGGCAAGAGGATGAATTTTATCCTATCACATTAATTACTTAGAAATGTTAGCATGTTAGTTTTTCTTGGATTGAAAAGCTTTGCTAATTGAACAACAGCCCTGTGTTATGTAAACCGCATGGGTGGAACCCGGTTTCCACATCTAAATAATTTAACTTAGAGCAAATATTTTTATTTGCGTCCTACATAATAAATACTCATGAAAACGCCTCAGCGTTTTCATGAGTATTTATTATCCGATCATGAATCCCGGATAGTAAATACTGAAACAGAGTGGGTACTTTCAACATGGACATTTCAAAAGATAGTTCGTTCACTGGGATCACCAAATATAGATCTATTTAGCCCCTAGCATCAATGCTAAATTCACTCAGTATGTCTCTTGGAAGCCAGATCCAGACGCAATTAAAATTGGGGTAATCACAACCAATTTGAACCACTTATCCTTTCACGCTTTCCCACCGTGCGCTTTGATCCTCAAATGCTTACGTAAAATTATCATGTCAAAGCAACCGGCTTTTTTGTTTTTCCTTTTGGCCTGGACAACCATGGTTTCCATTATTGAAGAGAATGTTAATATTCGATATCATTTCTTCAAGCCTGACAACTAACAAAAGCCTTAAATACTCCTGATAATGCTCTTGATCTCATGTTATCATCGATTTCGGAAAATACAATGAAATAATACTTGGTTACGTATAAGCTTTGGTGGAAATACGGTATCGACAATAATGTAAATATATCGACAATAATGTAAGTATATGAATTGTTGCACCATTACCAGCGGTAATGAGATATTTGGTTAAACAATTTGACAGGGGGACCGACTTATGGTACTATCAACAGCCATCGCTCTGCCCTATCGTTACTCCTCGGGAATAACATAGGAACGAATTAAGCGATTGTTAAAAGGTATTTAAAAAAAGAAGAGAAACCTTCTCTCCCTAAATACAATGCCACCTGGAAAACAAAACTTGTTTTAGATTATCTAAATGGGTATCCCAATGAAAACCTAAAAAAAAAAAAAAAAAAAAAAAAAATACCAAGAAGCTTGCAATTTTGCGGGCGTTGATAACATCTCACCGCGTTCAAATTCTTATCCGTGTCTCTAATTAGAATTAATAATATCTACCGATCCTCGGCTCGTATTAAATTCTTTATAAAAGATTTGCTAAAAACTTCATGTTCAAACTGTGAGCAGCAGTGTTATTTTTGCAGTATTTTGAAAATCCTGCCATATTCCCAGCCAAACTCTTGATGATTATATCGCAGTTACATCTGAGTTGAGGTCAGAAGGAACAGAATTTCTTCTGCCGTCTCATAAAACACCTCACACAAAGGCTTCATCCCAAACGATAAATTGACGGATCAAGCAGACACTAGCGGAGTCAGGCGTTGACGTCACCATATCCAGTGCACATAGCACACTCGTCACGCCTCCACCTCGGCGGCGGTCTCCGCTGGTGTATGCATTGACACCATAAGGAAAACAGTGGGTTGGGCTTTGGGATCATCGACCTTCGCTAGGTTCTATAACAGGCAGGTGATAGACAATGATGCCTTTGCGCGGTCTATAATACAAATTACCAATTAATGTAATATATGTAATCGTTATTTTTGTGACAATAAATATATAGTTATAAATATATTATTGATTATATATGATTTAACCAGAATGAAAATGTTTTCTACTTTAACAGATACATTGTTTTTGTCTTGAATCATCCAATCCGAACATCTCTAAACATCTACATAAGTTATATGTATCTGAAGAATGATACGACGAAATACAATATAAGATCAAATGAATTTCTTTAAACGAAATTCGATCATTATTGTATGAGTCGTATCATTCGAAGATACATAGTTCCCACCCACCCGCAATCCTCAGTAGAAAACAAAATATACTCGTATCTCTAAACTTGAATGAGGCGGCCGTCGGCCGAGTGGGCGATGGTTGCGCGGGATAGAGGGTAGATACACAAAATAAAAAATAAAATACCGCGAGTTTCGATTAAATAAATCGATTCTCTAAACTTGCGAATGCCTCGTGTAAACTAAGGTTACTACATAAGTTATATGTATCTTCGAATGATACGACTCATACAATAATGATCGAATTTCGTTTAAAGAAATTCATTTGATCTTATATTTTATATGCCAAGTATTTTGGCCGTGTGTTTTCTTATATTATTCTTATATATATAATGCTGAAAACAGCTCAAATAAATTAGCAATAGCTAAGAGCTCGGTCAACGGTCAAAATTAACTCAAAATACTTGTAAATAATGTCAATAATATCGATCGAAATCAACACTTTGTTGTTTTCGTATGAGGACTTAGGTGGATTTACGAGTGGCTTTGAAATGCCTTATTTTAGTGATTTTTTGAATTTTTATGTAAAAATCTGTGTTTTTTCTGTTGCAGGGACGTGCGGGGAGGTGGGCAGAGGTATTACAAACAGAAATAAACGGAATTTAAGGTAAGTTGTCAAACAAAATTTAGAAAAAACACCAAAAAATGTTGGTAAGGTAATGTTTTTAATATAAAATATGTGTTATTTATCCAAAGAATGTGATTCTTTCTGTTGCTGGTCGTGCGGGATGTTATGTGGCGACGATACAAACAGGAATAAACAGGAATTTGGAAGATATCCCAAACGAAACTTTCAAAAAGTCGTCAATTATTAAATATTTTATATGCCAAGTATTTTGGCCGTGTGTTTTCTTATATTATTCTTATATATATAATGCTGAAAACAGCTCAAATAAATTAGCAATAGCTAAGAGCTCGGTCAACGGTCAAAATTAACTCAAAATACTTGTAAATAATGTCAATAATATCGATCGAAATCAACACTTTGTTGTTTTCGTATGAGGACTTAGGTGGATTTACGAGTGGCTTTGAAATGCCTTATTTTAGTGATTTTTTGAATTTTTATGTAAAAATCTGTGTTTTTTCTGTTGCAGGGACGTGCGGGGAGGTGGGCAGAGGTATTACAAACAGAAATAAACGGAATTTAAGGTAAGTTGTCAAACAAAATTTAGAAAAAACACCAAAAAATGTTGGTAAGGTAATGTTTTTAATATAAAATATGTGTTATTTATCCAAAGAATGTGATTCTTTCTGTTGCTGGTCGTGCGGGATGTTATGTGGCGACGATACAAACAGGAATAAACAGGAATTTGGAAGATATCCCAAACGAAACTTTCAAAAAGTCGTCAATTATTAAATATTTTATATGCCAAGTATTTTGGCAGTGTGTTTTCTTATATTATTCTTATATATATAATGCTGAAAACAGCTCAAATAAATTAGCAATAGCTAAGAGCTCGGTCAACGGTCAAAATTAACTCAAAATACTTGTAAATAATGTCAATAATATCGATCGAAATCAACACTTTGTTGTTTTCGTATGAGGACTTAGGTGGATTTACGAGTGGCTTTGAAATGCCTTATTTTAGTGATTTTTTGAATTTTTATGTAAAAATCTGTGTTTTTTCTGTTGCAGGGACGTGCGGGGAGGTGGACAGAGGTATTACAAACAGAAATAAACGGAATTTAAGGTAAGTTGTCAAACAAAATTTAGAAAAAACACCAAAAAATGTTGGTAAGGTAATGTTTTTAATATAAAATATGTGTTATTTATCCAAAGAATGTGATTCTTTCTGTTGCTGGTCGTGCGGGATGTTATGTGGCGACGATACAAACAGGAATAAACAGGAATTTGGAAGATATCCCAAACGAAACTTTCAAAAAGTCGTCAATTATTAAATATTTTATATGCCAAGTATTTTGGCAGTGTGTTTTCTTATATTATTCTTATATATATAATGCTGAAAACAGCTCAAATAAATTAGCAATAGCTAAGAGCTCGGTCAACGGTCAAAATTAACTCAAAATACTTGTAAATAATGTCAATAATATCGATCGAAATCAACACTTTGTTGTTTTCGTATGAGGACTTAGGTGGATTTACGAGTGGCTTTGAAATGCCTTATTTTAGTGATTTTTTGAATTTTTATGTAAAAATCTGTGTTTTTTCTGTTGCAGGGACGTGCGGGGAGGTGGACAGAGGTATTACAAACAGAAATAAACGGAATTTAAGGTAAGTTGTCAAACAAAATTTAGAAAAAACACCAAAAAATGTTGGTAAGGTAATGTTTTTAATATAAAATATGTGTTATTTATCCAAAGAATGTGATTCTTTCTGTTGCTGGTCGTGCGGGATGTTATGTGGCGACGATACAAACAGGAATAAACAGGAATTTGGAAGATATCCCAAACGAAACTTTCAAAAAGTCGTCAATTATTAAATATTTTATATGCCAAGTATTTTGGCAGTGTGTTTTCTTATATTATTCTTATATATATAATGCTGAAAACAGCTCAAATAAATTAGCAATAGCTAAGAGCTCGGTCAACGGTCAAAATTAACTCAAAATACTTGTAAATAATGTCAATAATATCGATCGAAATCAACACTTTGTTGTTTTCGTATGAGGACTTAGGTGGATTTACGAGTGGCTTTGAAATGCCTTATTTTAGTGATTTTTTGAATTTTTATGTAAAAATCTGTGTTTTTTCTGTTGCAGGGACGTGCGGGGAGGTGGGCAGAGGTATTACAAACAGAAATAAACGGAATTTAAGGTAAGTTGTCAAACAAAATTTAGAAAAAACACCAAAAAATGTTGGTAAGGTAATGTTTTTAATATAAAATATGTGTTATTTATCCAAAGAATGTGATTCTTTCTGTTGCTGGTCGTGCGGGATGTTATGTGGCGACGATACAAACAGGAATAAACAGGAATTTGGAAGATATCCCAAACGAAACTTTCAAAAAGTCGTCAATTATTAAATATTTTATATGCCAAGTATTTTGGCCGTGTGTTTTCTTATATTATTCTTATATATATAATGCTGAAAACAGCTCAAATAAATTAGCAATAGCTAAGAGCTCGGTCAACGGTCAAAATTAACTCAAAATACTTGTAAATAATGTCAATAATATCGATCGAAATCAACACTTTGTTGTTTTCGTATGAGGACTTAGGTGGATTTACGAGTGGCTTTGAAATGCCTTATTTTAGTGATTTTTTGAATTTTTATGTAAAAATCTGTGTTTTTTCTGTTGCAGGGACGTGCGGGGAGGTGGGCAGAGGTATTACAAACAGAAATAAACGGAATTTAAGGTAAGTTGTCAAACAAAATTTAGAAAAAACACCAAAAAATGTTGGTAAGGTAATGTTTTTAATATAAAATATGTGTTATTTATCCAAAGAATGTGATTCTTTCTGTTGCTGGTCGTGCGGGATGTTATGTGGCGACGATACAAACAGGAATAAACAGGAATTTGGAAGATATCCCAAACGAAACTTTCAAAAAGTCGTCAATTATTAAATATTTTATATGCCAAGTATTTTGGCCGTGTGTTTTCTTATATTATTCTTATATATATAATGCTGAAAACAGCTCAAATAAATTAGCAATAGCTAAGAGCTCGGTCAACGGTCAAAATTAACTCAAAATACTTGTAAATAATGTCAATAATATCGATCGAAATCAACACTTTGTTGTTTTCGTATGAGGACTTAGGTGGATTTACGAGTGGCTTTGAAATGCCTTATTTTAGTGATTTTTTGAATTTTTATGTAAAAATCTGTGTTTTTTCTGTTGCAGGGACGTGCGGGGAGGTGGGCAGAGGTATTACAAACAGAAATAAACGGAATTTAAGGTAAGTTGTCAAACAAAATTTAGAAAAAACACCAAAAAATGTTGGTAAGGTAATGTTTTTAATATAAAATATGTGTTATTTATCCAAAGAATGTGATTCTTTCTGTTGCTGGTCGTGCGGGATGTTATGTGGCGACGATACAAACAGGAATAAACAGGAATTTGGAAGATATCCCAAACGAAACTTTCAAAAAGTCGTCAATTATTAAATATTTTATATGCCAAGTATTTTGGCCGTGTGTTTTCTTATATTATTCTTATATATATAATGCTGAAAACAGCTCAAATAAATTAGCAATAGCTAAGAGCTCGGTCAACGGTCAAAATTAACTCAAAATACTTGTAAATAATGTCAATAATATCGATCGAAATCAACACTTTGTTGTTTTCGTATGAGGACTTAGGTGGATTTACGAGTGGCTTTGAAATGCCTTATTTTAGTGA
The DNA here is from genome assembly GCA_929108375.1 of Gymnoscelis rufifasciata. Lineage (NCBI taxonomy): Eukaryota > Metazoa > Arthropoda > Insecta > Lepidoptera > Geometridae > Gymnoscelis > Gymnoscelis rufifasciata. The sequence continues at coordinate 1,994,022 of OV815319.1, read as the reverse complement.
TTTTTTGAATTTTTATGTAAAAATCTGTGTTTTTTCTGTTGCAGGGACGTGCGGGGAGGTGGGCAGAGGTATTACAAACAGAAATAAACGGAATTTAAGGTAAGTTGTCAAACAAAATTTAGAAAAAACACCAAAAAATGTTGGTAAGGTAATGTTTTTAATATAAAATATGTGTTATTTATCCAAAGAATGTGATTCTTTCTGTTGCTGGTCGTGCGGGATGTTATGTGGCGACGATACAAACAGGAATAAACAGGAATTTGGAAGATATCCCAAACGAAACTTTCAAAAAGTCGTCAATTATTAAATATTTTATATGCCAAGTATTTTGGCAGTGTGTTTTCTTATATTATTCTTATATATATAATGCTGAAAACAGCTCAAATAAATTAGCAATAGCTAAGAGCTCGGTCAACGGTCAAAATTAACTCAAAATACTTGTAAATAATGTCAATAATATCGATCGAAATCAACACTTTGTTGTTTTCGTATGAGGACTTAGGTGGATTTACGAGTGGCTTTGAAATGCCTTATTTTAGTGATTTTTTGAATTTTTATGTAAAAATCTGTGTTTTTTCTGTTGCAGGGACGTGCGGGGAGGTGGGCAGAGGTATTACAAACAGAAATAAACGGAATTTAAGGTAAGTTGTCAAACAAAATTTAGAAAAAACACCAAAAAATGTTGGTAAGGTAATGTTTTTAATATAAAATATGTGTTATTTATCCAAAGAATGTGATTCTTTCTGTTGCTGGTCGTGCGGGATGTTATGTGGCGACGATACAAACAGGAATAAACAGGAATTTGGAAGATATCCCAAACGAAACTTTCAAAAAGTCGTCAATTATTAAATATTTTATATGCCAAGTATTTTGGCAGTGTGTTTTCTTATATTATTCTTATATATATAATGCTGAAAACAGCTCAAATAAATTAGCAATAGCTAAGAGCTCGGTCAACGGTCAAAATTAACTCAAAATACTTGTAAATAATGTCAATAATATCGATCGAAATCAACACTTTGTTGTTTTCGTATGAGGACTTAGGTGGATTTACGAGTGGCTTTGAAATGCCTTATTTTAGTGATTTTTTGAATTTTTATGTAAAAATCTGTGTTTTTTCTGTTGCAGGGACGTGCGGGGAGGTGGGCAGAGGTATTACAAACAGAAATAAACGGAATTTAAGGTAAGTTGTCAAACAAAATTTAGAAAAAACACCAAAAAATGTTGGTAAGGTAATGTTTTTAATATAAAATATGTGTTATTTATCCAAAGAATGTGATTCTTTATGTTGCTGGTCGTGCGGGATGTTATGTGGCGACGATACAAACAGGAATAAACAGGAATTTGGAAGATATCCCAAACGAAACTTTCAAAAAGTCGTCAATTATTAAATATTTTATATGCCAAGTATTTTGGCAGTGTGTTTTCTTATATTATTCTTATATATATAATGCTGAAAACAGCTCAAATAAATTAGCAATAGCTAAGAGCTCGGTCAACGGTCAAAATTAACTCAAAATACTTGTAAATAATGTCAATAATATCGATCGAAATCAACACTTTGTTGTTTTCGTATGAGGACTTAGGTGGATTTACGAGTGGCTTTGAAATGCCTTATTTTAGTGATTTTTTGAATTTTTATGTAAAAATCTGTGTTTTTTCTGTTGCAGGGACGTGCGGGGAGGTGGGCAGAGGTATTACAAACAGAAATAAACGGAATTTAAGGTAAGTTGTCAAACAAAATTTAGAAAAAACACCAAAAAATGTTGGTAAGGTAATGTTTTTAATATAAAATATGTGTTATTTATCCAAAGAATGTGATTCTTTCTGTTGCTGGTCGTGCGGGATGTTATGTGGCGACGATACAAACAGGAATAAACAGGAATTTGGAAGATATCCCAAACGAAACTTTCAAAAAGTCGTCAATTATTAAATATTTTATATGCCAAGTATTTTGGCAGTGTGTTTTCTTATATTATTCTTATATATATAATGCTGAAAACAGCTCAAATAAATTAGCAATAGCTAAGAGCTCGGTCAACGGTCAAAATTAACTCAAAATACTTGTAAATAATGTCAATAATATCGATCGAAATCAACACTTTGTTGTTTTCGTATGAGGACTTAGGTGGATTTACGAGTGGCTTTGAAATGCCTTATTTTAGTGATTTTTTGAATTTTTATGTAAAAATCTGTGTTTTTTCTGTTGCAGGGACGTGCGGGGAGGTGGGCAGAGGTATTACAAACAGAAATAAACGGAATTTAAGGTAAGTTGTCAAACAAAATTTAGAAAAAACACCAAAAAATGTTGGTAAGGTAATGTTTTTAATATAAAATATGTGTTATTTATCCAAAGAATGTGATTCTTTCTGTTGCTGGTCGTGCGGGATGTTATGTGGCGACGATACAAACAGGAATAAACAGGAATTTGGAAGATATCCCAAACGAAACTTTCAAAAAGTCGTCAATTATTAAATATTTTATATGCCAAGTATTTTGGCAGTGTGTTTTCTTATATTATTCTTATATATATAATGCTGAAAACAGCTCAAATAAATTAGCAATAGCTAAGAGCTCGGTCAACGGTCAAAATTAACTCAAAATACTTGTAAATAATGTCAATAATATCGATCGAAATCAACACTTTGTTGTTTTCGTATGAGGACTTAGGTGGATTTACGAGTGGCTTTGAAATGCCTTATTTTAGTGATTTTTTGAATTTTTATGTAAAAATCTGTGTTTTTTCTGTTGCAGGGACGTGCGGGGAGGTGGACAGAGGTATTACAAACAGAAATAAACGGAATTTAAGGTAAGTTGTCAAACAAAATTTAGAAAAAACACCAAAAAATGTTGGTAAGGTAATGTTTTTAATATAAAATATGTGTTATTTATCCAAAGAATGTGATTCTTTCTGTTGCTGGTCGTGCGGGATGTTATGTGGCGACGATACAAACAGGAATAAACAGGAATTTGGAAGATATCCCAAACGAAACTTTCAAAAAGTCGTCAATTATTAAATATTTTATATGCCAAGTATTTTGGCAGTGTGTTTTCTTATATTATTCTTATATATATAATGCTGAAAACAGCTCAAACAAATTAGCAATAGCTAAGAGCTCGGTCAACGGTCAAAATTAACTCAAAATACTTGTAAATAATGTCAATAATATCGATCGAAATCAACACTTTGTTGTTTTCGTATGAGGACTTAGGTGGATTTACGAGTGGCTTTGAAATGCCTTATTTTAGTGATTTTTTGAATTTTTATGTAAAAATCTGTGTTTTTTCTGTTGCAGGGACGTGCGGGGAGGTGGGCAGAGGTATTACAAACAGAAATAAACGGAATTTAAGGTAAGTTGTCAAACAAAATTTAGAAAAAACACCAAAAAATGTTGGTAAGGTAATGTTTTTAATATAAAATATGTATTATTTATCCAAAGAATGTGATTCTTTCTGTTGCTGGTCGTGCGGGATGTTATGTGGCGACGATACAAACAGGAATAAACAGGAATTTGGAAGATATCCCAAACGAAACTTTCAAAAAGTCGTCAATTATTAAATATTTTATATGCCAAGTATTTTGGCAGTGTGTTTTCTTATATTATTCTTATATATATAATGCTGAAAACAGCTCAAATAAATTAGCAATAGCTAAGAGCTCGGTCAACGGTCAAAATTAACTCAAAATACTTGTAAATAATGTCAATAATATCGATCGAAATCAACACTTTGTTGTTTTCGTATGAGGACTTAGGTGGATTTACGAGTGGCTTTGAAATGCCTTATTTTAGTGATTTTTTGAATTTTTATGTAAAAATCTGTGTTTTTTCTGTTGCAGGGACGTGCGGGGAGGTGGGCAAGTAGTGGGGAATTGGGCTTTCTAGATCAAACAAGATATAGACGCCCAATTCAAATAGTCATCTATTCATTTTACTTTTATAAAACTAATAAAATGACTTTTCAACAGGTGCCCTATTCATTTTTTACTTTTATAAAACTAAAAACAGGACTATTCAATAGGAGTTCTATTCATTTTTACTTTTATAAAACTAAAGACAGGACTATTTAATAGGTGTTCTATTCATTTTTTACTTTTATAAAACTAAAGGCAGGACTATTCAATAGGTGATCTATTCATTTTTTACTTTTTTAAAACTAAAGGCAGGACTATTCAATAGGTGTTCTATTCATGTTTTACTTTTATATAATTAAAGGCAGGACTATTCATTAGGTGTTCTATTCATTTTTATACTTTTATGAAACTATAGGCAGGACTATTCAATCGGTGTCCTATTAAATTTTTACTTTTATAAAATTAAAAGACGGATTTTCTATATGTGGTCTATTCAATTTTATTTTTATAAAAAGAATAAAAGTTATTTTTGTTAGATGCTAGATTATCTTTTATAATACTTAAAACCATCACCGTGTTTAATTTTGATGAAACTGAATACCTATATATTTTTCTAATAAATAAAAAATAAGAGTGATTTTCAATAAAAGAAAGAATTATTGTTACAGTATTTTATTTTCTGAACTCCATTTCATTATACAGTTAACATTTTTAAGTGCACAATAATTGGAATGATAAATACAGTTGTATATTTCAGGACATTCCTTATAACTTTCACACAGTGTCTGCAAATTAGGACAACCAAAATCTTCTATATTAATAACATCTAAATATTCATTTCCTACATTTAAAACAGATTGCAACATAAGTCTTACCCAATTTGTTTTTTCTAGACCCTTAACAAATATTATACGTTTATTTTTAAAAAAATTAACAATATGTTTCTTATAACTAAAGTATGGTATAAAACCATCATTCCAAAGAACATTTCTATTATTTTCAATCCAAGCTACCTGTCTTCTTTCAGTTTTAGTTAAACTATAAAATGGGTAGGGAGGCTTTATAAGAAGAACAATGACGTGTTTACCACACTGCATAGCTAATTCTTTTAAAATGAATTCATTGGAATCTGTCTTGAATCCCTGTACATCAACAATTGCCTTCATGATAGTTTGCGTACAATGTTGCTCAGTGGTTTATATTCGACTATGCGATCGTTTATGATGAGGCAATAGGCACTGGTATTTTCAGGAATGTCTTGTAAACTTTCAATTTCTAATCTCACATCTATAGGACCCGTTTTTAAGTTTTCGTTTTGTCTTGAACAATCAATAACAAATAGAGGAGATTTTATTTTAAAATCTTCTAAGCTTAGCAACGGGTCGGCAGGAACATTATAATACGACTGACGAAATTTCATATACATCTCGTATAATATACCATACTTATTTTCATTGAATTTTAAGTTTAGTGAATCATATGGATAATACTGGGAATTCAAATATAACCTCACGTTTGTTATTTGACAGTGATCAAACAAGGAGCAATCTTCAGTTTTATTATTTTTTCTATTCGTTTGTAGCCCAAATATTACAAACCTAGGTTTTTCCAACTGGGAAGCAGTTTTCACTGACCATGAGTGTTTAGATGATTTTGGTAGAAGTGGATATTCATATAAATCCCAATTTCGAAAAGCTATATGTATTGGCTTATCTTTTTCAAGGACTTTTAATAGTAATAAACGTTCACAATCAGAAACCTTTATATGTGGAACTCGCCATTGTATTCTCTGTATAGTTATGTCAACTCGATCATTCTTAGTCATCTTAACACTATTCAAATTTGTGCTACTTCTATTTAAAATAAGTTCATGCTTGCTGTTTACAATAACTTTCTTATAATCTTCTGCGAATCCTAATATTCTATTTAAAGGAATAATGACGCTAAAGGTGCCATCGCTATTCTTTGATCCATTAATTTTCCAATTCCATAAAGCTCCTAATTTACTATCTCCTTCATTCATTGATATGTATGATTTCATTGTTGATGTGATTCCAACGTTTTTAATGCGGTCTATTTCCACACCATTCATTTCATATCGAATATCTTGAAATAAAAATGATATTGCATTGTTTGTAAAATCCACGCTTTTCTTGACCGGTTTTGCTGGATCATCTTTGTTAGTCACTGTTGCAATTCCTTCAATATAAATAGTACTAGCAGATGGTAAAACGTAAACATCTTGTTGATGGATAGGAATTCGTATTTCATCGTTTTCTTTAAAGCTATTATTGTAGGGATTGTAGGAATGTATTTCATAACTTTCGATTGAATTGTCAAAATGTGGAAAATTGGTTATGTCAAGAATACTCATACTTTAAATCCAACAGCCTGTAGAAAAGCTTTATTATTTTTTGTTAATTTCTTTAGTGGAATGATGCGTCTTGATTTCTTGAATGAACGTTTAACAATAAGTTTTTCTTTCTTAGTAGTAGGAGTTTTATAGAAAATAATCATTTTGTATGACGTATATGAAGACCAAGTTGAATGTTCTCGTTTCTAAAGTCGATAGGATTTCCGTTATTATCTATAATATTTATAGTTATTGATGTTATACTCCTCTGAACCAATGGTAGGTAAATAATATTTTTTGGTATTTCAACAAGTTGGTGACCAGGGGGTACGTTCGGAATAAACTCATAAATTGTATGACAGGGTGATGAGTTGTTGTATGAGCCAAGAACTAGATCACAATCTATCTTGATGACGGACACAGGAAGAATGTTGATTGAATTTACGGACTCATGCCATTTATTTGCTTCTAATTTTGCTTTAGGAAATCCTAGAAGTTCGCCTATACTATTTTCTAATTGAAAATTTACAGTTTGAGTACAAAACAATGTGCATTTTAGAGTATTATTGTTAGGTAAAATCTGTAAGTCACAGTTCTTCATTTTGTTCGACAAATATTCGTTTATATCATGTAAATCATATGTTCCTTTCGGGATTTTGATTTCCGAACCATATTCACCATACGAAAATACATTATTATTATCATTTACATTGGGGATGGAGTTAAACGTTGAAAAATACAACAATCCACATTCATATTTTCCATCAAGAAGCAACGGTGGATTGAAATTAGTTTCTATTAAAGATTTATTTCCGGTGATCGATATTGTAGTCGACATTGCTATTCACTGACAAATGACAAACAGTCATGCTAATCCTTGCTATTTATTAGATTCCTGCCAAAAGTTTTTTAAGAAACGTATACAAAGATGTCCACAGTTATAAGAATTGTCTAACTGAATATTGTCATAATTATAAAAAATATTGTATTTATTCATATATTTCAAAAATTCTTTACATGGTTTTAAGTTGCCGTAACTATCAAAGTATTCGATATAATTACCAGATTTAGCATAGGCTACCCAATGAGTTCCAGGATTTTTAGAGCTATCTAAATTGAAAATTGCGCATTCTTTAGGAAAGGGAAAAGCTGGCAGATTATCTCTCATGTACACCCCCCGAAAATGGGGAATGTCTTTTGTATATTTAATTATATCAATATTAGAAAGTGCTCTCTTGGGTAACCGTTGAATTAGTTTTTTGATCTACGCGCTAATGAGGTGTATATACCTAAACCATCTTTATATGGCTTAATGCATAGTCCTCTACCAATAGACAAGTCCTCCATTTTTTGATTATGTCTTTTCAATTCTACTAAACGTTTCTTAGCAGATCTGTATTCGTTAATAGCTTTAGTTATTCCTGATACACCACCAGCCAAACTACCGACTGCTGACAATCCCGCAAATATTGGTATCAAAGGTAAAAGACCACCAGTTTTTGGAATTGGTATGATACGCGGTAACTTAAGAGACTCGCCTGAAGAAATCATTTCTTTGGCAGCTGCATAGGCAAGTTCTAATGCTGCTTTTTTGCATTTTGGTTTTAATTTATGCATATGTTTCTTGGTATGTGAAACTAGTTTCTTAAAACTTTTTTTAAGTCCTGCGCCAGAACTTACTTTTGCGATCATACTTTTATTTACTAAATCAGCAGCCATCTTTTCTCCAATATTAGAATTTAATGCTGTGGCACGTTTCTTAGCCATTTTTAATAAGACGATATCAGCTTTGTGACGTTCTTTTAAATTTGATGATTTGTTATAGGCAATATCGTGCTCTTTACAATACTCGTCTAATTGATTGATCCCCTTATCACCACGAGCTAATCTTTGTTGTAGTTTTGTACCCGGCCCACAGTAATTATATCCAGGCAAATGTAATTCAAATGGTAATTTATTAATTAATTTGTTAACTAGTCCGTCTTCTACCATAGCAAGCTATAAACTAAGCGCTTCAATGAGTAAACCTATTGATATAATAAACTTGATATCTTATAAAGCATTTGATTTATCTATCCAGGAATTTTCACTATCAGGAAATCCTAACCATTTAACGAATACTTTGCTGTCTTTTCTCTTCAAAACTTTTTCAACAAGGTAAACATCAGGGTGCTTGGTTGCTAGAAGTTCTTCTGCGTAAAATGCTCCTAGTATTGGATGATGATTGCTGTCTTCTAGCAAATAAGTAACAGGGTTAGTATTTTGAACTTTTATTATTTTAAATATCTCCGTAGACCAATTGGGCGTGTACCCTTTTTCAAAAGTTCCTTTGTATTTACTAATACGAACAAAATCATTAATTTTATTCGATTTTGATTTGCATGTTAGCGCAAGAGCTTTCTCTAAATGGTTGTATCTTTGTAATAATACGTGCTTGTTTTTATGATTTACTTCAACTGGCTTCATACCAATCGTTCTATGTGTAGAATAATTATATTTCTTCATAAGTGCATCAAGAAGCCCATTTCTCCATTTATAGTTCCCTTTTAAACTAAACTGTTTATATAACATGTTTTTTAAAGTTCTAATAAAACGTTCCACAATCGATGCTTTTTTTGTTGAATATGTAGAATAATGATTTATATTGTTCTTCAACATGTTCTTCATCAACGGCTTGCCATAAATCATCGATATCTTTCATGATCACTCTTCTACGCTGAAAATTCACCCTCGCATTCCTATGGATTTCGTTTACCACACTTTCTTTGCTCATTTTCAAGTGGTTTTATGTTTGAAATATGATTCTTAGTAGCGTTTAATTGAGAACTTAGCTGTATTAGTATTTGATTAAGCTCGGCAATTTTTTTTAAAATATTTTGTTCTTTTTCATCTACGTATGTTTTTGTTACAGAGTCATATAAATCAACAGGTTTCCCACAATTTTTTATTACTTTATTTCCTGCATCCAAATGATCTTTGTTTGTGTGTAACACGCACGAAGGTTTTATTGTGTCCAATTTTTGTTTTTTATAAACATGATGACCAAATTTGTCTATGTTCATGTTCGCAACTAGTATGATACTGAATAATTTTAGAAAAGTAATAACCTTTTATTCTTTTATTATACCAGCTTCTTTTAATTCTTCAATGATTGATATGATTTCATTACCATGGTTATCGTTCCCCGCATCTTTCGAGGCTATCAATAGTTTTAATCTCTCGACTAATTCATTAGGATCGTCCCAATATATAAAATCTGTATTTTTCTTGAATCTTTTTAAAAATGACATTTCACCTCCACGTTTTACTACCTCATTATTTTTGCCTTCAAGAAGAAACAACGGTCTTATAATCTGAGTATACTTTTTTCCTTTATCTCCTTTTATTTGCCCTCCAGGATGATAATCTCTTTTATGAACATTTGTTATATTTAAAATTTCTTTATACATTAACTTATCAGATTCCGAAACTAAGTTTAATTTGGGATTTTTTTTCAATAATAACTCGCTAAGACCCTGTGTTAGCTCGTAATCTTTATTTGACAATTTAAGGACTTTAACTGTTTTCAAACTATTTTCGTTATTAAGAGTAGAAAGGGATACAGGTATACTACCAATCATTAAATTATTATTTTCATTTCTGATTCCAAAAGGAATACTTATTTCTTCTAGATTGTCATCATTTTCTAAACAGTCTTGAAAATTGTTATCCAACACGTCATCTTGTTTATTTAAAATTGATGGATAAGTTGTATTTTTTATTATAATTTTACTGTCATCATTTTCTTCGTCTATTGAATATTGATTGTTAGATTTTACTTCTGTTTGTAATTTTGCAGACAAAGCTTGTAAAGGATCAATAATAGGCTTAAATATTTTATTTTGTCTTAATTCCAAATCACTCTCATAGTCTTTCATTTCTTTAAGTTTGTTTTTTATTGAATTAACAGATTTAATTAATTCTCCTTTAATACTACCATTTAATATTAAGTTTTCTACTGACACCGCCATTATGACATGTAGTACAAATATGAATGAGTTATTTTATTTATTACACTCGTTTTATAATGTAACTATACTAGAACGTTACAAAAACATCGAAATATTTTCTATATCTACCTTCGTTTAACGCACAGTCTTTATTTATAATCAAAAAACCATATGGCTCTTTCCAAATGTCTGAGCACAATTTTTTGAATTGAACATAATTCATGTCTGTATTTACATGTTCATTATAAATATGTTTTAAATTGATATCATCTTGCTTAAATATTATCAAAAAATTAGCATTGTCTCTTATAAGCTGTTTAGGAATTTTAGAATATGTTTGCGATAAGTAAAAACAGTCAATTTGTTTATGTCTGCCCATGGAAAAATAATTCCTAATATTCACTTGACTTTCGCAAGCAACATCATCAAATATGAATACTGAATTATTCAAGGCATGGCTAGGTGAAATCACATCTTTATCCTCTTTAAAAATAAAAAACTTAACTCCGGGGACATATTTAAATACATTGCTTAGAAAACAATATTTTGGCTGAAAAGTAGTTTTAGAGTAAAGGTAAACATTTTTAAATTTAAGACCATTTTTATGTAACAGTAAACTAAGCATTATATTCGTTTTACCGCAATTTGATGGACCACATACTATACAACGAATAGTATTCGGTAATAATACGCTATGTTTTATATGATTTTTATGTATGCCTTCGACATTTATATTATTTATTTCTAACGTCACGGGTTGCCTTATCAACCTCATTTTTATTTCTGGGTAAGTTATAAATTTATCTGAATACTTATAGCATTCACATATACCTATATAAAATAGCAAATATAGAATGCTGCGCAATCCGCACACCATCAACTAGCCTCAAGCTAACTAGATGACTTAATATATAAATATATTGTATATTACTTTCTTATATATATTTTGGATTGGAAGAACCCTGGATCAAATATCTACACATCGTATGATGGTGATGTGATGATATTAGGTCCTTACATATGAAATTGGCGTTTTTCGTACTGGCCACTTTAATCACAAATTTCTCCTCTTTGGTAAGGAATTCCAAATTCAAATTTGTACAGCTATAGACTCATGTATTTGTGCTTCGATGATCGTCATTCATTTGTTTTTTTTCTTCTGTTTTTTTCTGTTTGCGTCACTCATTTTACAAAATGGAAAACTTAAAATATCGCATTATTTACGAGTACGAGTTCCGCCGTGGCACTAGTGCTGCGGAAACAACTCGAAGGGTGAATGATGTGTATGGCGGTCGTGTTGCAAAAGAAAACACAGTTCGTTTTTGGTTCCAACGTTTTCGTTCTGGAAATTTCGACTTGCAGAACAAGCCCCGTGGACGGCCTGAGACTCAAGTTGATAATGAAGAGTTGAAGGCTATTGTGGAAGCGGATCCATCGCAAACCACGTCCGAGTTAGCTGCAGGCTGCGGTGTTAGTGATAAAACTGTTTTAATTCACTTGAAGCAAATTGGGAAGATTAAAAAGCTTGAAAGGTGGGTACCTCACGAATTGACTGAAGCAAACCGGCAAACGCGCGTCGACTGCTGCGTTACATTACTAAACCGGCACAATAATGAAGGTATTTTAAACCGAATCATTACCTGTGATGAAAAATGGGTTCTTTACGATAATCGGAAGCGCTCAGCGCAATGGTTGGATCCTGGCCAGCCAGCCAAATCCTGCCCCAAGCGAAAATTAACCCCAAAAAAGTTACTTGTAAGCGTTTGGTGGACTAGTGCCGGTATTGTTCATTACAGTTTTCTCAAATCTGGCCAGACTATTACGGCTGATGTCTATTGTCAGCAATTGCAAACCATGATGGAAAAGCTAGCGGCTAAACAACCTAGGCTGGTCAATCGCTCCACGCCACTGCTGCTTCACGACAACGCTAGACCACACACTGCGCAACAGACGGCTACTAAATTAGAAGAGCTTCAATTGGAAAGTCTAAGACATCCTCCGTACTCCCCGGACCTTGCTCCAACAGATTACCATTTTTTTCGAAATTTGGATAACTTCTTGCAAGGGAAAAAATTCAACTCCGATGGGGCAGTCCAAATCGCCTTCAAAGATTTTATTGATTCCCGTCCGACTGGTTTTTTTAGTAAAGGGATCAATGAACTACCTATAAGATGGCAAAAGTGCATAGAAAATAATGGTTCATACTTTGATTAATTAAATATATTATATTAAAAAATATTCGACTTTTTGTTCCTCCCATACAAAACGCCAATTTCATATGTAAGGACCTAATATATAAATTTCTTTAAAATAAGGTTAAATGATAAAACGAATAACTGTCATTCATGTCTTTATTATAAATAAATTAATAATATTAATCAATTGAGCTTAACTTTTGAACGATCTTACTAATTAACCTGTCCGCGTCATTCTTAATTTCATCGTAGTGTTCCTTAACTAAGTATTGAACACATATTTCCCTTTTTATAAGGCTGGAGTTAGGTAAATGATAATCCGATAAATCTTCTATGCTTATTTTTATGAGATGTTTTGCTTTCTCTGTTTCACTGCGAATAACATATGATGTAGATGCTGCTGAAGTAGACGCAGTAGGCTTGCAAATAGTCCTTTTCAATGATAATTTAGATTTATGTTTGCCTTTTTCTGGTAATACTTTGCTTTGCTTAATTACGTCGTTATCGTTTTTCATTTGATCCTCCTTCATTTCGTTTTGAATTTTCTTCAATTCTGCTTCATAAAAAGCATCCATATTCTGAGCATAGTAGTATGGGTTGGTAATGGGATCAGGATCATCTTCAAAATTAATGCAGCTCATTTTCTGTGAAATAAACACAAGGTAATGTAAAATCCTAATATAATATTGTTAATAATAATAATAATAATTTAACAAAAAAGCAGACGATAGACTTTAAACTTACCACTTCAGGATGTCAGTACACTAAGTTTAGTATTATTATGTGTGCACTTCAATAAATCTGAAACGAGAATGACGGCTTTTATGTGCACTTAGTATTCAAATATTAAATAAATTCACTAGCTATCTAGGTAGATAAACATTTAAACATCATGTGAGTACTTGTCTTTACATCAAACATTCCATCTCTCCTTATATAGATTGTCCTCACCTAATGCGTCTTGTTTTGAATGTTTTAATTTGCTCGACAGTTACTGTAGGTAAGTCAAAATAAAAGAGGGTTATGCTTTTAACACACCAAGCAGCCTAAACCAACATCTGTACCGATCTGAGTATTAATCTAGTGCGTTCATTTCATAGGTACTAGAATAGTAGATATCCTAAAGGTATGTTATTATTATTATTAATCAAGTTTATAATATATAGTATTAATCCAAGTCTGAAAAAAACAAAAAAATCCACATGATTTCTTTGCTATTTTTTATGTAGAACACTTTTTTAAACTTACTACCATGTATATATATACTCATGTTTTATGCAAATAAATGATTCTTATTCTTATTTTTAGTAAAGTCGAAACACACATAGTAAAATAAAAGTAGCACATAGGTACTTTTATGAGTGAGGCTCGTGCGGGGCAACTGCGTATCATGTAGCTTTCTGTATAAGGAACGTTCCAACATTCCTCCGAATAGGATGACTAGGATGTACCTAACTACCAATGCATGGTGCATGTTTTAATGATTTACCCGACTGCTGCTATAGAAAAAGAATGAGATGTTATAATGCACCAAACTGCACTTAAACTAACATCCTTTCGAGGAAACTTGTACCCTTAATTTATAAAATCTTTTGTACAACACAGTTCTCAATAAAAAATTCAGTATTTCAGGTGTATTAACTGTTAGACTATGAATGTAAAATTATAATAATAATATTGATTTGAACGTACCTACCTTGTGTAACTTGTTTGAATGCTCTAATTTAATTCAATTCTGCTACAGCAGAGGTAAAAAATTATGTTTAAAGAAAGTCACATAAAACGCATTGCGTTTGCATTCAACATAGTGTTACTTTTACATCTTTATAACGTATAACATAATCACTTTTCGTGTCTGTCTGTCTGCAAACACAGCCTGAATATTTTGTAACTAGGTACCATGGGAGTGAAGCCGCAAACAGAAAGTAGTAAGTAATGATAATTATATTCTATCACTTAAGAATTTATACAATATTTTGATTTAGTTTAGTAATAGGTAAAGTCACGGGGCAAACATTAAATGTTATTGCTCGTTTCATATAAGGAAGTGGAATCATATTGTGTCTCGGGAACAAATATTATCGCTCTTAAGATCTCATTGATTAGAACACAAATTAGTTAATCAAAGCTAAACTAAGACAATAGATTTTAATTCGATTTTGCTGATTTTACTTTTTAACACTAATGAAATGCGTGTCTGAATACTTCACACAGATGAAGATGATTTGCATAAAAGGATCCTTTCAGCCCAGGAGTGGTCTCATTCATCTTTCAAATTTATAGTGAAGAACACCCCTTTGTGACGTGTCCAGCCTACTGTCTTCCGTGCAGTTTACTAATCAATCAACATGTAAGTTTTCAAAAGTTATTGAAGAAAAGTAACACACCGAATACTGGTCTAATTTACATTTCAACATTCAGACAATATTTTCATTTTAACATTCAATTTGAAGATAATTTAAAACATTTCTTATTCAAGTGAATTATGTATTCATCATTAACTTTTTAAATATAACTTTTAAAGGTGATATAATCAGATATCATTGGAAATAAAATATTTTAAAGAGATATTATTCTCAAAAACTTTACTATTTTACCTGTTTTCTAGTTTTAGTATGATCACTTAATTTGCTACAATTTAGAAAAAGTTTTTAATTTTATTACTTTTCTCTTGTAGGTAGATATTTTTAATGTATCATATACATGTTAAATTTGTCTTTTCAAAATAAAGATAATCTATTTCAGAATCCGCTATTTAAACATAGACAGGTAATTAAATCCTTTTTCTATTCATAATCATGTTTTTATTATTTTCAGGTCTAAGAATGCAGATCTCGTTTTCCCGTCAGACGACGAGGCTTCGGTGATAGAAGAGGTTGAGACATCACGCGCTCAGTCGGAGAAACCAAAAAAACGCTCTAAGAAGTTAACATCATCCTCATCGTCTTCAAAAATTCGGGAGCAGGCCAAGAAGCCTAAAACTACGGACACTTCATCGAAATGTCGCCCGACAATGAAGGATTTATTCGGGGATGACGACAGCGACGATGATGAATCCGCTCCATCGGGTATGCAACCTCCCCGACTGCCTTGTTATATAACGCGTAGGGTGGCAAACGGGTATGCCCGACAATTTAATGATAAAAAGAAAGGCAGCTATTATATTGATCTTAAAATTTATGATAGTGAAGAGGTCGAAAAAATTGCTCCTATGAACCGATGGCGTCAAGCCATTATTAGTATAAAAACTCGTGCCGATAACACCTCGGAGGCTTGGCGTCATCTATCAAAATATGTGAAGGAGACTCGTGCAGAGTATAAACCATTCACCCCCTCTTTTAATTACAACATCTCTATGTAAGGTGTAATTATAATAAGAAATAAATGAAATGCTACTCGCTTTGATATCTGTTTTCTTTTTTTTACAGTTCATTCATCAACACCACTATTAACAGAATCAGATACAGAAATTTTGAATGATGAAATATTCAGTATAATGATATGTGAAAAATGTAATTTAAAAATGGATAAGTCAAAATATAGGTATCATTTGAGAACTAACATTCATAAAGCTAATTGTTTGTTGAAATCAGAATTTGAAAATATAGATATTATTGGCACAGCTTTTAAGGAAAGAATTAGATCATATAGAGTGAATCCACCCGTTGATATACAGTATACCACTCCCGAGGAGTTTTTAATTCAACACCAGAGCGATGTTATTAAACTCCTTGAATTATCTTTACAGAAGCATATCTGCATAAAGGTTAACTTTGAGCTATTTGCTACATTTGTATTACATAAAATAGAAGGATTATCGAAACAGTTAAAGTCGTTTAGTAATAAGTACTGTATTTTATATGAGAGTACCGATTTGATTGAATTTTATTCAAATGCGATAGAAACAGTAAAAAATAAATTGATTGAATTTGAGCATTGCGAATCAGGCTGGTCTTTTGAATCAATAAGTCACTTAGAAATTAACATTAATAAATACAGTCCTTTGAGAGGTGGAACGTTTATCGACTTACCATCTCGCATAAAAAATACAAAAAGTTGTATAAACATAAAAACAGTTGATGACTATTGTTTTGCATGGAGCATAGTTGCAGCATTGTACCCATGCAAATCAAATGTAAATCGAACAAGCTCATATCCTCACTTTTCTAGTGTTCTCAGTATTCAAGGAATAAAATTTCCACCCACACCTAATGAAATAAAGTTATTTGAACATTCAAATCCTGATGTAAGCGTAAATGTTTATGGGTTAGACGATAAAAATTTTGTGACAGGACCATTATATACTTCAAACACTCGAAAAATTAAACATGTCAACTTATTATATTTTGAAAAGTTGGGTAAGCGTCATTACTGTTTGATAAAAGATTTAGCAAAATTAGTAAGACGACAAGTAACTCATCATAATGGTAAATCATTGTTATGTGAAGCTTGTCTTCAATTTTTTGCTAGTCAGAACAAATACGAATCCCATAACTGTTCCAAGGTTTTAACAGTTTTACCGAGAAATAAAGTTTTAGAGTTTGAGCATTTTGAAAGACAACAAAAAATTAATTTTGTTATATACGCAGATTTTGAAAGTCTTTTAATAAATCATACGGATACTAGCAATACAAACACGCGAAAATACAAAGTTCATGAGCCGTCATGCTTTGCTTATTATATTTGTTGTTCGCATAATCGTTCCTTAAACAAATATAGAACGTATCGTGGTTCTGATTGTGTCAAATATTTTATGGAATATTTAATAAATGACATAGAACAAATTTATGAAATATTAGATTCTATAAAACCCATGAAGCCATTATCAGACGGTGAAAAAATTGCATATGAAAAAGCTACTATATGTCACATTTGTAAACATTTATTGTTAGACGACAAAGTAAGGGATCACGATCACTTAACACAAAAATACAGAGGGCCTGCTCACATGCATTGCAACGCTAATTATCGTATTTGTTCATTTGTACCTGTAATAATGCATAACTTGTCTGGTTACGATTCTCATCTTTTTATAAGTGAACTATCAAAATACCCTGGTGATATAAAAATTATACCGAAAACTAAAGAAAAATATATCAGCATAACAAAATACATCCCAAATCATAGAAATAATAAAACCAAATCTATGCAAATAAAGTTTATCGACTCTTTTCAATTTTTAAACACGAGTTTGGATAATTTGAGTAAAACATTAAATAAAAATGATTTTATTCATTTATCGCAAATTGTAAGAAATTCAAAACAGTTTGAATTAATAAAAGAGAAAGGAATTTATCCTTATGATTATGTAGATAAATGGTCTAGATATAGTGAATTAAGTCTGCCACCTAAAAAGTGCTTTTACAATAGCTTAAAACAAGAACATATTACCGATACAGAATACCGTAGAGCCCAGAACATATCGACGTCCCCCGCGAATAATCCGGTAATGACCTATTACGGGGTTTTTCATGTTATGCGTTTTTCGGCATCTAGAAGTCAAAATACACCATGTGAATTTTTTTCAGAATGTTTCTATCTTTATTTACGAAGATATGAAAAACTACGCGTATATTCCATAAAAAATAATTAAAAATTATTTTAAACGAATAATATGGTTTTAGATCTTTACGAAACAAAATATCAATATGATTTGACAGTATACATTGTTACGATATTATTCGGGTAAAAAGTTTTCTTCGTTATTTAAGTAAGTGCTAGTACAGGTTTATTCGGGGTTTTATTTAGAAAACGATATCCAGCCATATTAATTATCGAGTGGCTCCTTACTTCGGTTATGCCTATTGCAACGGATTCTATGCAAAGATTAAAAATATACAAAAGAGGATTTATGAAGAATTCTCTACAATCCTTTACAACGAAAGATGGAATTCCATCAGGACCATACGACAACTTCGGCTTAAGCACTTTCAATGCAAATTTGACATCGGAGTATGTCAAGCGCTCTACTACCACGCGTTGAGCGCTGCTTCCTATCGCCGCGCGCATAGCCTCTGCAACATCAAGTCTAGGAGGTTTATCGTTGTAGACTGAATGGAAATAGCTCGCAAATTCTTGACTACATTCTGACGGAGACAGCTCATTTCCCTCTTTAATGATACAAGAGCGGCGTAATTTAGACTTTTTAGATTTTATAAAAGTCCAAAACGACTTCGGATCTTTAGAAAAACGACTTTGTAACGTATATATATATGCATCGTAAGCCTCTTTAGTCATTGTTTTTACAAGCGCTCTCTTATTTGAGAAATCATGGTAATCATTTATATTCTTATTAATTTTATATATTTTGTGCAGTTCACTCTTAGATTTTATCTCGTATTTAATATCACGGATATACCAATCTGGATAACAGGGACGTTTTTTATGACTATAGTTATCCTTGCGCGGCACCGACCTATCGATAGCATTATTTATTAATGAATAAAAGTATGGTACAGCTCTATTTATATCTTTCATGCTATATAACATCGACCAGTCTATAGTACCGATTTCAGTATAAAGACTTAGCATGTCCCCCCTCTTATAATCCCATTGACATCTTTGATTCCCAGACTGAACATAAGTATGGCAGGGTTCACCACTCAGCCGGTGACTATCAAAATATCTCAAGTTTACAACAAGTGGAGGATGTTGATTGTCAATTGGTACAATCGGGTTATTACAAACATTTACCTCTATATCAAAATCATCTAAGTTGGACAAAACTAAATCTAAAACTCGATCGTTACAATTCATTATATTATTAGCCTGATGAAATCCACAGTCAGCAACAAAATACTCGTAGTAATTATTTATATCAGTTGAGGCCGAGTATAAATTAAAATCCCCTACAACTAGCATTTTACGATAACGAGAGCATAACTTCTCGATTTCTTTAAACAATGATACATATTCTTGTTCTTTACTACCAGAAGGTATGTATACAACGCAAAATACAAAAAGGTTTTTACTCTTTCCTGTTATCATAGAGCATACAAGTTCAAATACGAAATCATTTACATTAATGGATAGTGCAATATTTCTCAAGTCTAGGCGGGACGGGGCCGCGGCTAGTAAAGCGCCTCCTTGTTTCCGTCCATCCGCACGATCACAACGATGAACAGTGAAGCCCGGAGGTATAAGCTCGCCATCGCTGAACGAGTCATTCAAACCCGTTTCAGTAATCGCGAATAGGTCTTCTGACGATGCCAGCATGCCCTGGGTAAACACGTCTAGTTTTGTCCTTAATCCTCGTACATTCTGGTAGTATATACTCGCATATTGGGGGCGTGGCTTAGAGCGAAGGTGGTTTTTGTGCTTTGACGGCGTTGCGATTTGCTGTGTGTTTTCGAAACCACTGCCATTCAGAGAACGCAGCATTCACAGGCCATACGGAACCATTAGACAACAGCTCGTAAGCGCTTTCAGGAACACCTATTACGAACGATGAGTAATCACCTCAGAGGTTTTGCACACAGATTTAACGTGATCTGTCAAGGTTTCCACGGTAGTTTCAGGGTGTAAGAACCAGACATGAAGGTGTTTTTTCCTTTCTACAGCCACGATGGTGTATAACAAGTTATTCTCCCCTTTTTTTATTTCGGAGAGCCTCTTATTTGAAGTCCAACCTCGAACATTCGTAGAAGTAGTCATCTCGGTTTCATCGCCCTTTCCATTATTGTTTGTCACCAACAAAGTATTGTTTGCCGATATAGGAAACTTAGACACCGCAGAGCTCTTTGCTCTTCGTATACTATGGTTATTTGTAAGCGGCTGCATAGTAAGTGGCAACACCGGGAACTCGTCGGACGACAACGGAGTCTCAACTAGTTGTATTGGAGCGACCAACGTTTAGTTACCGTCAGATGACCCAAGCGGAGGTTGAAAATACCGGCTTTCTGATTCTATAACCTTATTATGTATAAATTGTACATGATCGGCATACTTTTCCAGTTTGGACTCATAAGAGACGATGGTCTTAACGGCCAATGCTAGGTGTTGTTTAAGATCTGCAATTTCCTCTCTCAGGATACGTAAATCACCTGATAAATACATCTGTTCCACTTTTAACTCCTCATCTCGTTTAGGTTTGGATGCAGGATATTGAATCGGATTACTATGCAGGCAGAAGTAGACAGCGACGGCAGAAACAGGTGTCCAAATCAATTGAAAGTATTGAATTAAAGCCAGCATACGACAAGCCCCTCCCTATTAAGAAAGCTCTGTATAACGATCTCCTAAGCCTGTGTAACTCCCAAGCAATTCCCCACCATTATCAACAATTTTATAGGAACTTAAGCTTTTGTGATACTGAATCAGGTCACGATGAGGATTCTGATTAAGAATTTTAACTGTAATAGGACCTTATTATAATTTTCATGATTGTGTAATCAAGTGTAATAGTCGTGTCTTCAGTGCAGTGTCATTTTTTATAATAATAATAACTATCGTGCTTTCTCAAACTAACCAAAGTTGTTTCGTTTACTAGAATGCCCTTTATTTTTATAGTATATTTCATGAAATTAAGGCTTTATTTCATAAAATATACTATAAAAATCACCAAATAATACTTTAGTAAACTATTCGAATAAACAGTAAAAGTCATAACAATTAAATGTACGTTACTCTCAAACAATCGAATAACCACATAATTGGCTTTTACAAATGTTCAGTATACAAAACAAATTACACGAATAATAGCGTTACACGATTTTACCATTGCCATCGAAAATATAAATTTACACGAATAATATCGCAAGAAGATTTTACTGTTGCCGTCGAAAATATAAACTTACACGAACAATATCGTAAGTGACATTACTGACCAGACCTTCACGTACACTAATATAGTAAAATGCATCCAGCTTAATTATAAGGAAGCCCATGGGCCTAGTTAAATTTTGTTGAAATAACCAGATAACTGAAAAAATTAGCTTCCTTATGCGATATAAAAAGTCTCTGATACTTGTTGTTAAATGGAGTTATAAAGGAAAAATGGTTTTTTATTTTTCCTGAACATTTACACTTTTACGATTACCGGATTATTCGCGGGGGGCGTCGATATGGAAAGAGTTTAACATCAGTTCATTGGGAGAATTCACTGATTTATACTTAAAAACTGATGTTTTAATTTTATGTGATGTATTTGAATATTTCAGGGACACTAGTTTAAAACATTATAAGCTTGATCCTGCTTACTATGTTAGCGCACCTGGTTTGAGTTGGGATGCAATGTTACTCTACACTAGAGTTCAACTTGAATTAATTCAAGATTTGGAAATATATGAATTATTAGAAAAGGGTATAAGAGGTGGCTTAGCTCAATGTTCTCTTCGACATGCTGTAGCAAACAACAAATATTTGCCTGACTACGATGCCTCTAAAGATTCACAGTTTTTAGTATATCTTGATTGTAATAATTTGTATGGGTACGCAATGATGAAAAAATTCCCAATCTCAGAATTCAGATTTCTGTCCATAAAAGAAATTGATAATTTTGACATTACACAGTGCACTAATGATGATAAGTACGGCTATATTATGGAGGTTGATTTATGTTACCCCGAACATATTCATAATTTACATAGTGAATTACCATTTGCACCAGAAAAATTTGTCCCCCCCGGTGGTAAAACCACAAAACTGATTGCAAATTTATACGATAAGTATAATTATGTAATACATTATGTACACCTTCAGGAATGCCTGAAACAAGGTCTCAAACTGAACAAAATTCATAGGATTATATGTTTTAGACAGCAAGATTTTTTGAGAAAATATATCGAGCTGAATACCGAATTGCGCCAAAAAGCTACATCAGCATTCCAAAAAGATTTTTTCAAATTATTAAATAATGCTATTTTTGGCAAAACTATTCAAAATAAGCGTAAACAAGTAGATGTTAAATTAGTTACATGCTGGAGTGACAATTTTAATACTACTAAAAAGTGTTTGGGTGCTGAAAATCTAATTGCTAAACCAAATTTAAAAAGTGTGGCTATATTTACAGATGATTTTGTAGCGATTCAATTGAAACCAGAAAAAATTGTCTTAGATAGACCAATTTATATAGGTTTTGTTGTTTTAGAGTATGCAAAAACACATTTATATCAATTCCATTATAATTTTATTAAACAGAAATATGCCGACAAAGCTAAACTATGCTACACAGATACAGATAGTCTTCTGTATTTGATAAAAACTATAGATTTTTATAAAGACATGAAAAAAAGTATCGAATTGTTCGACACTAGCAATTACTCCCCCCAAAATCCTTATAACATACCCCAACTCCATGCCAAGATACCAGGTCTATTTAAAGATGAGCTAGGTGGTGACGTTATAAGTGAGTTTATCGGATTAAGAGCAAAGCTTTATTGCATTAAAAGTTCGAGTGTTCAAATTAATAAAGCTAAAGGGGCTACGAAATCGGTAACAAAACATTTAACTCCATCGAATTACAAGGATGCTTTATGTAAAAATAAGAATTTAAAATGCAAAATGAATATGATCAAGTCTATTCGTCATGCTCTATACTCCCAAGAAGTAAATAAGCTTGTCCTCAACGCTAACGATGATAAACGACAAATCATCAATAAAATAGATACTGTGCCTTGGGGGCATTATAGTTACATATTGTAGTTGTTAGTTTTTTAAGCTAAGTACTACCTGCTAGTTCGTACATAAGCATAGATTAAGTTATAGTCCTTAAGTTTGCTCCATCGCTATTGCTGCAAAGTATTTGTATTAAAAAATTATAGATTTATATTTTGTTCTGAAATTTAAAACTGTACTTATTATTCTTATTAGTGTACCTACACTGAGAACAGTTATATAATGAAAACAAATTCGACAAATAAAATATTGTTACAATTGTTATTCTTTTATTGAGAATCACCCATATTTAAGTACCTAGATATTTTATGTAGTTAAATAAATATGATGTCTGATATCCAAACCGCAACAGTACCTAAATATGAATGAACAGCTAAACTGATGACCAAAGAAGTCGACTTCAAACCAGTTCCATCGATTATTTACCTGTTCCACTCCTGTTTAACCTATTAAACTGATATTTTACACATAAATCAATAGAGAGATTATCTGTGTAAGTAGGTATTTCATTTCAAAAACTTAAATCTGATTATGAAAGCTTCTAGGAAGTTAATTTTTTTTGTTTTATAAAAGTAAAATTATAAAGTATATATAAGATAGAAAAATCTTAAGTGTTAATGAAAGTCATTTTATTAGTTATAGAAAATATAAATTAATAGAACATTATCATGAGAAGTGTTCTTGAGTAGTTTTATTAAAGTAAAAAATTAGTAGAGCATCTAGCGAAAGTTCATCCATAAATTTTATAAAAGTTAAAATTGAATAGGACACTTATTGAATAGTCCTGCTTTAGTTTTATAAAAGTAAAAAATGAATAGAACACCTATTGAATAGTCCTGCCTTTAGTTTTATAAAAGTAAAACATGAATAGAACACCTATTGAATAGTCCTGCCTTTAGTTTTATAAAAGTAAAAAATGAATAGAACACCTATTAAATAGTCCTGTCTTTAGTTTTATAAAAGTAAAAATGAATAGAACTCCTATTGAATAGTCCTGTCTTTAGTTTTATAAAAGTAAAAAATGAATAGGGCACCTGTTGAAAAGTCATTTTATTAGTTTTATAAAAGTAAAATGAATAGATGACTATTTGAATTGGGCGTCTATATCTTGTTTGATCTAGAAAGCCCAATTCCCCACTACTTGGGCAGAGGTATTACAAACAGAAATAAACGGAATTTAAGGTAAGTTGTCAAACAAAATTTAGAAAAAACACCAAAAAATGTTGGTAAGGTAATGTTTTTAATATAAAATATGTGTTATTTATCCAAAGAATGTGATTCTTTCTGTTGCTGGTCGTGCGGGATGTTATGTGGCGACGATACAAACAGGAATAAACAGGAATTTGGAAGATATCCCAAACGAAACTTTCAAAAAGTCGTCAATTATTAAATATTTTATATGCCAAGTATTTTGGCAGTGTGTTTTCTTATATTATTCTTATATATATAATGCTGAAAACAGCTCAAATAAATTAGCAATAGCTAAGAGCTCGGTCAACGGTCAAAATTAACTCAAAATACTTGTAAATAATGTCAATAATATCGATCGAAATCAACACTTTGTTGTTTTCGTATGAGGACTTAGGTGGATTTACGAGTGGCTTTGAAATGCCTTATTTTAGTGATTTTTTGAATTTTTATGTAAAAATCTGTGTTTTTTCTGTTGCAGGGACGTGCGGGGAGGTGGGCAGAGGTATTACAAACAGAAATAAACGGAATTTAAGGTAAGTTGTCAAACAAAATTTAGAAAAAACACCAAAAAATGTTGGTAAGGTAATGTTTTTAATATAAAATATGTGTTATTTATCCAAAGAATGTGATTCTTTCTGTTGCTGGTCGTGCGGGATGTTATGTGGCGACGATACAAACAGGAATAAACAGGAATTTGGAAGATATCCCAAACGAAACTTTCAAAAAGTCGTCAATTATTAAATATTTTATATGCCAAGTATTTTGGCAGTGTGTTTTCTTATATTATTCTTAGTAGTGTAAATATGGTTAAGCTGCCTCATATCATTCAGAGGCAGCTTCACCATATTGTAACTTGAATCGATCTATTCAATTCAACTAATCAGATACCTAACACCTATTATGAATCGTTCAAGCCACTCTGATCGCTTTACTTTTATGATAGAGTGATTACTTCATGCAATCAGATACCTAACATTTATTATGAATCGTCATCTATTCAAACCACTCCCATTGCTTTACTTTTATGATTGAGTGATTACTTCATGCATCTAAGAGCAAGAGTCCAGAGGCTAGCAATTTATCAATTATTTTATAAAATAAGTTAGTTTAACGATTTTGTTCGAAAGGACCACCACTAAAATGTTTGTGAATTGTTTTCAATTTAACCTAGGTTTATTATATTCAGATGAATGCTTTACTTAATAACCTACACCACATAGGTACCTATTAATTTAAATAATAAAACAACTGATTTAGTAAGGATATAATATTTATTATGAATATATCACTTATTCAAACATACTTAATTACAATTTAAGGAATATTATCTCTTATATAATTATCTATTTTAATAGTATCTAATAGTTTAGTCTAATCTTAAGGTAAGAAAGTGAAATTGAACGTAAGCAAAATAGCTCTTACAATGAGTGTTCCATTAAGTTCCTACATATAAGTTGAATTATATCTTTTATACGAGCATAAATATCATCACTAGATACGTTTTCGACAACATGTTGGGCACAAATCTCTGCAGAGCAGTTGCATATTGATTTTTCAACGTTATCAAGTTGATTGGCATCAAAAACTTGTATCCTAATGAATTTTGTACCTCTTACAACTTTTTTAAACATTGTAGTGATTGGCTTATTTTGCTGGTTGTTCTGAATGGAAACTTCAAGGTTCCCTGGGCTTCTTCTGATGTAATCAGAAAGATTTTCCATTCTGGTTGGAGTTATCGGAGGTGTCACCGGGTATGTTGGGAACACGGGTGAATAGTTCCAGTTCGACATCTGAAAACAAACCATACATTAGTTACAATCAAAACATTTGAAATGATAGTCTTGTTGAATAATAGAATAAAATTCAGATTATCTCTTTTAACTTTTAATTTAAAATTAAATATGATTTTTACTTACCGACATTTTTTACAACTTCACGGTACGAGAGCTCCCAAAAGATAAAACTATGATTTACATCTGCAGGAGTTCTTATTTATATAATTTTTCGTTAATTTTGAAATTTGTTTTAAAGTTTAAAATCGCACATCATAATCTATTGAATAATGCAGTTTTTTGCTGTGTTGGCTTAATGCACAGGGAAGGCGAGTGCAATATGATTCGTCTGTTTAAGAATTATTATGATTATCGTTTACCTCTGACTTCGTTTGCGTTTCATCCATGGATATTAATCATAGCTTTAGAAGAAACTAATTCATAAAACCCTAATAAAATAATGGCTATCGATTGGTACAACTTTTGTTTTTTTTTTAATTGGTAGTTGTAGGACAAACAAAATAAATATTTTCTGTAATAATATTTTTGTAATAAAATCTATATAGGTAGAAACGATTATAGCGCGTCGGTTTTAAATATTTAAACAAAATATAATTTGATCATTCTGTCTCTACTTGAGAAATGCAAACTAAGTAATCATATATATCATTATCTACCTACCTAATTTAATTTAAGCGAGTGAAGTTTTACGATAGTAGTTGTATGATATTGTGAGATATGCACTAGCTGCAAAATTTTGCATCTATTCAGATACAGTCATCGTCACAAATTATCGGTATGATATTTTCATACTATAGGTACTCGATATTCATTGAATAGAACACAAATTTGTTTATCATCATTTTTATTGCTCTCCCTTGTTTGTGAATGTTTGTTTAAAATTGTTTTTTTTTTTACATACATAATATGTATATTATAAGTTCATGTTATGTTTATTATTTAAGATTCCGTTCATGTCATCAAGATATCTACAAGCCCTGTATCTGGAGGTGGGCGTTAATACTCGCGACACAGTTATCAACTACTGCGTGTATTATCGTTCCCTATTTTTTTGTGCAAAATCTGTAACCATGTTCCAAATAAACTTTATTTTATTTATTTTTTTATTTTAATTCTTTGCTCGTGAGTGTACTACCCCAAATAAGGATTACCAATGCTGATGCTTCATGATCTGTGTATGGATTTTTAGCACAGTCAGCTATAATACAAAGACATCATCCTGTTAGTATACAACACACACAATGAAATTTGGAGCAATAAATACCGCAAAGGTCTGGATCAAAGTTATCACTCGCAACAAGCAAATCAACCGAGCAACACTCCTGAAAAATCTACTTGGACCATCCCAAATAAAAAATGTAAGTATTAAATTTTATTATTAAATGTACTCCAATAATTTCATAAAACAGTTGATCTCATACTTTTCATCATTAACAGGTCGAGATCGATGCCACTGCTCGCAGACGACCTCTTCCCTCAATCAGACGATGAGGTGCAGGTGGAGAACAAAAGGATGGACACAAAAGAAACGAAAAGGTGAGTTATACTCAGATGCTTAAATAATAACTGTGTCTGTTTCTCTTTCGAAACGACCCGTTCGTTTTCATTAAATTACGATGACAAATAACGGCTAAGGCTAATTGAGTGCATGTAATTTGAAATTATTTCACTGGTTTGTGTAACTTTTTTTCTTTTATAGATCACATGCATCTGCTACAGTGCGTGAAGAGCCGCCGATGAAACGTTCGCGGACCGCTCATTCCTCGAAGACAAAGCCTGTTATCAAGCCAATCACACCGGTTCGAGTGACGGCGCAGGATCTCTTTGGAGATGACAGTGATGGTGAGATGCCTACCCCTTCTTGTTCTAACGAAGCTCTGCAATCTGTTTTTATAAATAAACTGTCGAGTGGTCTTTCGAAACAGATATTACCTGATAAGAAAGGTTCACACTACATAGAAATCAAAGTATTTAGAACAGATGAAGTTGAAAAAGTTTTGCCAATAAATAGATGGCGACACTCTGTGTCTGCTTTAAAAATAAGAACGGATGCTAATGGCGAGCTTTGGACACATTTAGCCAATGTGATGAAAGCTGCAAGAAAGGAGTTTAGAGGCGTGCCTAATCATTATTTATCTAACTATAGTGTGCAGTTGTAGTGTGCACTTTGTAAAATAAAAATATTTAAAGCTTATATTTAATAATAATTACATGTATTTTATATTGAATGTAACTTTATAATCGTTTTGTCATATCCCATACTTGTAAACATTGATGTATCAATAAAGAAATTAATAACATTATTTACTTTTCTTTTCTTTACAGTCAACATCAATGATACCCGAGAGCTAATGAGTGATGAAAATGTTGTTAAATGTGCCCAATGTGATTTACAAATAAACAGAAAACAGTTTCAATATCATTTGAGAACAGAATTACATAAAATGAATAATATTGTTGCAAGCGAATTTAAAAATATTTATATAATTAAAAGTGCATTTAAAAACCGAGTCATTACTTACTGTGTGAAACTTGAAAATGAAATGTTTATAACACCAGAAGAGTTTTTATATAATTATGAAACAAGTATTTATAGAATCATAGAAATGACATTACAAAAACACAAATGCCTTAAGATTCAGTTTGAATTATTCGCATTTTATATGTTACCAAAAACGAAAGAAAAGGAATTGAAATCATTTAATACGAAATATGAAATATTGTATGATATTAATGGATTCAACGAGACCTATCGAAAGAAAACAGTTGAAACATTAAAAAGAAAACTAACTGAATTTGAGCACACACAGTCCGGTTGGACATTTTTATCACTCAGTCATTTAGAAATTAATATTAATAAATATTGTCCATTGCGAGGAGGTACATATATAAAGCTACCTCCTTACGTGGCAAATACCAAAAGCTGTGTTAATGTAAAGAATAATGATGAATGTTGTTTCCTTTGGAGCATTATAGCCGGGCTTTATCCGTGTAAAAAAAACTAATTAAAATATTTTATATGCCAAAATACTTGGCATATAAAATATTTAATAATTGACGACTTTTTGAAAGTTTCGTTTGGGATATCTTCCAAATTCCTGTTTATTCCTGTTTGTATCGTCGCCACATAACATCCCGCACGACCAGCAACAGAAAGAATCACATTCTTTGGATAAATAACACATATTTTATATTAAAAACATTACCTTACCAACATTTTTTGGTGTTTTTTCTAAATTTTGTTTGACAACTTACCTTAAATTCCGTTTATTTCTGTTTGTAATACCTCTGCCCACCTCCCCGCACGTCCCTGCAACAGAAAAAACACAGATTTTTACATAAAAATTCAAAAAATCACTAAAATAAGGCATTTCAAAGCCACTCGTAAATCCACCTAAGTCCTCATACGAAAACAACAAAGTGTTGATTTCGATCGATATTATTGACATTATTTACAAGTATTTTGAGTTAATTTTGACCGTTGACCGAGCTCTTAGCTATTGCTAATTTATTTGAGCTGTTTTCAGCATTATATATTATATAAGAATAATATAAGAAAACACACTGCCAAAATACTTGGCATATAAAATATTTAATAATTGACGACTTTTTGAAAGTTTCGTTTGGGATATCTTCCAAATTCCTGTTTATTCCTGTTTGTATCGTCGCCACATAACATCCCGCACGACCAGCAACAGAAAGAATCACATTCTTTGGATAAATAACACATATTTTATATTAAAAACATTACCTTACCAACATTTTTTGGTGTTTTTTCTAAATTTTGTTTGACAACTTACCTTAAATTCCGTTTATTTCTGTTTGTAATACCTCTGCCCACCTCCCCGCACGTCCCTGCAACAGAAAAAACACAGATTTTTACATAAAAATTCAAAAAATCACTAAAATAAGGCATTTCAAAGCCACTCGTAAATCCACCTAAGTCCTCATACGAAAACAACAAAGTGTTGATTTCGATCGATATTATTGACATTATTTACAAGTATTTTGAGTTAATTTTGACCGTTGACCGAGCTCTTAGCTATTGCTAATTTATTTGAGCTGTTTTCAGCATTATATATATAAGAATAATATAAGAAAACACACTGCCAAAATACTTGGCATATAAAATATTTAATAATTGACGACTTTTTGAAAGTTTCGTTTGGGATATCTTCCAAATTCCTGTTTATTCCTGTTTGTATCGTCGCCACATAACATCCCGCACGACCAGCAACAGAAAGAATCACATTCTTTGGATAAATAACACATATTTTATATTAAAAACATTACCTTACCAACATTTTTTGGTGTTTTTTCTAAATTTTGTTTGACAACTTACCTTAAATTCCGTTTATTTCTGTTTGTAATACCTCTGCCCACCTCCCCGCACGTCCCTGCAACAGAAAAAACACAGATTTTTACATAAAAATTCAAAAAATCACTAAAATAAGGCATTTCAAAGCCACTCGTAAATCCACCTAAGTCCTCATATGAAAACAACAAAGTGTTGATTTCGATCGATATTATTGACATTATTTACAAGTATTTTGAGTTAATTTTGACCGTTGACCGAGCTCTTAGCTATTGCTAATTTATTTGAGCTGTTTTCAGCATTATATATATAAGAATAATATAAGAAAACACACTGCCAAAATACTTGGCATATAAAATATTTAATAATTGACGACTTTTTGAAAGTTTCGTTTGGGATATCTTCCAAATTCCTGTTTATTCCTGTTTGTATCGTCGCCACATAACATCCCGCACGACCAGCAACAGAAAGAATCACATTCTTTGGATAAATAACACATATTTTATATTAAAAACATTACCTTACCAACATTTTTTGGTGTTTTTTCTAAATTTTGTTTGACAACTTACCTTAAATTCCGTTTATTTCTGTTTGTAATACCTCTGCCCACCTCCCCGCACGTCCCTGCAACAGAAAAAACACAGATTTTCACATAAAAATTCAAAAAATCACTAAAATAAGGCATTTCAAAGCCACTCGTAAATCCACCTAAGTCCTCATACGAAAACAACAAAGTGTTGATTTCGATCGATATTATTGACATTATTTACAAGTATTTTGAGTTAATTTTGACCGTTGACCGAGCTCTTAGCTATTGCTAATTTATTTGAGCTGTTTTCAGCATTATATATATAAGAATAATATAAGAAAACACACCTGTAAAATACCCTGAATTTGCCAAGCGATAATGACATCATGATAGTTTACGCGCGGATAGTCCTGCCGACGTCCTTGTGCGTTCACCCTTTTATGAGTCATGTGCTTTTAAGACATATTATTGCACTTTATCACCTCTTATTTTATATAAATGGTGCAGGTACATACCGTTTTGTTTGTGCGTGGATTGTGTAGAACTTTCCGAGGAACTGATCCTTTTGCGGCGCCTTTTACACTTTTTCAGCATTCTTTCTATTTTCCTTAACTTTTTTGCAACATCACCTTCTTCGTTGTGCTTCCTTTTCGGCATGTCGAAAATCTAAACGCGATCGGATTTCAAAGTAAGGAGCGCACGAACGGAGTGATCGACACTGAGAACACGAATGACGAGCTCGCCGAGGCCGGCGGGGCGGGCTGACAGCCGGATGAGGGTAGATAAATGAAAAAAAAAATGCAACTACTCTCAAATACAGTGGAGTGATGACAGCTGGTTCTACTACTACAAGTTAAATGAATAAATAATATTATCTTACAGGTTACTCATCTCGAGAACGAAGCACGAGTATAATATATTAAAAACATTACCTTACCAACATTTTTTGGTGTTTTTTCTAAATTTTGTTTGACAACTTACCTTAAATTCCGTTTATTTCTGTTTGTAATACCTCTGCCCACCTCCCCGCACGTCCCTGCAACAGAAAAAACACAGATTTTTACATAAAAATTCAAAAAATCACTAAAATAAGGCATTTCAAAGCCACTCGTAAATCCACCTAAGTCCTCATACGAAAACAACAAAGTGTTGATTTCGATCGATATTATTGACATTATTTACAAGTATTTTGAGTTAATTTTGACCGTTGACCGAGCTCTTAGCTATTGCTAATTTATTTGAGCTGTTTTCAGCATTATATATATAAGAATAATATAAGAAAACACACTGCCAAAATACTTGGCATATAAAATATTTAATAATTGACGACTTTTTGAAAGTTTCGTTTGGGATATCTTCCAAATTCCTGTTTATTCCTGTTTGTATCGTCGCCACATAACATCCCGCACGACCAGCAACAGAAAGAATCACATTCTTTGGATAAATAACACATATTTTATATTAAAAACATTACCTTACCAACATTTTTTGGTGTTTTTTCTAAATTTTGTTTGACAACTTACCTTAAATTCCGTTTATTTCTGTTTGTAATACCTCTGCCCACCTCCCCGCACGTTCCTGCAACAGAAAAAACACAGATTTTTACATAAAAATTCAAAAAATCACTAAAATAAGGCATTTCAAAGCCACTCGTAAATCCACCTAAGTCCTCATACGAAAACAACAAAGTGTTGATTTCGATCGATATTATTGACATTATTTACAAGTATTTTGAGTTAATTTTGACCGTTGACCGAGCTCTTAGCTATTGCTAATTTATTTGAGCTGTTTTCAGCATTATATATATAAGAATAATATAAGAAAACACACTGCCAAAATACTTGGCATATAAAATATTTAATAATTGACGACTTTTTTAAAGTTTCGTTTGGGATATCTTCCAAATTCCTGTTTATTCCTGTTTGTATCGTCGCCACATAACATCCCGCACGACCAGCAACAGAAAGAATCACATTCTTTGGATAAATAACACATATTTTATATTAAAAACATTACCTTACCAACATTTTTTGGTGTTTTTTCTAAATTTTGTTTGACAACTTACCTTAAATTCCGTTTATTTCTGTTTGTAATACCTCTGCCCACCTCCCCGCACGTCCCTGCAACAGAAAAAACACAGATTTTTACATAAAAATTCAAAAAATCACTAAAATAAGGCATTTCAAAGCCACTCGTAAATCCACCTAAGTCCTCATACGAAAACAACAAAGTGTTGATTTCGATCGATATTATTGACATTATTTACAAGTATTTTGAGTTAATTTTGACCGTTGACCGAGCTCTTAGCTATTGCTAATTTATTTGAGCTGTTTTCAGCATTATATATATAAGAATAATATAAGAAAACACACCTGTAAAATACCCTGAATTTGCCAAGCGATAATGACATCATGATAGTTTACGCGCGGATAGTCCTGCCGACGTCCTTGTGCGTTCACCCTTTTATGAGTCATGTGCTTTTAAGACATATTATTGCACTTTATCACCTCTTATTTTATATAAATGGTGCAGGTACATACCGTTTTGTTTGTGCGTGGATTGTGTAGAACTTTCCGAGGAACTGATCCTTTTGCGGCGCCTTTTACACTTTTTCAGCATTCTTTCTATTTTCCTTAACTTTTTTGCAACATCACCTTCTTCGTTGTGCTTCCTTTTCGGCATGTCGAAAATCTAAACGCGATCGGATTTCAAAGTAAGGAGCGCACGAACGGAGTGATCGACACTGAGAACACGAATGACGAGCTCGCCGAGGCCGGCGGGGCGGGCTGACAGCCGGATGAGGGTAGATAAATGAAAAAAAAAATGCAACTACTCTCAAATACAGTGGAGTGATGACAGCTGGTTCTACTACTACAAGTTAAATGAATAAATAATATTATCTTACAGGTTACTCATCTCGAGAACGAAGCACGAGTATAATATATTAAAAACATTACCTTACCAACATTTTTTGGTGTTTTTTCTAAATTTTGTTTGACAACTTACCTTAAATTCCGTTTATTTCTGTTTGTAATACCTCTGCCCACCTCCCCGCACGTCCCTGCAACAGAAAAAACACAGATTATTACATAAAAATTCAAAAAATCACTAAAATAAGGCATTTCAAAGCCACTCGTAAATCCACCTAAGTCCTCATACGAAAACAACAAAGTGTTGATTTCGATCGATATTATTGACATTATTTACAAGTATTTTGAGTTAATTTTGACCGTTGACCGAGCTCTTAGCTATTGCTAATTTATTTGAGCTGTTTTCAGCATTATATATATAAGAATAATATAAGAAAACACACTGCCAAAATACTTGGCATATAAAATATTTAATAATTGACGACTTTTTGAAAGTTTCGTTTGGGATATCTTCCAAATTCCTGTTTATTCCTGTTTGTATCGTCGCCACATAACATCCCGCACGACCAGCAACAGAAAGAATCACATTCTTTGGATAAATAACACATATTTTATATTAAAAACATTACCTTACCAACATTTTTTGGTGTTTTTTCTAAATTTTGTTTGACAACTTACCTTAAATTCCGTTTATTTCTGTTTGTAATACCTCTGCCCACCTCCCCGCACGTCCCTGCAACAGAAAAAAACACAGATTTTTACATAAATAATTCAAAAAATCACTAAAATAAGGCATTTCAAAGCCACTCGTAAATCCACCTAAGTCCTCATACGAAAACAACAAAGTGTTGATTTCGATCGATATTATTGACATTATTTACAAGTATTTTGAGTTAATTTTGACCGTTGACCGAGCTCTTAGCTATTGCTAATTTATTTGAGCTGTTTTCAGCATTATATATATAAGAATAATATAAGAAAACACACTGCCAAAATACTTGGCATATAAAATATTTAATAATTGACGACTTTTTGAAAGTTTCGTTTGGGATATCTTCCAAATTCCTGTTTATTCCTGTTTTTATCGTCGCCAGTAGTGTAAATATGGTTAAGCTGCCTCATATCATTCAGAGGCAGCTTCACCATATTGTAACTTGAATCGATCTATTCAATTCAACTAATCAGATACCTAACACCTATTATGAATCGTTCAAGCCACTCTGATCGCTTTACTTTTATGATAGAGTGATTACTTCATGCAATCAGATACCTAACATTTATTATGAATCGTCATCTATTCAAACCACTCCGATTGCTTTACTTTTATGATTGAGTGATTACTTCATGCATCTAAGAGCAAGAGTCCAGAGGCTAGCAATTTATCAATTATTTTATAAAATAAGTTAGTTTAACGATTTTGTTCGAAAGGACCACCACTAAAATGTTTGTGAATTGTTTTCAATTTAACCTAGGTTTATTATATTCAGATGAATGCTTTACTTTATAACCTACACCACATAGGTACCTATTAATTTAAATAATAAAACAACTGATTTAGTAAGGATATAATATTTATTATGAATATATCACTTATTCAAACATACTTAATTACAATTTAAGGAATATTATCTCTTATATAATTATCTATTTTAATAGTATCTAATAGTTTAGTCTAATCTAAAGGTAAGAAAGTGAAATTGAACGTAAGCAAAATAGCTCTTACAATGAGTGTTCCATTAAGTTCCTACATATAAGTTGAATTATATCTTTTATGCGAGCATAAATATCATCACTAGATACGTTTTCAACAACATGTTGGGCACAAATCTCTGCAGAGCAGTTGCATATTGATTTTTCAACGTTATCAAGTTGATTGGCATCAAAAACTTGTATCCTAATGAATTTTGTACCTCTTACAACTTTTTTAAACATTGTAGTGATTGGCTTATTTTGCTGGTTGTTCTGAATGGAAACTTCAAGGTTCCCTGGGCTTCTTCTGATGTAATCAGAAAGATTTTCCATTCTGGTTGGAGTTATCGGAGGTGTCACCGGGTATGTTGGGAACACGGGTGAATAGTTCCAGTTCGACATCTGAAAACAAACCATACATTAGTTACAATCAAAACATTTGAAATGATAGTCTTGTTGAATAATAGAATAAAATTCAGATTATCTCTTTTAACTTTTAATTTAAAATTAAATATGATTTTTACTTACCGACATTTTTTACAACTTCACGGTACGAGAGCTCCCAAAAGATAAAACTATGATTTACATCTGCAGGGGTTCTTATTTATATAATTTTTCGTTAATTTTGAAATTTGTTTTAAAATTTAAAATCGCACATCATAATCTATTGAATATTGCAGTTTTTTGCTGTGTTGGCTTAATGCACAGGGAAGGCGAGTGCAATATGATTCGTCTGTTTAAGAATTATTATGATTATCGTTTACCTCTGACTTCGTTTGCGTTTCATCCATGGATATTAATCATAGCTTTAGAAGAAACTAATTCATAAAACCCTAATAAAATAATGGCTATCGATTGGTACAACTTTTGTTTTTTTTTAATTGGTAGTTGTAGGACAAACAAAATAAATATTTTCTGTAATAATATTTTTGTAATAAAATCTATATAGGTAACGATTATAGCGCGTCGGTTTTAAATATTAAAAAAAAATATAATTTGATCATTCTGTCTCTACTTGAGAAATGCAAACTAAGTAATCATATATATCATTATCTACCTACCTAATTTAATTTAAGCGAGTGAAGTTTTACGATAGTAGTTGTATGATGTTGTGAGATATGCACTAGCTGCAAAATTTTGCATCTATTCAGATACAGTCATCGTCACAAATTATCGGTATGATATTTTCATACTATAGGTACTCGATATTCATTGAATAGAACACAATTCTTTGCTCGTGAGTGTACTACCCCAAATAAGGATTACCAATGATGATGCTTCATGATCTGTGTATGGATTTTTAGCACTGTCAGCTATAATACAAAGACATCATCCTGTTAGTATACAACACACACAATGAAATTTGGAGCAATAAATACCGCAAAGGTCTGGATCAAAGTTATCACTCGCAACAAGCAAATCAACCGAGCAACACTCCTGAAAAATCTACTTGGACCATCCCAAATAAAAAATGTAAGTATTAAAGTTTATTTTATTATTAAATGTACTCCAATAATTTCATAAAACAGTTGATCTCATACTTTTCATCATTAACAGGTCGAGATCGATGCCACTGCTCGCAGACGACCTCTTCCCTCAATCAGACGATGAGGTGCAGGTGGAGAACAAAAGGATGGACACAAAAGAAACGAAAAGGTGAGTTATACTCAGATGCTTAAATAATAACTGTGTCTGTTTCTCTTTCGAAACGACCCGTTCGTTTTCATTAAATTACGATGAATAACGGCTAAGGCTAATTGAGTGCATGTAATTTGAAATTATTTCACTGGTTTGTGTAACTTTTTTTTCTTTTATAGATCACATGCATCTGCTACAGTGCGTGAAGAGCCGCCGATGAAACGTTCGCGGACCGCTCATTCCTCGAAGACAAATCCTGTTATCAAGCCAATCACACCGGTTCGAGTGACGGCGCAGGATCTCTTTGGAGATGACAGTGATGGTGAGATGCCTACCCCTTCTTGTTCGAGTGGTCTTTCGAAACAGATATTACCTGATAAGAAAGGTTCACACTACATAGAAATCAAAGTATTTAGAACAGATGAAGTTGAAAAAGTTTTGCCAATAAATAGATGGCGACACTCTGTGTCTGCTTTAAAAATAAGAACGGATGCTAATGGCGAGCTTTGGACACATTTAGCCAATGTGATGAAAGCTGCAAGAAAGGAGTTTAGAGGCGTGCCTAACCATTATTTATCTAACTATAGTGTGCAGTTGTAGTGTGCACTTTGTAAAATAAAAATATTTAAAGCTTATATTTAATAATAATTACATGTATTTTATATTGAATGTAACTTTATAATCGTTTTGTCATATCCCATACTTGTAAACATTGATGTATCAATAAAGAAATTAATAACATTATTTACTTTTCTTTTCTTTACAGTCAACATCAATGATACCCGAGAGCTAATGAGTGATGAAAATGTTGTTAAATGTGCCCAATGTGATTTACAAATAAACAGAAAACAGTTTCAATATCATGTGTAAAAAATGTCGTGTAAAAAAAAACTCAGACAGATGCAGTTCCTATCCACATTATTCGAAAGTTTTAAATGTTAATGGAATGAAATTTCCTCCATCATTTCATGATATAAAGACCTTTGAAAATAATAACTCAGATATAAGTATTAATGTGTATGGTTTCGATAAGAGAAATAAATATGTAACTGGTCCTCTATATATGACTGCTAATAAAAGAATGAATCATTTCAATTTAATATTTATTGAAGGCGATAAAAAAGGTCACTATTGCTTGATAAAAAATTTGAAGAAACTAGTGCGAAGGCAACTAACACAACATAGAGGTTCTTTTTATTTGTGTGAAAGTTGTTTGAGTACTTTTATGAATAAAGAAAAATTTGAAAAACATAATTGTTCCAAGGTGTTACAAGTATTACCGAACCCTGATACATATTTAAAGTTTGAAAATTTTGACAGACAACAAAAAATTCCTTTTATTATATATGCGGACTTTGAAAGTTTGCTAGTGAATTATTCAGATATGGCTCAAAAGTCGAATACTACAAAGTTTAAGATTCATAAACCGTCTTGCTTTGCCTATTACATATGCTGCTCATTCGACAGTTCTTTAAACAAATTGGTTTCATATAGAGGTCCAGATGCAGCTGAAATTTTTATTAAAAATTTGATGGAAGATGTGAAATATATATATGATAAGATCAAATATAATACTCCTATGAAACAGTTAAACGAAAATCAGCAAAATGAATATGATTCAAGTGATTATTGTCATATTTGCAAACATCTATTGTTCGGTGATAAGGTTTGCGATCATGATCACATGAGTGGAGAGTATAGAGGTGCCGCACATTCATATTGCAACCTCATGTTCAAAGTCTGCCCGTTTATACCAGTTGAGTAGTGTAAATATGGTTAAGCTGCCTCATATCATTCAGAGGCAGCTTCACCATATTGTAACTTGAATCGATCTATTCTATTCAACTAATCAGATA
Source organism: Gymnoscelis rufifasciata (assembly GCA_929108375.1). NCBI lineage: Eukaryota > Metazoa > Arthropoda > Insecta > Lepidoptera > Geometridae > Gymnoscelis > Gymnoscelis rufifasciata. The sequence goes on along the minus strand of OV815319.1, from coordinate 1,955,137 downwards.
CCTAAATCAGAGGCAGCTTCACCATACTGTAACTTGAATCGTTCTACTCCAACTGGTCTCCTTGATTGTGCTCCATTCAAACCACTTTTGGTAACAGGTTCCTACTAAGTCCAATTAATCGTGCAACTAGTCTCTTTTAACTCTGTTTAATCCATCAGATCTATCATCTACTCAGAATCAAATAAAGAATTTATGATCGGACTATCGACATGATTGTGAATTGATAACTGATCCCTACTCAGTTCAATTCATTGTGCAACTGGTCTCTTTTAACTCTGTTCAATCCATCAGATCCATCATCTACTCAGAATCAAATAACAAATTATGATTGGACCACCGATATGATTGTGAATTGTTTTATATTTATATTCAGATGAAAAATACTTTGTTACTTACAGTAGACATGTATTTATCATATTAAAACAACTTATTCAGTAAGGATACAATTTTATTAAAAATAAAAAAACACTTATTAAAACTACTTAGTAACATTATAAGGACTACACAAGATCTTATGTATAATGAGTACATCTAATTGAGTTAACTTACAACTTTATTATCAATACACCATTTATTCAAACAAATTACATTTTTCAAAGCACAGATATTCTTATGATAGATACATTTATAGACATCACTACAGTTTTTATAATGATCGTACAAAGTATAAAAGTTTGGGCATTTAAAATTTTCTAAGTTTACCACATTATGATTATTAAACATTTCTGTTACCCACTTTACTTTTTCATCGCCTTTTACATAAATACATTTATTTTCTAGTAGAGGTGAAATGAGATGTTTATAACTTGAAAAAGGTATGAATCCTTCCTTCCAATATATATTTCTATTTCTCTCAATCCAGTCAACCTGTCTCATTTCTTTTTTGGTTAGATCATAAAATGGATAAGGTTGACGTAGTAAAAAACTTTGTATTCCTTCACCATTCAGAATAGCTATCTCTTTTGGTATAAACTGATTTGATTCAGTTTTGAAACCTTGAACATCGACTATTAGCTTCATGATATCTTACGAACTGTACTGCTGAGAGGTTTATATTCTATAATACGATCGTTGATAATGAGACAATAGGCACTCGTTTTGTCAGGAAAATCTTTATCACTTTCTATATCAAGTCTTACATCAACTGGTCCAATTTTTAATGTTTCATTTTGCCTTGAACAGTCTATTACAAACAAAGGCGCCTTTTCTTTAAACTGCGTGATATCAAGCAGCGGGTCAACTGGAGAGTTGTAATAAGACTGACGGAATCTCATGTACATTTCATATAATATACGGTATTTTCCATTATCAAAATCAAGTTTAAGTGCATCATATGGATATGTTTGTGAATTTAAAAATAATGTAACATTAGTTAAATTACAATGATCAAACAGTGAACAATTTCTATCCTTTAAACTTTTCTCAGCTGTCTGAAGACCGAATATTACATATCTAGGTTTTTCAAGTTGGGAGGCAGTTTTAATGGACCATGAATGCTTCTTTGTTTTAGGTAACAATGGATATTCATATGTATCCCAGTTTCGGAATGCTATTTGTATTGGCTTATCTTTTTCTAACTGTTTTAAGAGTAGTAATCTCTCCCGATCGGAAACTTTAATATGAGGTACACGCCATTGAATTCTTTCAATATTTACGATCACATGATTATTATTATCAAGTATGAGAGCATCATGATTAGATTTACATCTTGTTATAATTAATTCGTGTTTACAGTTTAATATGATTTTGTTATAGTCTTCAGCAAATCCTAATAGTTTACTGAGGGGCAATACTGCATTAAAAATACCTTTTGCAGATTTGGTTCCATTCAAGTTCCATCCCCATAGAGCAGCCTGTTTACTTTCTCCCTCATTCATTGAAATGTAAGATTTAATTGTAGAAGTAATACCGACATGTCTAATACGATCAATTTCAACGCCATTTATCTCATATCTTATATCATGGAAAAGAAACGGTATAGGGTTATTGTTAAGCTGACTCTCCTTTCTTATAAGTTTACCCGCAGCATCCTTCGTATATACTTCTATACAACCTTCAATGTAAATGGAGCTGCCTGCAGGGAGTAGATAAGTGTCTTGCTGATTAATTGGTATTCGTATTTCATCGTTTTCTTTGAAGCTATTGGTGTATGGAGTATAGGAATGCACTTCATAACCCTCGATAGAGTTGTCAAAATGAGGCGCTTCATTAATTTGCAAGATACTCATAGTTTAAAACCCAAATTTCTTAAAAACTCTTTATTAATCTCACTGAGAGCTGGCACGATACGTGCGCGTTTAATGGAATCACGGGTTAAACTATTCGTTTTTGTAGATGTACCACCACTTTTCTTACGTTTTCTAACATTGAAATCAATCATATTTAATATTTGTAGTAAATAATGCTACTTATTTATTCAAAGTATAGACTAATACTGAACTATTATGTTTCAATCATACAATTTATTTGAAATTAAACATACGATTTTCAAGAAATTTTAGACATAAATGACCACAGTTATATGGATGACTGCCCTGATAATTAATATAGTTATAGCGAATGTTGTCACCCAAGTACCTTATAAATTCTGTCGGTGGTTTAAGATCACCATAACTATCAAAATATTCAATATGTTCATTTCTCTTAACATAAGCTACCCAATGCGTTCCTTGATTTTTAGAGTTATCCAAATTAATTATACCACATTCAATTTTGCGTGGTTGTTTAGGTAATTGATCTCTCATGAATACTCCTCTAAAATACGGAATATGTTTTTTTGAATATTTCATTATATCAATGTTGGTAAGAGGACGATCAGGTAGCTGTTTATTCAGTTTTTTGTCGAGGCGTAAATACCCAAACCACCTTTATATGGTTTAAGCTGTAATCCATTGCCTAGACATACCGGTTCAAAATTCTGATTTAGACTTTTCATCACATTCCATGTTTTTTGTGCCACCTGAAATGTTTTTACCATGCGTGATATAGCGGATGTTTTTTTAACTAGAGCACCAGCAGCAGATAGCCCCGTAATTATTGGTATTAGTGGTAAGAATCCTCCTGTCTTCGGTAGCGGTATCACACGTGGAATTTTCACCTCAGAATCAGATCCAAGATCTTTAATTGCAGCAATAGCTAAATCGATAGCCAGCTTTTTACATTTCGGTTTTGCTTTACGGATATTTTTTTTCGCATATGCAACAACTTTTTTAAAACCTTTTTTTAAGCCCGATCCATTTGAAAGCTTCGTCAGCATTGCTTTGTTAACAATATTCGCGGCAAGCTTTTCTCCTACACTCGCATTTGAAGATGATGATGCTCGTTTCTTAGACATTTTCATTAAAATCTTATCTGCTGCGTGTCTGGTTTGTAAATTATCTGTTTTCATATATGCAATATCGTGTTGCTTGCAATACTCGTCAAGTTGATTAACACCTTTGTCACCTCTGTTAAGTCTCTTCCGTAAGTTTGTACCTGGTCCGCAATAATTATAGCCCGGAAGATGTAACTCAAACGGTAGATAATTTATAACACTATTCACAAGACCTTTCCCTTCCATAAGTAAACGAAGAATGACAAAATTACACTTGATATTTATAATATATTAGTGTTGCTAATCCAACTATTTTCTTGAGGTGGTAATCCTAACCACTTAACCAACACTTTACTCCCTTTTTTCTTTAGTACTTTTTCAACTAAATACACATCAGGATTTTTTGTTTTCTGAAGCTCTTGAGCATAAAATGACCCCAAAATTCTATTTTTTCTAGAGTCTTCCAGCAGATACGTTGGTGGATTAGTATTCTGAACTTCAACTACTTTAAATAATTCTGTCGACCAATTTGGAGTGTATCCTTTATCAAAGTGTGCTTTGTGCTTACTTATTCGTACTACATTACCCACAGCAAAACGGCTTTTTCTTTTAATTATTGATTTATTCAGAACATTATATTTATGCATCACAATCTGTTTTGTATCCTTATTAACCTGGGCTGGACTCATTTGAATAGTTCTATGTTGAGTATGATTGTAATCATCCACAACTTTATCTAAGGTTCCATCAGCCCATTGAAAATTATCTTTCAAACTAAACGACTTATAAAGTTTACCCTTTACAGTTCGTATAACTCTTTCGACAATAGAAGCCTTTTTAGATGAATACGTTGAGTAATGGTTTATAGAATGCAATTGCATAAGCTCTTTAAAACTTTTATTGTAGAATTCTTTACCCCAATCTGTTTGCAAGTTTATAGGCACTCTACCATTAGACAAAATGCATTGAAATGATTTTGTTACAGAATCTTTAGCTTTGTTTTTTAAGGGTCTCACCCAAATGTACTTTGAAAAGCAGTCAATAACGATAAGTATAAAATTATAATTTGAATTATTATTTGATATTTTTTGTACATCAATGAGATCAGCTTGCCAAAGATCATCTATGTCTTTGAGTACAACGCATCTTCGGAGAAAATTTACTCTTGCATTCTTGTGTATTTCGTTCACTACATCTTCTTTACTCATTTTAGCTTCTTTAATCCTTGACAACCGTTTAACAACTAAACGAATTTTTATCATGACTATGTTTTTATGATTTTATTATACCCGCTTCCTGTAGTTCTTCAATGATGGAAATAATTTCATTATCTTGATTTGTATTTCCAGCTTGTTTGGAAGCAATGAGAAGTTTTAATCTCTCAACTAGCTCATTAGGGTCATCCCAATAGATAAAATCCGTATTTTTTCTATATTTCTTCAATACGTTTATGTTACCACCAACTTTTTTACTATTATCAACTGCTGATGTGATGAACATGGGTTTAATAATTTGTTTATATTTTTCACCTTTGTCTCCCTTTATCTGACCATTATCATCATAATCACGCTTATGAGCATTCGTTTCTAACAAGATGTTTTTATAAGCATTTTTATCATTTTCAGTAACCAATTCTAGATTCGGTTTTTTATGTAATAACACCTCTTTAAGTCCTTCAGTCAACTGATATTCAGCATTATCAATCTTGATTCTACATGGTTCCATGTCACCATCGATTGAGGAAATTATTTTAACTAGACAGTTACCCATCATTAACTGATCACCTACTTTCCGGACACCGAAAGGAATATTTATATCATAAAGCCCACTCAGATATTTTTTTGTTATAGATACGTCTTTGTTATCATTGTTTTCCACATCAGTAAAATATTCAGAGCCCGAAGCATAATGTACTGTTTCTGAATCTGCATCCGATGAATCATATACCTTTAATGGTGTGGAGGTAGTGGCATCATTTAATTTGGTCGGCATGTGTATAGTATTCACATTAAAATCACATTTTACATTATTTTGATTAGATTCTATTAATTGTGTTAAAGGTTCTGTAACAGGTTTAAACATTTTATTGAGTTCATGGTTGTTTTGATCTTCTATATTTCTAAGTTGTTTGAGTTTATTTTTTATGATATTTGATGATGTTATTATCTGTTCTTTAATATTAAGACTCATCTTTTGTGTTTATGCTTTCACTTAACTCTTGCCAATGACGATATTTTATTTCAGGATAAGTATATAAAGGTGTCTAGATTTTTTCTATATCTACCGTTATTTAATTCAGAGTCTTTATTTATAGTTAAGAAACTATGCTTTTCTCGCCAAACATTATGACAAATATGCCTAAATGTATTCCATGACATATCTGAATTTACATGCTCATTGTATATATGCTTTAAGTTTATTTCATCTTGTTTGAAGAGCAATAATAAATTTGTATTATCGCGAATCAACTGTTTCGGTACCCTTGAATATGTTTGCGAAAGATAAAAACAATCTATTTGATTGTGTCTACCCATAGTGAAATAATTACGAATGTTGCTCTGACTTTCACAAACCACATCATCAAAAATCATCACCGTATTCGGTAATGCATCATTTGGATGTATAACTTCACTATTATTACTACATTCCTGAAACTTAATTTCAGGAACTCTTAATAAAACTTCTTTGAGAAAACAATATACACTTTGGAATGAGGTTTTTGTGTATAAATTCAAGTGCTTAAATCTAAGACCGTTTTTATGTAACAATAAAGAAACCATTACATTAGTTTTACCACAATTAGATGGCCCACAAATCAAACAACGAATGCTATTAGGTAACAATTCACCATGTTTTGATAGCCGTGATTTTGTTTCCAAATTAATAGGGCTAATATCCAAGCTTAACGTTTGTTTCATAAGCTTCATTGTTATCAAATGATTATTATTGCTATGTTATACCCATTTTATAGAGTAAAATTTTATGAGTAAAATAAACAATTTAAAAGTCAGTATATTTATATTCATTTATTAAGAACAAGCAACCGCTAACTTATAAATACATTGAATACATTTTATTCACATTTAATATAACACGAATTAGATAAAAATAAGTCAAGTGTATGCGTAGTGACCCCATGCTACTGTATCAATTTGATTTGGTAATATATAACGTTTGTCATCATTTCGATTTAAAACTAACTTATTTCACAGTTCGCTGTTAGCTACGGTACTGAACGGTCGAGCGCGCTTATCAGTTTACGCTAATTATTATTACCTTCTCCGGTGCGCACGATTGTGCACCTTATGCACCATGGAGGAAGGTCTAATGGATAATGTTGTGAATACAATAAACGAGGAATGCAGTGTGGAGCTAGCGGAGCTGGAGGGCTTGTCGCAGGAGATGGACGCGGCCGTGCCGCTGGATGATATAGCTGAGGTGGTGGTGGCTAGACCAGGGAAACGAGGCCGTGGAACAGAAGAAGAAGTTTGGATTCCTGTCACCCGTAAAAGCGCGAAGTTGACAGAAAAAGTAGACATTTACTTAAGTTGCCAAGATAAATTACCTAAGCAATTTGCGCTAGCCAAGATACTTAAGTCGCATAATATTGAAAAGGTTGTAAAAGTTAAATACTTAAGTCCTTTCAAAGTCTTTATTCAAATTGATGGCACCGATAACTCGGAGAAACTGATTAACTGCAAAGATTTAATAAATTTAGGATGGCGGATCCATAAACCATATGAGGTCGTAAACTCGTATGGAGTAATCAAAAATATAGATATGGACATAGAAGAAAAGGAAATGTTAGACCTAATTTCCAGTGACATTGCGATAGTAGCCGCGAGGAGGTTGAGGAGACGTACTCAGGACGGGCTCAGCTGGGAAGACAGCGAATCCGTAAGACTGGCATTCCTAGGACCTATTCTGCCTTCAGCCGTCTACATTTATGGAATGTGCATTAACGTAGAACCATACGTGTTTCCCGTAACCCAGTGCTCGAGGTGTTGGAGGTTTGGGCACACATTGCGTATGTGTCCATCAAAAAAGATTACATGCCCCAAATGTAGCAAAAGTCACGCTAACTGTGAGTCGATAACATACAAATGTATAAATTGTGCTGGCAATCACATGTCGCTGGATAGAGCGTGTCCCACATTTAGAAAAGAAAAAAGATTAAGGGTCATTATGGCAGAGAAAAACTGTTCATATCGAAATTCATTACAGTTCTATAAACCTCCAGAAATAATTAACTCAGATTTCCCCATAATGCCTGAAAGTTCAAGAATTTTGCCTGAGTCCGGCCCTGCCTCAACGCAGGCGTCGCTGATAACAACACAAAGCACTCCAAACCAGTCCTACGCAAGCGCCGTGAAGTTGCTTCGTGCGCCCGCGCCAGCTGAGCGCGCTAGGGATGTGCCTATGCCTACACATTCGACTCCGGTCAATAATGACTCGCAACCTACTCAATCCAAAAACGAAAAAAAGAAAAAGAAGAAGAATAGAAATAGGAGGTTAAATAGTCGACAAGTATACGATTGGGATGTTTCATCTGAGTCGGAGCAAGAGATTTATTTACCTTCAGATAAATCGGACAACGAAGCTAAGACAACGAGACAGAGAAGTACACCTACTATGACTTTTATACAGCTTATCGCTAAGATACGAGGAATAGTTATTTCCGAGTGTGAGGAGGGCATCAAAGGTAAAATTAGTAAAGTTGTATCGATTTGTTTTGAGTGGCTAGTATCAGTGGCGGGTCAGTACTTGTGGGATCTGCCTTTTAAAAACATTTTTAGTTTTTAATGGATTTTAAGTTCAAAATAAACATTTTACAGTGGAATTCACAGTGTCCGGCCAAAACGTGCAGAATTTGAACAATTACTTTGTAGTGAAAAAATTCATGTCGCCGCCCTATGCGAGACGTGGTTAGATAGTGAGATGGATTTTAAAATAAGCGGCTACAACATTTATCGTTGTGATCGAGCTGATTCGTATGGCGGGGTGGCAATTTTAGTTCATAAATCGGTAAAAGTCCAACCTATTCCTTTTAATTTGAGTAATCGGGGTATAGAAATCATTTGTGTTAAATTATTTAATTGTCCCTATATCGAATATATAATGAGTGTGTATTGTCCGCCGTCGATTAGAACGTCTTTAACAGACTGGAATGAGGTTTTCTCTTTCAAAAATAGTAAAACTTTAGTTCTCGGTGATTTTAATGGGCATCACCCTAGTTGGTCGTGTAAATCTGACCTAACGGGAAATAACATTTTTGACTCCCTTATGGAAAATGACTATGTTTCATTAAATGATGGTCGAGCTACTCGTGTCAAGTATGTGAATGGAATTCTACAGGAGACATCCCCAGATATTTCAATAGCATCTTCAGACATTGCGTTGTATTTTGATTGGAATGTTACAAATGAAACTTTGGGAAGCGATCATTTAATTGTTACAGTTAAATCGTCATACAGTAAACAGAACTCACAACAAACTATTAAAAGAAATTTTAAAAAAGCTAACTGGTTAGATTATAGAGATCTCGTAGAAATTGGCATATTAAATAACTACCCGGTCGGTGACAACTTGCAAGAAAGCTACGATCATTTCCTGAAAATTATTAATGAGGCTGCTGATGTGCATATCCCCTCCAATAAAATTAGTCTCGGCCCTTCTCAAAGTTTCGAACCTAAACACTACTGGGATTCCGAAATATCAAAAGCTGTCGCAGAAAGACGTCTGGCCCTCACATTATTTAGGAAAAATTCTACCCCCGATAATTTGGATGTACTTAATGAGAAGATTAGAAACTCGCAATTTCTTATCAGAAAAGCCAAACGTACAGGCTTCACCAACTTCTGTACCTCTATCGATGAATCCACAACAGTTTCTGAAATGTGCGAAAAATGAAGTGGCTAAAAGGTTACAAATCGCCAAATTCTTATGTAGATGAATCGATGGCTTCTGAACTGTTACATAACCTGACACCAGACTTTGTTTGCCCAAGATATCCCATATTTACATCCCGTAATAGTCAATTAGAATCCCCGTTTTTATTGTGTGAATTGAAAAAATGCCTTAAATCAAAAGACACATCTCCTGGTGCCGACTGTATTTCATATTCAATGATCAAGAACCTTCCTGAAAATGCTTTTATTTACCTACTAACGCTGTTTAATAAGTTCTACTCTTGTTCTTTTGTTCCACATCAATGGCGCGAAATTACAATTTTACCTATCCCTAAGCCAGGACGCGACACAATGGCTGCATCATCACTGCGACCCATTGCTCTTATGTCTTGTCTTTGTAAAATGTTTCATCTTATGATTACAAAAAGATTAGAGTGGTTTATGGAGCACGAAAACCTCTTCAACGAAGAGACAACGGGATTTAGAAAAACAAGATCATGTTTGGATAATTTGACAAATTTAATAAGTAGGATACAGTTGGGTTTTTCAAAAAATCTAATAACTTTAGGCTGTTTTGTTGATATACAGGACGCATATAATAATGTTGATACTACGGTCATGCTTTCAATTTTGGATTCGTTAGGTGTGGGAAATAAAATATGTTCTTATTTGTGGTCGTTTTTGAAAGAAAGATATTTAACTGTTCGAGTGGGAAATAAAGTTATTTCAAGATGTACGGGAAGAGGATTAGCCCAAGGAGATCCTTTATCTCCTTTATTGTTTAATATCGCGACCTACCGTATATGTAAAGAAATTAATAACGTTGAGATATCGCAATATGCAGACGACTACGCCTTGTATATCACAGGTAAAACAGTAAACGATGCTTCAAAAGAACTACAAATTGCTTTGAATAACTTAAGTAACTTGCTTTCTCATTTAGGTTTACAGATATCTCCTTCTAAAACTAAAATATGTATATTTAAGAAAGGTATTAATAGATGTCCTATTCAGCTTAACATTCGTGAAACTCCTGTCGAAGTAGTTCCCTACGTGAAATATCTGGGGATGTGGTTGGATCGCTCTTTAAAATGGAACAAACACATTACTGAGTTAATAGAAAAAGTTACAAAATTTTTAAATATTTTCAAAATTCTGTCAGGTTCTGGTTGGGGAGTTCATCCCAAACATCTCAGAAAATTGTATATAGCTATTATTAGAAGTAGAATAGATTATGGAAGTTTTTTGTATAGTACTTGCAGTAAAAATTTTGTTTATAAAATTGACAAGTTACAAAATCAATCATTACGAGTTATCGGTGGCTTCATAAAAACTACTCCAATTCACGCAATGGAAAGTGAACTCTGTTTACCTCCATTGCATGTACGAAGGTTATACTTAGCAGGCAAATTTATGTTGAAAGCCAAATCTAGAGAAAATAATATAACAAATACTCTCGTTCATCAGTTATCACTATGCGAGGACAGTAGGTATTGGCGAAACAAAAGAAAGCCATTAATCTTATCGTCGTACGCGCATCTTGCTGACACGCGCGTTTACGCGAGCCGGCAGCTCGAGTTGTATTCCATGAGTACATGGGTGACGAGTTTAGATCTTGATAAAATAGTTTGTTGTTATATACCCAACATATCGGAACCTAAACGCAGTTACAATAGTTTTAATCTAAAATTAGTTTGCCAGAATTTTATTAATAAACAGTATGCATTTTATTATAAACTATTTACAGATGGATCTAAGGATGCTACCGGAATAGGCGCAGCATTTTTAGATCCTCAAGTCAACCTTCATCAACAATTTAGTATAAGTTCGTTAAACATGTGTATAATGGAAGCCGAGCTGATTGCTATTAGTGAGGCTCTGTCATACGCAAAGTCATTAGAAGAAAGTAGTATAGTAATATTCACGGACTCGCGCAGCGCGCTCCAGCACGTGGCGCGCTGCACCGCCGGGCTCCGCGGCTCGCCCGTCGCCTACACCGTGCTCAATGCTATAGTCGATTTAATATCTCAATCAAAAACTATTATACTACAATGGATTCCTTCGCATTGTGGAATAGATAATAATGAGAGAGTGGACCTATTAGCGAGACAAGCTACTAGCGAAGGCATACACTACGAAATTCTTCCATACTATACTGATTGTATTTATTTAATTAAAAGTCAATGCGAAGATTTATGGAGGGAATATTTTGATTTACGTTCAAAAGAAGTAGGAATCTGGTACAAAACGGTCCAGCCGCAACCCCTTAGAATTCCATGGATTAATAATAATGACTTGCCGAGGCAAGATATAGTCATCATCGCTAGGCTTCGAACCGGGCACATTCCGGGCAACAAGTTCGCGTTCCTCATGGGGAAAGTTCCCTCCCCGAACTGCGACGCGTGCGGCGCGCCCGAGGACGTGCTGCACGTGCTGGCGGAGTGCGCGCGGGCCGAACCCTTCCGAACGCAACATTGTAAATATTTCTTTCTAAATAAATATTTCTATATAATAAATATTTCTTTCTTCTAACATTTTTTGGTGTTTTTTCTAAATTTTGTTGGACAACTTACCTTAAATTCCGTTTATTTCTGTTTGTAATACCTCTGCCCACCTCCCCGCACGTCCCTGCAACAGAAAAAACACAGATTTTTACATAAAAATTCAAAAAATCACTAAAATAAGGCATTTCAAAGCCACTCGTAAATCCACCTAAGTCCTCATACGAAAACAACAAAGTGTTGATTTCGATCGATATTATTGACATTATTTACAAGTATTTTGAGTTAATTTTGACCGTTGACCGAGCTCTTAGCTATTGCTAATTTATTTGAGCTGTTTTCAGCATTATATATATAAGAATAATATAAGAAAACACACTGCCAAAATACTTGGCATATAAAATATTTAATAATTGACGACTTTTTGAAAGTTTCGTTTGGGATATCTTCCAAATTCCTGTTTATTCCTGTTTGTATCGTCGCCACATAACATCCCGCACGACCAGCAACAGAAAGAATCACATTCTTTGGATAAATAACACATATTTTATATTAAAAACATTACCTTACCAACATTTTTTGGTGTTTTTTCTAAATTTTGTTTGACAACTTACCTTAAATTCCGTTTATTTCTGTTTGTAATACCTCTGCCCACCTCCCCGCACGTCCCTGCAACAGAAAAAACACAGATTTTTACATAAAAATTCAAAAAATCACTAAAATAAGGCATTTCAAAGCCACTCGTAAATCCACCTAAGTCCTCATACGAAAACAACAAAGTGTTGATTTCGATCGATATTATTGACATTATTTACAAGTATTTTGAGTTAATTTTGACCGTTGACCGAGCTCTTAGCTATTGCTAATTTATTTGAGCTGTTTTCAGCATTATATATATAAGAATAATATAAGAAAACACACTGCCAAAATACTTGGCATATAAAATATTTAATAATTGACGACTTTTTGAAAGTTTCGTTTGGGATTTCTTCCAAATTCCTGTTTATTCCTGTTTGTATCGTCGCCGCATAACATCCCGCACGACCAGCAACAGAAAGAATCACATTCTTTGGATAAATAACACATATTTTATATTAAAAACATTACCTTACCAACATTTTTTGGTGTTTTTTCTAAATTTTGTTTGACAACTTACCTTAAATTCCGTTTATTTCTGTTTGTAATACCTCTGCCCACCTCCCCGCACGTCCCTGCAACAGAAAAAACACAGATTTTTACATAAAAATTCAAAAAATCACTAAAATAAGGCATTTCAAAGCCACTCGTAAATCCACCTAAGTCCTCATACGAAAACAACAAAGTGTTGATTTCGATCGATATTATTGACATTATTTACAAGTATTTTGAGTTAATTTTGACCGTTGACCGAGCTCTTAGCTATTGCTAATTTATTTGAGCTGTTTTCAGCATTATATATATAAGAATAATATAAGAAAACACACTGCCAAAATACTTGGCATATAAAATATTTAATAATTGACGACTTTTTGAAAGTTTCGTTTGGGATATCTTCCAAATTCCTGTTTATTCCTGTTTGTATCGTCGCCACATAACATCCCGCACGACCAGCAACAGAAAGAATCACATTCTTTGGATAAATAACACATATTTTATATTAAAAACATTACCTTACCAACATTTTTTGGTGTTTTTTCTAAATTTTGTTTGACAACTTACCTTAAATTCCGTTTATTTCTGTTTGTAATACCTCTGCCCACCTCCCCGCACGTCCCTGCAACAGAAAAAACACAGATTTTTACATAAAAATTCAAAAAATCACTAAAATAAGGCATTTCAAAGCCACTCGTAAATCCACCTAAGTCCTCATACGAAAACAACAAAGTGTTGATTTCGATCGATATTATTGACATTATTTACAAGTATTTTGAGTTAATTTTGACCGTTGACCGAGCTCTTAGCTATTGCTAATTTATTTGAGCTGTTTTCAGCATTATATATATAAGAATAATATAAGAAAACACACTGCCAAAATACTTGGCATATAAAATATTTAATAATTGACGACTTTTTGAAAGTTTCGTTTGGGATATCTTCCAAATTCCTGTTTATTCCTGTTTGTATCGTCGCCACATAACATCCCGCACGACCAGCAACAGAAAGAATCACATTCTTTGGATAAATAACACATATTTTATATTAAAAACATTACCTTACCAACATTTTTTGGTGTTTTTTCTAAATTTTGTTTGACAACTTACCTTAAATTCCGTTTATTTCTGTTTGTAATACCTCTGCCCACCTCCCCGCACGTCCCTGCAACAGAAAAAACACAGATTTTTACATAAAAATTCAAAAAATCACTAAAATAAGGCATTTCAAAGCCACTCGTAAATCCACCTAAGTCCTCATACGAAAACAACAAAGTGTTGATTTCGATCGATATTATTGACATTATTTACAAGTATTTTGAGTTAATTTTGACCGTTGACCGAGCTCTTAGCTATTGCTAATTTATTTGAGCTGTTTTCAGCATTATATATATAAGAATAATATAAGAAAACACACTGCCAAAATACTTGGCATATAAAATATTTAATAATTGACGACTTTTTGAAAGTTTCGTTTGGGATATCTTCCAAATTCCTGTTTATTCCTGTTTGTATCGTCGCCACATAACATCCCGCACGACCAGCAACAGAAAGAATCACATTCTTTGGATAAATAACACATATTTTATATTAAAAACATTACCTTACCAACATTTTTTTGGTGTTTTTTCTAAATTTTGTTTGACAACTTACCTTAAATTCCGTTTATTTCTGTTTGTAATACCTCTGCCCACCTCCCCGCACGTCCCTGCAACAGAAAAAACACAGATTTTTACATAAAAATTCAAAAAATCACTAAAATAAGGCATTTCAAAGCCACTCGTAAATCCACCTAAGTCCTCATACGAAAACAACAAAGTGTTGATTTCGATCGATATTATTGACATTATTTACAAGTATTTTGAGTTAATTTTGACCGTTGACCGAGCTCTTAGCTATTGCTAATTTATTTGAGCTGTTTTCAGCATTATATATATAAGAATAATATAAGAAAACACACTGCCAAAATACTTGGCATATAAAATATTTAATAATTGACGACTTTTTGAAAGTTTCGTTTGGGATATCTTCCAAATTCCTGTTTATTCCTGTTTGTATCGTCGCCACATAACATCCCGCACGACCAGCAACAGAAAGAATCACATTCTTTGGATAAATAACACATATTTTATATTAAAAACATTACCTTACCAACATTTTTTGGTGTTTTTTCTAAATTTTGTTTGACAACTTACCTTAAATTCCGTTTATTTCTGTTTGTAATACCTCTGCCCACCTCCCCGCACGTCCCTGCAACAGAAAAAACACAGATTTTTACATAAAAATTCAAAAAATCACTAAAATAAGGCATTTCAAAGCCACTCGTAAATCCACCTAAGTCCTCATACGAAAACAACAAAGTGTTGATTTCGATCGATATTATTGACATTATTTACAAGTATTTTGAGTTAATTTTGACCGTTGACCGAGCTCTTAGCTATTGCTAATTTATTTGAGCTGTTTTCAGCATTATATATATAAGAATAATATAAGAAAACACACTGCCAAAATACTTGGCATATAAAATATTTAATAATTGACGACTTTTTGAAAGTTTCGTTTGGGATATCTTCCAAATTCCTGTTTATTCCTGTTTGTATCGTCGCCACATAACATCCCGCACGACCAGCAACAGAAAGAATCACATTCTTTGGATAAATAACACATATTTTATATTAAAAACATTACCTTACCAACATTTTTTGGTGTTTTTTCTAAATTTTGTTTGACAACTTACCTTAAATTCCGTTTATTTCTGTTTGTAATACCTCTGCCCACCTCCCCGCACGTCCCTGCAACAGAAAAAACACAGATTTTTACATAAAAATTCAAAAAATCACTAAAATAAGGCATTTCAAAGCCACTCGTAAATCCACCTAAGTCCTCATACGAAAACAACAAAGTGTTGATTTCGATCGATATTATTGACATTATTTACAAGTATTTTGAGTTAATTTTGACCGTTGACCGAGCTCTTAGCTATTGCTAATTTATTTGAGCTGTTTTCAGCATTATATATATAAGAATAATATAAGAAAACACACTGCCAAAATACTTGGCATATAAAATATTTAATAATTGACGACTTTTTGAAAGTTTCGTTTGGGATATCTTCCAAATTCCTGTTTATTCCTGTTTGTATCGTCGCCACATAACATCCCGCACGACCAGCAACAGAAAGAATCACATTCTTTGGATAAATAACACATATTTTATATTAAAAACATTACCTTACCAACATTTTTTGGTGTTTTTTCTAAATTTTGTTTGACAACTTACCTTAAATTCCGTTTATTTCTGTTTGTAATACCTCTGCCCACCTCCCCGCACGTCCCTGCAACAGAAAAAACACAGATTTTGACATAAAAATTCAAAAAATCACTAAAATAAGGCATTTCAAAGCCACTCGTAAATCCACCTAAGTCCTCATACGAAAACAACAAAGTGTTGATTTCGATCGATATTATTGACATTATTTACAAGTATTTTGAGTTAATTTTGACCGTTGACCGAGCTCTTAGCTATTGCTAATTTATTTGAGCTGTTTTCAGCATTATATATATAAGAATAATATAAGAAAACACACTGCCAAAATACTTGGCATATAAAATATTTAATAATTGACGACTTTTTGAAAGTTTCGTTTGGGATATCTTCCAAATTCCTGTTTATTCCTGTTTGTATCGTCGCCACATAACATCCCGCACGACCAGCAACAGAAAGAATCACATTCTTTGGATAAATAACACATATTTTATATTAAAAACATTACCTTACCAACATTTTTTGGTGTTTTTTCTAAATTTTGTTTGACAACTTACCTTAAATTCCGTTTATTTCTGTTTGTAATGCCTCTGCCCACCTCCCCGCACGTCCCTGCAACAGAAAAAACACAGATTTTTACATAAAAATTCAAAAAATCACTAAAATAAGGCATTTCAAAGCCACTCGTAAATCCACCTAAGTCCTCATACGAAAACAACAAAGTGTTGATTTCGATCGATATTATTGACATTATTTACAAGTATTTTGAGTTAATTTTGACCGTTGACCGAGCTCTTAGCTATTGCTAATTTATTTGAGCTGTTTTCAGCATTATATATATAAGAATAATATAAGAAAACACACTGCCAAAATACTTGGCATATAAAATATTTAATAATTGACGACTTTTTGAAAGTTTCGTTTGGGATATCTTCCAAATTCCTGTTTATTCTTGTTTGTATCGTCGCCACATAACATCCCGCACGACCAGCAACAGAAAGAATCACATTCTTTGGATAAATAACACATATTTTATATTAAAAACATTACCTTACCAACATTTTTTGGTGTTTTTTCTAAATTTTGTTTGACAACTTACCTTAAATTCCGTTTATTTCTGTTTGTAATACCTCTGCCCACCTCCCCGCACGTCCCTGCAACAGAAAAAACACAGATTTTTACATAAAAATTCAAAAAATCACTAAAATAAGGCATTTCAAAGCCACTCGTAAATCCACCTAAGTCCTCATACGAAAACAACAAAGTGTTGATTTCGATCGATATTATTGACATTATTTACAAGTATTTTGAGTTAATTTTGACCGTTGACCGAGCTCTTAGC
Organism: Gymnoscelis rufifasciata; assembly: GCA_929108375.1. Lineage (NCBI taxonomy): Eukaryota > Metazoa > Arthropoda > Insecta > Lepidoptera > Geometridae > Gymnoscelis > Gymnoscelis rufifasciata. The sequence goes on along the minus strand of OV815319.1, from coordinate 1,937,678 downwards.
TATTGCTAATTTATTTGAGCTGTTTTCAGCATTATATATATAAGAATAATATAAGAAAACACACTGCCAAAATACTTGGCATATAAAATATTTAATAATTGACGACTTTTTGAAAGTTTCGTTTGGGATATCTTCCAAATTCCTGTTTATTCCTGTTTATATCGTCGCCACATAACATCCCGCACGACCAGCAACAGAAAGAATCACATTCTTTGGATAAATAACACATATTTTATATTAAAAACATTACCTTACCAACATTTTTTGGTGTTTTTTCTAAATTTTGTTTGACAACTTACCTTAAATTCCGTTTATTTCTGTTTGTAATACCTCTGCCCACCTCCCCGCACGTCCCTGCAACAGAAAAAACACAGATTTTTACATAAAAATTCAAAAAATCACTAAAATAAGGCATTTCAAAGCCACTCGTAAATCCACCTAAGTCCTCATACGAAAACAACAAAGTGTTGATTTCGATCGATATTATTGACATTATTTACAAGTATTTTGAGTTAATTTTGACCGTTGACCGAGCTCTTAGCTATTGCTAATTTATTTGAGCTGTTTTCAGCATTATATATATAAGAATAATATAAGAAAACACACTGCCAAAATACTTGGCATATAAAATATTTAATAATTGACGACTTTTTGAAAGTTTCGTTTGGGATATCTTCCAAATTCCTGTTTATTCCTGTTTGTATCGTCGCCACATAACATCCCGCACGACCAGCAACAGAAAGAATCACATTCTTTGGATAAATAACACATATTTTATATTAAAAACATTACCTTACCAACATTTTTTGGTGTTTTTTCTAAATTTTGTTTGACAACTTACCTTAAATTCCGTTTATTTCTGTTTGTAATACCTCTGCCCACCTCCCCGCACGTCCCTGCAACAGAAAAAACACAGATTTTTCCATAAAAATTCAAAAAATCACTAAAATAAGGCATTTCAAAGCCACTCGTAAATCCACCTAAGTCCTCATACGAAAACAACAAAGTGTTGATTTCGATCGATATTATTGACATTATTTACAAGTATTTTGAGTTAATTTTGACCGTTGACCGAGCTCTTAGCTATTGCTAATTTATTTGAGCTGTTTTCAGCATTATAAAAAAGAGTTGGCAACACTGGTTGATGAGAGTACAACTATTCCCGCGTTTACATATCAAACAAGTCTAATAAATTGATATAATTTAACTGTAAAAAGTGAAAAAGTTGTGCATTGTGGATCGATTTATTTGTGGAAATAAAAAGTTGGATAAAATTGTTACGATAAACTGTGCAAATGCTAAAATAATAAACTATATTGTACAGTAATTGTTCTACTACCCTAACTTTTTTGTCAGCTACATTAAACATTATTTATTCACTAATTGTGTGCTCGGAGTGCAAATAATTAACAAAATACAGATTGCGTTGTGGTGCGAGACGCCACTTTGGAGTAATAAACAATTGTGAATACTATAAATAGTTATTCAAGAAGTAATCTGTGACTTTATCGAGACAATCGAGACTATTTACAAAGCCAATATCGCTCTAAAATGGCAGTCAAGTGCTCGGCATGTGGCAAGTTTCTCCGGGGTGGTACTGGGGTTATTTGTCCGAAGTGTCACTCAAGTTCACACAATGTATGTGTAAGGCTGCCTGCGGGGACTATTGTACCAGATACCTGGAGATGTGAGGACTGCCAGATGCGAACACCGAAGGGCAGGGATCCTATGACACCGGTGCGTGTTACTCAGATGTATACGCATCTTGCTCCTACGAGATCTAGGAGTGAAGAGCGATCAGGTATCCGGGATGCCGCTCAGGAACAAGTTTTGTTCCCCTCGTCCACTGTTGAGCGGATGGTACTGGACCAAACTGCGCTCGACATAACTGCTGAGTTGCGGGAGGAGGAGCTACAGCTTGCTGAAAGGGAGGAAAAAGCTTGCGCAGAGAACCTGCTTTTCGAGTTCCGCAGCTTGCAGAAGCAGATGTCTAGTGATATGAGGGCTCTTCACAACGAGATGAAGATTTTTCGCACCGAAATTCGCGAGGCGAGGCTCGAAATAGTGGACTTCAGAGCTGCGCTCGTGGGAGTTTCCTCTCGTGTAGAAGCACTGGAGCGGCGTCTCGAAGCGGTGGAGAAGGAGCGCGCTCAGTCAGCGGACTCGTCGGATGTTGCTAGGCTCCAGGCTGCCATGTCGTTGCTGCAGCAGGAGCTTGCCGAGCGTGACCAGGAGGGGCTACTTGCAGATCTTGAGGTTGGGCACCTGCCCGAGGAGAAAGGTGAGAGCCCACTGCAGGCTATCACCATGCTGGCCAACAAGCTGGGCATACCGCTTGAGCCGCGAGACATTGTGTATGCTGAGAGGCTCGGCGCACCGCAGAGAGCCGGCGCGAGTGGTGAGCCGCCCCGCGCGCGCCGCCTGGTGGTGCGTCTGGCTCGAAGGGACCTGCGCGACCAGCTGCTGGGGGCTGCTCGCGTGCGGCGCTCGCTCACCACTGCGGATGCTGGCCGCTCGCCCGCTGCCGGCATGCACGCCCGCATCTTCATCAACGAGCGACTAACGCGGGCAAACCGCGTGCTGTTCGCTCAGGCTCGCGAGCTGGCGCGGAAGCACCAGTGGCGCTACGTGTGGACCAAGCGGGGGCGTGTCAACGTGCGCCAGGCGGACGGTAGGCAGGCGTTTGCAATTCGTTCGCAAGCTGATCTGGAACGAATTTTTGCCGTAGATTCTGTTTGAGTCCGAGTAATTCCTACTCGGGATTATCAGCTTATATAAATAAGGTGGTTAATTATTATAACTGCTTACCCATTCTAATTACTTACAATATGTGTGTCACACTTGCTAGACCAATCCATTACTATTCTGATACTAAATACAAGCCATTCCCTGTATATAAACTGAAAATCTTAATCAACCTACTAGGTATGTAGAATATGCCTCTTTTTTGATTTATTACAACCTGCAGAATATGTGTTTTATGGTTACAACTTAGTTTGTATCCTTGTTGATTACTTTTCTTTTCTAATGTTAATACAGCTACACATAAGTTGTGTAAATAAGGTGGTTAATCATTATAACTGCTTACCCATTCTAATTACTTACAATATGCAATTACATTCAAGTATATCTTTTTCTATCTTGGTAGGTTTAATGTGCATAGTAGTTATGCAGAAAACAATTTACAGAACTTTTCTTCTAAAAAATTAATACAAATATACATAAGCTATACATTTTACATTTCAAGTTTGATATTGATAAGAATAGGAGATCTTTTGAGAAACTTAAGTAGAAGGTTGTGGATGTGTTTTTTAATTTGGTATGTTTTTGATGTGCATAATAGTTATACAGAAAACAACTTATATTTATATGGGAAATTAATTATATATAACAGTCAGCATACATCTCATGTTTTATCTCTCACTTATGCATTAAATTACTTTTATATTATATTTTATAAACTTTATTCATACAAAATTAATATCTTATGGTATTTACTACATGTTTGTTTAAACTATGGAAAGTATTTTTATAAACTATTTATATATCTGCACCTGTTAATCTGGCATGAATACAAATATCAACTATGATTTAATTATTTAATTTACTGTTTACTTACCTTACATTACATAACTTATTGTTATTTGGCTATATTATATTATTAATATTATGCTTAATATTACATTAATATGTATGTACCAATTGAGTATGTACTAGTTTTCTACAGCTTCATTTGAGTAGTAGGTGAAGGTCCATTTGCACTATGTATTAATAGAACCCACCCGGTACCTTACTTTCAGACTGTTGCTGCAGACATATTGGTACTTAAGTAATTAAACCAGCTTGATTAGAATAGAAAATCCTTTATTACACACCAGATAAACAATATAATAAGAAATTAAAAACTGAACCTAGCTAGATGTGCACATCAGGAACTTATCATTGATCACTCCAACTTATCACTCTTCTCTGATCCCTTAATACTCCTTTATGGATACTGTACCTGTATGTTGTAATATGCTGTACCTATGATACTTCTGTGGATATTTGATATATTTTTTTTTTAATTTTTAAGTAAAGTAAGGTAAAGTAATTATTTATTGCATTTACATGTACTTACATAAAAGATCTTAAATATATAAATTAGTATCAATGTAAATTACCCATTGAGCATGCAATTTCATTTGTTACATAATGTCATCTTATCATAAAATTATTTAAATTAAATTAATAAATAAATCATTTTTCATCAGATATAATTAAAATTGTACCTAATGTCAAATTTTTTCAATAGACTTGTCATTTAAAAATTCTCCAATATCATAATAACATTTATCTAGTAAAATTGCTCTCAGCCTTCTCTGAAACATTCCGGTTGTCATGTAGGGATGTTGGTTGTAATGAGGGTTTAAGCCCTACATAATAGAAACGTCCATATCTGTTGATGACCATTTATTCACTGTCGGAACAGAGCTCTATATCTATGTCTTAATCTAGGTATACTAACGTACGTGCCCTTAGTGCTAACACATCATATTATTACTACACCACATCACAGGGGTTGTTTTAAAAAAAATATATTTACACATATATATATTTTTTTCAATTTTTGTTTCATGTTAATTGATAACTTGACAAATTATTTATTGTTTAATCACTATTTCTAAAATCTTAAATCTTATCTAAAAGTTCTTACATGTAAACAAAATAAAGCTTATATCAAATGTTATTCTATGAAGACTATATACGAGATAAGCTCGATACTTAATGTAAACATGACTTAACTAATACCTATGTTACATATCTCTTTGTTCTATTTTTATGCACTGTCTGTAATTTATCACCTTTGTTTATAATGACATTAGGTTCATTCTCGCTAAATACGCTAAATGGTCCATTATATAATTTGTCTAACTTTTTACCTGTTTCATTTTTTATTAGAATTAAATCACCTGGTTTGTAAGATATCGGATTACATTTTCTATCATATTCTATTTTTCTTAGATTTTTCCTTAAAATTAAATTATTTCTTACCTCCTTATGAGCTAACTGTAACCTATATTTTAATTCTAAAACATAATTATCTGGGTTGTAAAGTGGCTCTACGACCTCCTTAGTAAGATTACTTGGCAAGTTACACGTTTTACCGAAAACTAACTCATAGGGCGTGTATCTGGTTTCTGTGTGAACCGTGGTATTGTATGAAAAACACCAAAAATGTAACCAATGACTCCATGTTTCGGGATGTCCGTCACATTGAGTTCTTAAAAATGCTGCAAGATGTTTGTGAGTATTTTCTAATGCTCCTATAGATTGATGATGATATGCGGTTGAATTTATTTTATTAATTTGCAGTAACTTACATACCTCAGACATTGTTTCTGACATGAATTCCGAACCTCGATCAGTTGCGATGGTACTTGGTAAACCATACCTAAGTATAAAATTGTTTACAAATGATTTAGCTACACTTACCGTATCTTTTTGTCGTAATGGATACGCCTCGACGTATTTACTTAACTCGCATTGCAAACTTAAAATATAAATGTTACCTTCTAAATCCTTATCTAAGGGTCCCACTAAATCTAAAAATACTTTTTGAAAAGCAGTTGTAGCCGTTGTGGTTACAACCATTGGTTCGACTATATTTCTAGAATACTTACTAGTTTGACATTTTTTACACCTGGAAACGTATCTTCGTACATCGTTTTCCATACCTGGCCAATGATACTTACTTTTAATATTGTTTATCATGCGTCGCATACCTGCATGTCCACTTGTAGGTAGCAAATGATAGTCATGTAGGATGTACATCTTTTCGTCATTTTCGAAGACTCTTTTTATTCCTCTTAGAATATTTATTTGCGGTCCGGACCACATTTGTCTAGTCTTTATTTCATATATTAATTCTTTAATAAATTCAATATTATTTTCATCCTTTACTATGCATAGTTGTTTCATATTTATTCTACTACAAAACTCACTCAATAAATCCGCAAATTCGACTCGCGAAAAATGCGACATATATCTGAGATCGATAAATATAGTATTTTCATTTTTTATATAGGCAAAACATTTATTTTTATAGTCTATATTTTTCTTATTTAAGTATTTTCCTTTGCAAAATTTTAATTCTACAGTATCATTAGGTTTTCTTAATATCTCTGCTATCCTTGGTTGGCCTAACCTTGGTTTGTCAGGTATATTAAGAGAACTATGGTCATTCGATAATTCTTTATTACATTGCGAATTTATTCTCGCTTGTTGTGCTCTTGTCATAACCAAATTAACAACTTTTTCATTTAATGACTTTAATTCGTCAGAACTTATGGTCACTCTACTCAAAGCGTCTGCAACTTTGTTATCCGTACCTTTTATGTATTGAATATCGTAATCGTACTCTTCTAATAGCAATCTAAATTTTATAAGTCGCGTTGATGGATCTTTCATGCTAAATAAATAAATAAGGGGTTTATGGTCTGTTAAAATAGTAAACTTTCTTCCGTATAAATATGGTCTAAAATATTTTATACTCCAAATTATCGCTAAAAGTTCTTTTTGTATTGTTGGATAATTAACTTCTGATTTATTTAATGGTCTACTTGCGTATGCTACTGGGCGAAGATCTTTATTGCATAATACTGACCCAATTGCTATACCAGATGCATCCGTCTGAAGGACGAATACATTTTCCTTTGAAAAATCAGGATATTGTAGGATGGGCGGGCTAGCAAGTTTTTCTTTTAATGTTTCAAAACAACTTTGACATTCTTTTGTCCAATTAAAATTTTGATTTTTACGACAAAGTCGGTTCAAAGGAATAGATATTTCGGAAAATTTAGGAATGAATTTTCTATAATAATTGCCAAATGCGACGAATCGTCTGACTTCGTCAGCGTTTTTAGGTACTGGGTAATTTTTTAATACCTTAACTTTTTCTGGATCCGGAAGTATGCCTTTATCTGAAACTACGTGACCTAAATAGAGTAGCTGTGTCTTCATAAATTCACACTTAGCTGGGTTTAATTTAAGATTCATTTTTCTTAAACGTTCAAAAACGTCCATAAGATTTTTATTATGGATATCTACTGTTCTGCCAAATACGATTAGATCGTCACAGTAAACAAAACATAATTTCTCAAATGTAAGTCCTGATAAGGCAATAGACATAGCTCTAGAAAATGCACTTGGTGAAATTTTTAGTCCCATCGGAAGACGTTTCATACGAAATTGACCTTCACTAGTCGAAAAACTTGTGATATCTCTACTCTCTGGTTTTAAGTTAACTTGATAAAAACCTTGATGAAGATCCAAATGACTAAAACAAATACTTCCTGAAAGCGAATCTAATATATCAGAAATATTCGGCAATGGAAATTTGTCGTCTTGGATGCAATCGTTAACTTTACGATAATCTATTACTAAACGCCATTTCTTTTCTTCGTTTGATTTCTTTGGTACTAGTAGTATAGGACTGTTCCATTCACTTCTGGATGGTTCTATTATATCGTCTTCTAACATTTTCCTAACTTGTTTATTAATTTCTGGTTTTGATGATTGAGGCAAACGATAGGGTTTTACATAGACTGGCATCGTATTTGATTTAACCGTTATTGACTGGTCTACAACATCCGCTGTTCCTAATTTGTCTCCTTGAAGAAAAAATATATCCGAATATTTTGAACAAATTATTTGCAATTCTTTCCTGTCGTTATGTATTTACATGAGATAAGTTTAGTTCTGATAACAAGTTTTTTACACGATCAAGTCCCTTTTCTGATTGGTTAAATGACCAAATATTATAATTTTCTAAATAGTCTAAATCGTCATTTTGTATTATTATATTTGATTTTAAAATTTTAATGTCATTTTCACTGGTATTTAAAATTTTAACTGGAATTTTACCTCTTTTCGGTTGAACAATACAACCTGCTAAAAATAAATTTTTATTTAATTGTTTTTTGTGTATAACGCAATCTTTGTATATATTTTTATTCATATCTAAATAATGAATTGACTCACTTCGACCTGGGATAAGTAAATAATTATCTGAACTTAAATGTTGTTGCCGTTTTTGTATTTTAATACGGTACCGTTTGTTATTTACCCGTAAGGTAAGTACGTTGCTAGGTAAATCAATGTTAGCATTATAAGTTCTCAGAAAGTCTAACCCGAGTATACCGTCGGCTTGACAAGGAATAGTATCAAATAGATAAAACTTGTGGCAAATTTGATCTCCCGTTTCTAATTTCAACGTCGTGTGTGTGAAATTGTATGCAGTGACTTTTCCACCGATTCCTTTTATGCATGTTTTGTCGCTGTATATGTTTGAGTATCTAGTTACCGATTTACTGTTAATTAATGAAATAGAAGCGCCTGTGTCGATTAAAAATACAAGTTTTTGATTTCCGCTGTATAAATAGATATAATCAAGACTTTCGCATGTTAAAATATAATCAGTAGCCTCGAAAAAACTCTGCCAAATTTACCTCTTTCTCTTCCTTTTCTTCGTTAGTCTCCGAAGCAACATTTACGTTTTCCTGTTTCGCACCTCTTGCATAACCTCTGTTATAACCTCTATAATAATATCCTCTATTCGATGGTCTGAAGTAACCTCGGGGCTGGAAATATCTGCCTCTATAAGAAACTCGCTGAGCAGGCATGGACCTGCCTCTAGACTGTACATTATTACTTCTGTACGGTGAAAAATTTCCACGGTGCTGAAAGTAGTTACCTTGGTATTGAGTTGTCTGTCCGCGGTTGTAATAACCACGTGCTCGACGATGAGGTCTGCCTCGTGTATATGAGAACACGGCATCGCTACCTGAAGTTCCGGGGAGTGTCTGCTCCTCGTCCTCAGCAGCGCGCATAGCATCCTTGAGATGAGCGTAGTTCCGGGCTGCCAATATGGTACTTAGTCTACGATTTTTCAAACCATCTGAAAATCTTTTGACCACTAACCTTTCGTTTATCGGGCTCAATATTACAGCTGCTGCTTGATTTCCGTCAGCTTGCGCTATGGTAAGGGAAGTAAACAAATCCCCCAACTTCTCTCCATATTCTCCTATTGTCATATTAGTTTGACTCATATTATTAATCTGTGCCATAATAGACGTAGCAGATTTTTTTGTTAAAAGGTAAGACTTTATATCTTGTATGAAACTAGAAACATTTATATAATTTTCTTTTAGCTTCAATCTGGCTAATTTGGATAAGCGTGTCCTTATGACAAAAGAAATCAACATTTTCTTACAACCTTCTTCATTCAAACAACTGTCATACATCTCTATACCTTCAATTATTTTTTCTATAGTCTCCTCTTTACCGTCCATGATTGGAATCAAAGTACAAGCCGTTTTTAAATTAAATTTATCCATTTTGCAATATAAAGTATTTTTTTCAATTTCGTCGGACGAACTTTCTGAAGTAGTTTTAACCTCTTTATAACCCAAGATATTACTATAAATTTTCTCAATTTCACTTATTATAGATGGTTCAATTTTTAATTCCTTTCTGCTTAAACGTCCATGTTCGATTAACAAAGAAAACTCATTATATAAAATTTCTGCATTCAGGAGGCGACTTTTGCTGTCCTATTTTGTCTAATCGTCTCTTCGATCCTAATTTCCTAATATTAACACATAAATTTAACAAATTATCATAGATTTCAACTATCCTTTCCATTAAAATTTTAAAGAGATAAATTAGAAACTAAGGTACTTAGGTAATAAGGTACGCTGTACGCTGAATCATTCTGCTCGTGTCTGGTCCGTAAAAGCTGCTTGGCTGGACTTATGGGCTGCTTGGCTCATCCTCTGGAAACTGGTTTGGGCCGGGCTATACCCTGGACTCCACTGCTAACTGAGCCGGGATATCCCTGGACTCCTCCAACATAAACTCGTACATTTTTCTTTCTTCTTTCTTCAATCTTTTAATATATATATTATTTTCCGATCTTCATAATATTTTATTTATATAATTGTTTCTTCTTTCTTCTATTTTTTGTTTTCATTTTGTTGACGGCAGGATACGCGTGCAGGTTCTTCGATAAATCGTCTGGTCACGCGACAAAAAAGTTTCTCAAATTTGCGTTAACGACACATTTTTATTTACTTGTTTTTCAATTGTCCAATTTCACTATTTTGTTTGTTTTTTATTTTTCAGGGTCGCGTTCCCATCCTGGCAAGGTCGCCATGTAGGGATGTTGGTTGTAATGAGGGTTTAAGCCCTACATAATAGAAACGTCCATATCTGTTGATGACCATTTATTCACTGTCGGAACAGAGCTCTATAACTATGTCTTAATCTAGGTATACTAACGTACGTGTCCTTAGTGCTAACACATCATATTATTACTACACCACAGTAGATTCATCTAAACCTATCAACTTAATCTGATTATCTTAATTTTGATTACCCTCATCTTACACTAAAATAATTCAACCAAAAAGAAATATTTACTTCCGTACTATTAACCCAATTAAACCAACTTTCTTAGGTTAGGTTTTGTTTTTTTTTTTTTTTTTTTTTTTCCTAATAAGCCTACCATTTGTCAACAACATGACCGACGGCTATGACTTATCCTTCATTTACTGTCGCTATTATTATGCGACAACATTTTGTTCCTATCATTGTAACACATAATATGAAATCATTATCCTTATAGACTGACACTCCATACAACTATAGTATAGCTGCAAAGAATTGCAGTCCATAAAGTTCACTTTATAAATAAAATACAAAAAAAAAACTTAAAATCCAATAACAAAACTCATCTAAACCTATCAACTTAATCTGATTATCGTAATTTTGATTACCCTCATCTTACACTAAAATATTTCAACCAAAAAGAAATATTTACTTCCGTACTATTAACCCAACTAAACCAACTTTCTTAGGTTAGGTAGGTTAGGTTAGGTTAGGTTTTTTTTTTTTTTTTTTTTTTTTTTTTAAATAGCCTACCATTTGTCAACAACATGACCGACGGCTATGACTTATCCTTCATTTACTGTCGCTATTATTATGCGACAACATTTTATTCCTATCATTGAAACACATAATATGAAATCATTAACCTTATAGACTGACACTCCATACAACTATAGTATAGCTGCAAAGAATCGCAGTCCATAAACTTCACTTTATAAATAAAATACAAAAAAAAAAAAAAAAAAGTTGTGTGTGCGATTCACACACGAGAGAAGTGAAACTGCAGTAAATCGACAAAAGAATAAGAAAAAAAAAAACTATGCAAAAAGATTTTGTTCGGGCGGTCACCCATCCAAGTAATGGCGTCGCGCACAGGCTGCTTAACCTTATGAGCGTTTAAGATTGGCTAACCCGACAGGTCAGCCAATCTTATTTCCATTTCCGTTTCATCCGGTTTCAAATCACAACGATTCTATAGAAGTTTCACTTCAAAAAGTTTTACTTCAAAAAACTTAAATTCCAATAACAAAACTCATACATGTAGATTCATCTAAACCTATCAACTTAATCTGATTATCTTAATTTTGATTACCCTCATCTTACACTCAAATAATTCAACCAAAAAGAAGTATTTACTTCCGTACTATTAACCCAATTAAACCAACTTTCTTAGGTTAGGTTAGGTTTGGTTAGGTTAGGTTTTTTTTTTTTTTTTTTTTTTTCCCAATAAGCCTACCATTTGTCAACAACATGACCGACGGCTATGACTTATCCTTCATTTACTGTCGCTATTATTATGCGACAACATTTTGTTCCTATCATTGTAACACATAATATGAAATCATTAACCTTATAGACTGACACTCCATACAACTATAGTATAGCTGCAAAGAATTGCAGTCCATAAAGTTCACTTTATAATTAAAATACAAAAAAAAACTTAAATTCCAATAACAAAACTCATCTTAACCTATCAACTTAATCTGATTATCTTAATTTTGATTACCCTCATCTTACACTAAAATAATTCAACCAAAAAGAAATATTTTCTTCCGTACTATTAACCCAATTAAACCAACTTTCTTAGGTTAGGTTAGGTTAGGTTTTGTTTTTTTTTTTTTTTAAAAAGTTGTGTGTGCGATTCACACACGAGAGAAGTGAAACTGCAGTAAATCGACAAAAGAATAAGAAAAAAAAAACAAAAAAAAAAACTATGCAAAAAGATTTTGTTCGGGCGGTCACCCATCCAAGTACTGGCGTCGCGCACAGGCTGCTTAACCTTATTAGCGTTTAAGATTGGCTAACCCGACAGGTCAGCCAATCTTATTTCCATTTCCGTTTCATCCGGTTTCAAATCACAACGATTCTATAGAAGTTTCACTTCAAAAAACTTAAATTCCAATAACAAAACTCATACATGTAGATTCATCTAAACCTATCAACTTAATCTGATTATCTTAATTTTGATTACCCTCATCTTACACTAAAATAATTCAACCAAAAAGAAATATTTACTTCCGTACTATTAACCCAATTAAACCAACTTTCTTAGGTTAGGTTAGGTTTTGTTTTTTTTTTTTTTTTTTCCTAATAAGCCTACCATTTGTCAACAACATGACCGACGGCTATGACTTATCCTTCATTTACTGTCGCTATTATTATGCGACAACATTTTGTTCCTATCATTGTAACACATAATATGAAATCATTATCCTTATAGACTGACACTCCATACAACTATAGTATAGCTGCAAAGAATTGCAGTCCATAAAGTTCACTTTATAAATAAAATACAAAAAAAAAACTTAAATTCCAATAACAAAACTCATCTTAACCTATCAACTTAATCTGATTATCTTAATTTTGATTACCCTCATCTTACACTAAAAGAATTCAACCAAAAAGAAATATTTACTTCCGTACTATTAATACTGTCGCTATTATTATGCGACAACATTTTGTTCCTATCATTGTAACACATAATATGAAATCATTATTCTTATAGACTGACACTCCATACAACTATAGTATAGCTGCAAAGAATTGCAGTCCATAAAGTTCACTTTATAAATAAAATACAAAAAAAAAACTTAAATTCCAATAACAAAACTCATCTAAACCTATCAACTTAATCTGATTATCTTAATTTTGATTACCCTCATCTTTTACTAAAATAATTCAACCAAAAAGTAATATTTACTTCCGTACTATTAACCCAACTAAACCAACTTTCTTAGGTTAGGTAGGTTAGGTTAGGTTAGGTTTTTTTTTTTTTTTTTTTTTTTTTTTTTCTTAATAGCCTACCATTTTTCAACAACATGACCGACGGCTATGACTTATCCTTCATTTACTGTCGCTATTATTATGCGACAACATTTTGTTCCTATCATTGAAACACATAATATGAAATCATTAACCTTATAGACTGACACTCCATACAACTATAGTATAGCTGCAAAGAATCGCAGTCCATAAACTTCACTTTATAAATAAAATACAAAAAAAAAAAAAAAAAGTTGTGTGTGCGATTCACACACGAGAGAAGTGAAACTGCAGTAAATCGACAAAAGAATAAGAAAAAAAAAACAAAAAAAAAAACTATGCAAAAAGATTTTGTTCGGGCGGTCACCCATCCAAGTACTGGCATCGCGCACAGGCTGCTTAACCTTATTAGCGTTTAAGATTGGCTAACCCGACAGGTCAGCCAATCTTATTTCCATTTCCGTTTCATCCGGTTTCAAATCACAACGATTCTATAGAAGTTTCACTTCAAAAAACTTAAATTCCAATAACAAAACTCATACATGTAGATTCATCTAAACCTATCAACTTAATCTGATTATCTTAATTTTGATTACCCTCATCTTACACTAAAATAATTCAACCAAAAAGAAATATTTACTTCCGTACTATTAACCCAATTAAACCAACTTTCTTAGGTTAGGTTTTGTTTTTTTTTTTTTTTTTTTTTCCTAATAAGCCTACCATTTGTCAACAACATGACCGACGGCTATGACTTATCCTTCATTTACTGTCGCTATTATTATGCGACAACATTTTGTTCCTATCATTGTAACACATAATATGAAATCATTATCCTTATAGACTGACACTCCATACAACTATAGTATAGCTGCAAAGAATTGCAGTCCATAAAGTTCACTTTATAAATAAAATACAAAAAAAAAACTTAAAATCCAATAACAAAACTCATCTAAACCTATCAACTTAATCTGATTATCGTAATTTTGATTACCCTCATCTTACACTAAAATATTTCAACCAAAAAGAAATATTTACTTCCGTACTATTAACCCAACTAAACCAACTTTCTTAGGTTAGGTAGGTTAGGTTAGGTTTTTTTTTTTTTTTTTTTTTTTTTTTAAATAGCCTACCATTTGTCAACAACATGACCGACGGCTATGACTTATCCTTCATTTACTGTCGCTATTATTATGCGACAACATTTTATTCCTATCATTGAAACACATAATATGAAATCATTAACCTTATAGACTGACACTCCATACAACTATAGTATAGCTGCAAAGAATCGCAGTCCATAAACTTCACTTTATAAATAAAATACAAAAAAAAAAAAAAAAAAGTTGTGTGTGCGATTCACACACGAGAGAAGTGAAACTGCAGTAAATCGACAAAAGAATAAGAAAAAAAAAACAAAAAAAAAAAACTATGCAAAAAGATTTTGTTCGGGCGGTCACCCATCCAAGTACTGGCGTCGCGCACAGGCTGCTTAACCTTATGAGCGTTTAAGATTGGCTAACCCGACAGGTCAGCCAATCTTATTTCCATTTCCGTTTCATCCGGTTTCAAATCACAACGATTCTATAGAAGTTTCACTTCAAAAAGTTTTACTTCAAAAAACTTAAATTCCAATAACAAAACTCATACATGTAGATTCATCTAAACCTATCAACTTAATCTGATTATCTTAATTTTGATTACCCTCATCTTACACTCAAATAATTCAACCAAAAAGAAGTATTTACTTCCGTACTATTAACCCAATTAAACCAACTTTCTTAGGTTAGGTTAGGTTTGGTTAGGTTAGGTTTTTTTTTTTTTTTTTTTTTTCCCAATAAGCCTACCATTTGTCAACAACATGACCGACGGCTATGACTTATCCTTCATTTACTGTCGCTATTATTATGCGACAACATTTTGTTCCTATCATTGTAACACATAATATGAAATCATTAACCTTATAGACTGACACTCCATACAACTATAGTATAGCTGCAAAGAATTGCAGTCCATAAAGTTCACTTTATAATTAAAATACAAAAAAAAACTTAAATTCCAATAACAAAACTCATCTTAACCTATCAACTTAATCTGATTATCTTAATTTTGATTACCCTCATCTTACACTAAAATAATTCAACCAAAAAGAAATATTTTCTTCCGTACTATTAACCCAATTAAACCAACTTTCTTAGGTTAGGTTAGGTTAGGTTTTGTTTTTTTTTTTTTTTTTAAAAGTTGTGTGTGCGATTCACACACGAGAGAAGTGAAACTGCAGTAAATCGACAAAAGAATAAGAAAAAAAAAACAAAAAAAAAAACTATGCAAAAAGATTTTGTTCGGGCGGTCACCCATCCAAGTACTGGCGTCGCGCACAGGCTGCTTAACCTTATTAGCGTTTAAGATTGGCTAACCCGACAGGTCAGCCAATCTTATTTCCATTTCCGTTTCATCCGGTTTCAAATCACAACGATTCTATAGAAGTTTCACTTCAAAAAACTTAAATTCCAATAACAAAACTCATACATGTAGATTCATCTAAACCTATCAACTTAATCTGATTATCTTAATTTTGATTACCCTCATCTTACACTAAAATAATTCAACCAAAAAGAAATATTTACTTCCGTACTATTAACCCAATTAAACCAACTTTCTTAGGTTAGGTTAGGTTTTTTTTTTTTTTTTTTTTTTTTTCCTAATAAGCCTACCATTTGTCAACAACATGACCGACGGCTATGACTTATCCTTCATTTACTGTCGCTATTATTATGCGACAACATTTTGTTCCTATCATTGTAACACATAATATGAAATCATTATCCTTATAGACTGACACTCCATACAACTATAGTATAGCTGCAAAGAATTGCAGTCCATAAAGTTCACTTTATAAATAAAATACAAAAAAAAAACTTAAATTCCAATAACAAAACTCATCTAAACCTATCAACTTAATCTGATTATCGTAATTTTGATTACCCTCATCTTACACTAAAATATTTCAACCAAAAAGAAATATTTACTTCCGTACTATTAACCCAACTAAACCAACTTTCTTAGGTTAGGTAGGTTAGGTTAGGTTTTTTTTTTTTTTTTTTTTTTTTAAATAGCCTACCATTTGTCAACAACATGACCGACGGCTATGACTTATCGTTCATTTACTGTCGCTATTATTATGCGACAACATTTTGTTCCTATCATTGAAACACATAATATGAAATCATTAACCTTATAGACTGACACTCCATACAACTATAGTATAGCTGCAAAGAATCGCAGTCCATAAACTTCACTTTATAAATAAAATACAAAAAAAAAACTTAAATTTCAATAACAAAACTCATCTAAACCTATCAACTTAATCTGATTATCGTAATTTTGATTACCCTCATCTTACACTAAAATAATTCAACCAAAAAGAAATATTTACTTCCGTACTATTAACCCAACTAAACCAACTTTCTTAGGTTAGGTAGGTTAGGTTAGGTTTTTTTTTTTTTTTTTTTTTTTTTTTCTAAATAGCCTACCATTTGTCAACAACATGACCGACGGCTATGACTTATCCTTCATTTACTGTCGCTATTATTATGCGACAACATTTTGTTCCTATCATTGAAACACATAATATGAAATCATTAACCTTATAGACTGACACTCCATACAACTATAGTATAGCTGCAAAGAATTGCAGTCCATAAAGTTCACTTTATAAATAAAATACAAAAAAAAAACTTAAATTCCAATAACAAAACTCATCTAAACCTATCAACTTAATCTGATTATCGTAATTTTGATTACCCTCATCTTACACTAAAATATTTCAACCAAAAAGAAATATTTACTTCCGTACTATTAACCCAACTAAACCAACTTTCTTAGGTTAGGTAGGTTAGGTTAGGTTTTTTTTTTTTTTTTTTTTAAATAGCCTACCATTTGTCAACAACATGACCGACGGCTATGACTTATCGTTCATTTACTGTCGCTATTATTATGCGACAACATTTTGTTCCTATCATTGAAACACATAATATGAAATCATTAACCTTATAGACTGACACTCCATACAACTATAGTATAGCTGCAAAGAATCGCAGTCCATAAACTTCACTTTATAAATAAAATACAAAAAAAAAAAAAAAAAGTTGTGTGTGCGATTTACACACGAAAGAAGTGAAACTGCAGTAAATCGACAAAAGAATAAGAAAAAAAAAAACAAAAAAAAAAAACTATGCAAAAAGATTTTGTTCGGGCGGTCACCCATCCAAGTACTGGCGTCGCGCACAGGCTGCTTAACCTTATTAGCGTTTAAGATTGGCTAACCCGACAGGTCAGCCAATCTTATTTCCATTTCCGTTTCATCCGGTTTCAAATCACAACGATTCTATAGAAGTTTCACTTCAAAAAACTTAAATTCCAATAACAAAACTCATACATGTAGATTCATCTAAACCTATCAACTTAATCTGATTATCTTAATTTTGATTACCCTCATCTTACACTAAAATAATTCAACCAAAAAGAAATATTTACTTCCGTACTATTAACCCAATTAAACCAACTTTCTTAGGTTAGGTTTTGTTTTTTTTTTTTTTTTTTTTTCCTAATAAGCCTACCATTTGTCAACAACATGACCGACGGCTATGACTTATCCTTCATTTACTGTCGCTATTATTATGCGACAACATTTTGTTCCTATCATTGTAACACATAATATGAAATCATTATCCTTATAGACTGACACTCCATACAACTATAGTATAGCTGCAAAGAATTGCAGTCCATAAAGTTCACTTTATAAATAAAATACAAAAAAAAAACTTAAATTCCAATAACAAAACTCATCTTAACCTATCAACTTAATCTGATTATCTTAATTTTGATTACCCTCATCTTACACTAAAATAATTCAACCAAAAAGAAATATTTACTTCCGTACTATTAACCCAACTAAACCAACTTTCTTAGGTTAGGTAGGTTAGGTTAGGTTTTTTTTTTTTTTTTTTTTTTTTTTTTAAATAGCCTACCATTTGTCAACAACATGACCGACGGCTATGACTTATCCTTCATTTACTGTCGCTATTATTATGCGACAACATTTTATTCCTATCATTGAAACACATAATATGAAATCATTAACCTTATAGACTGACACTCCATACAACTATAGTATAGCTGCAAAGAATCGCAGTCCATAAACTTCACTTTATAAATAAAATACAAAAAAAAAAAAAAAAAGTTGTGTGTGCGATTCACACACGAGAGAAGTGAAACTGCAGTAAATCGACAAAAGAATAAGAAAAAAAAAACAAAAAAAAAAAACTATGCAAAAAGATTTTGTTCGGGCGGTCACCCATCCAAGTACTGGCGTCGCGCACAGGCTGCTTAACCTTATGAGCGTTTAAGATTGGCTAACCCGACAGGTCAGCCAATCTTATTTCCATTTCCGTTTCATCCGGTTTCAAATCACAACGATTCTATAGAAGTTTCACTTCAAAAAGTTTTACTTCAAAAAACTTAAATTCCAATAACAAAACTCATACATGTAGATTCATCTAAACCTATCAACTTAATCTGATTATCTTAATTTTGATTACCCTCATCTTACACTCAAATAATTCAACCAAAAAGAAGTATTTACTTCCGTACTATTAACCCAATTAAACCAACTTTCTTAGGTTAGGTTAGGTTTGGTTAGGTTAGGTTTTTTTTTTTTTTTTTTTTTTCCCAATAAGCCTACCATTTGTCAACAACATGACCGACGGCTATGACTTATCCTTCATTTACTGTCGCTATTATTATGCGACAACATTTTGTTCCTATCATTGTAACACATAATATGAAATCATTAACCTTATAGACTGACACTCCATACAACTATAGTATAGCTGCAAAGAATTGCAGTCCATAAAGTTCACTTTATAATTAAAATACAAAAAAAAACTTAAATTCCAATAACAAAACTCATCTTAACCTATCAACTTAATCTGATTATCTTAATTTTGATTACCCTCATCTTACACTAAAATAATTCAACCAAAAAGAAATATTTTCTTCCGTACTATTAACCCAATTAAACCAACTTTCTTAGGTTAGGTTAGGTTAGGTTTTGTTTTTTTTTTTTTTTTTAAAAGTTGTGTGTGCGATTCACACACGAGAGAAGTGAAACTGCAGTAAATCGACAAAAGAATAAGAAAAAAAAAACAAAAAAAAAACTATGCAAAAAGATTTTGTTCGGGCGGTCACCCATCCAAGTACTGGCGTCGCGCACAGGCTGCTTAACCTTATTAGCGTTTAAGATTGGCTAACCCGACAGGTCAGCCAATCTTATTTCCATTTCCGTTTCATCCGGTTTCAAATCACAACGATTCTATAGAAGTTTCACTTCAAAAAACTTAAATTCCAATAACAAAACTCATACATGTAGATTCATCTAAACCTATCAACTTAATCTGATTATCTTAATTTTGATTACCCTCATCTTACACTAAAATAATTCAACCAAAAAGAAATATTTACTTCCGTACTATTAACCCAATTAAACCAACTTTCTTAGGTTAGGTTAGGTTTTGTTTTTTTTTTTTTTTTTTTTTCCTAATAAGCCTACCATTTGTCAACAACATGACCGACGGCTATGACTTTTCCTTCATTTACTGTCGCTATTATTATGCGACAACATTTTGTTCCTATCATTGTAACACATAATATGAAATCATTATCCTTATAGACTGACACTCCATACAACTATAGTATAGCTGCAAAGAATTGCAGTCCATAAAGTTCACTTTATAAATAAAATACAAAAAAAAAACTTAAATTCCAATAACAAAACTCATCTAAACCTATCAACTTAATCTGATTATCGTAATTTTGATTACCCTCATCTTACACTAAAATATTTCAACCAAAAAGAAATATTTACTTCCGTACTATTAACCCAACTAAACCAACTTTCTTAGGTTAGGTAGGTTAGGTTAGGTTTTTTTTTTTTTTTTTTTTTTTTAAATAGCCTACCATTTGTCAACAACATGACCGACGGCTATGACTTATCGTTCATTTACTGTCGCTATTATTATGCGACAACATTTTGTTCCTATCATTGAAACACATAATATGAAATCATTAACCTTATAGACTGACACTCCATACAACTATAGTATAGCTGCAAAGAATCGCAGTCCATAAACTTCACTTTATAAATAAAATACAAAAAAAAAACTTAAATTTCAATAACAAAACTCATCTAAACCTATCAACTTAATCTGATTATCGTAATTTTGATTACCCTCATCTTACACTAAAATAATTCAACCAAAAAGAAATATTTACTTCCGTACTATTAACCCAACTAAACCAACTTTCTTAGGTTAGGTAGGTTAGGTTAGGTTTTTTTTTTTTTTTTTTTTTTTTTTCTAAATAGCCTACCATTTGTCAACAACATGACCGACGGCTATGACTTATCCTTCATTTACTGTCGCTATTATTATGCGACAACATTTTGTTCCTATCATTGAAACACATAATATGAAATCATTAACCTTATAGACTGACACTCCATACAACTATAGTATAGCTGCAAAGAATTGCAGTCCATAAAGTTCACTTTATAAATAAAATACAAAAAAAAAACTTAAATTCCAATAACAAAACTCATCTAAACCTATCAACTTAATCTGATTATCGTAATTTTGATTACCCTCATCTTACACTAAAATATTTCAACCAAAAAGAAATATTTACTTCCGTACTATTAACCCAACTAAACCAACTTTCTTAGGTTAGGTAGGTTAGGTTAGGTTTTTTTTTTTTTTTTTTTTAAATAGCCTACCATTTGTCAACAACATGACCGACGGCTATGACTTATCGTTCATTTACTGTCGCTATTATTATGCGACAACATTTTGTTCCTATCATTGAAACACATAATATGAAATCATTAACCTTATAGACTGACACTCCATACAACTATAGTATAGCTGCAAAGAATCGCAGTCCATAAACTTCACTTTATAAATAAAATACAAAAAAAAAAAAAAAAAGTTGTGTGTGCGATTTACACACGAAAGAAGTGAAACTGCAGTAAATCGACAAAAGAATAAGAAAAAAAAAAACAAAAAAAAAAAACTATGCAAAAAGATTTTGTTCGGGCGGTCACCCATCCAAGTACTGGCGTCGCGCACAGGCTGCTTAACCTTATTAGCGTTTAAGATTGGCTAACCCGACAGGTCAGCCAATCTTATTTCCATTTCCGTTTCATCCGGTTTCAAATCACAACGATTCTATAGAAGTTTCACTTCAAAAAACTTAAATTCCAATAACAAAACTCATACATGTAGATTCATCTAAACCTATCAACTTAATCTGATTATCTTAATTTTGATTACCCTCATCTTACACTAAAATAATTCAACCAAAAAGAAATATTTACTTCCGTACTATTAACCCAATTAAACCAACTTTCTTAGGTTAGGTTAGGTTTTGTTTTTTTTTTTTTTTTTTCCTAATAAGCCTACCATTTGTCAACAACATGACCGACGGCTATGACTTATCCTTCATTTACTGTCGCTATATGCGACAACATTTTGTTCCTATCATTGTAACACATAATATGAAATCATTAACCTTATAGACTGACACTCCATACAACTATAGTATAGCTGCAAAGAATTGCAGTCCATAAAGTTCACTTTATAATTAAAATACAAAAAAAAACTTAAATTCCAATAACAAAACTCATCTTAACCTATCAACTTAATCTGATTATCTTAATTTTGATTACCCTCATCTTACACTAAAATAATTCAACCAAAAAGAAATATTTACTTCCGTACTATTAACCCAACTAAACCAACTTTCTTAGGTTAGGTAGGTTAGGTTAGGTTTTTTTTTTTTTTTTTTTTTTTTTTTTAAATAGCCTACCATTTGTCAACAACATGACCGACGGCTATGACTTATCGTTCATTTACTGTCGCTATTATTATGCGACAACATTTTGTTCCTATCATTGAAACACATAATATGAAATCATTAACCTTATAGACTGACACTCCATACAACTATAGTATAGCTGCAAAGAATCGCAGTCCATAAACTTCACTTTATAAATAAAATACAAAAAAAAAACTTAAATTTCAATAACAAAACTCATCTAAACCTATCAACTTAATCTGATTATCGTAATTTTGATTACCCTCATCTTACACTAAAATAATTCAACCAAAAAGAAATATTTACTTCCGTACTATTAACCCAACTAAACCAACTTTCTTAGGTTAGGTAGGTTAGGTTAGGTTTTTTTTTTTTTTTTTTTTTTTTTTTTTTCTAAATAGCCTACCATTTGTCAACAACATGACCGACGGCTATGACTTATCCTTCATTTACTGTCGCTATTATTATGCGACAACATTTTGTTCCTATCATTGAAACACATAATATGAAATCATTAACCTTATAGACTGACACTCCATACAACTATAGTATAGCTGCAAAGAATCGCAGTCCATAAACTTCACTTTATAAATAAAATACAAAAAAAAAAAAAAAAGTTGTGTGTGCGATTCACACACGAGAGAAGTGAAACTGCAGTAAATCGACAAAAAAAAAGAAAAAAAAAAACTATGCAAAAAGATTTTGTTTGGGCGGTCACCCATCCAAGTACTGGCGTCGCGCACAGGCTGCTTAACCTTATTAGCGTTTAAGATTGGATAACCCGACAGGTCAGCCAATCTTATTTCCATTTCCGTTTCATCCGGTTTCAAATCACAACGATTCTATAGAAGTTTCACTTCAAAAAACTTAAATTCCAATAACAAAACTCATACATGTAGATTCATCTAAACCTATCAACTTAATCTGATTATCTTAATTTTGATTACCCTCATCTTACACTAAAATAATTCAACCAAAAAGAAATATTTACTTCCGTACTATTAACCCAATTAAACCAACTTTCTTAGGTTAGGTTAGGTTTTGTTTTTTTTTTTTTTTTTCCTAATAAGCCTACCATTTGTCAACAACATGACCGACGGCTATGACTTATCCTTCATTTACTGTCGCTATTATTATGCGACAACATTTTGTTCCTATCATTGAAACACATAATATGAAATCATTAACCTTATAGACTGACACTCCATACAACTATAGTATAGCTGCAAAGAATCGCAGTCCATAAACTTCACTTTATAAATAAAATACAAAAAAAAAAAAAAGTTGTGTGTGCGATTCACACACGAAAGAAGTGAAACTGCAGTAAATCGACAAAAGAATAAGAAAAAAAAACAAAAAAAAAAACTATGCAAAAAGATTTTGTTCGGGCGGTCACCCATCCAAGTACTGGTGTCGCGCACAGGCTGCTTAACCTTATTAGCGTTTAAGATTGGCTAACCCGACAGGTCAGCCAATCTTATTTCCATTTCCGTTTCATCCGGTTTCAAATCACAACGATTCTATAGAAGTTTCACTTCAAAAAGTTTCACTTCAAAAAACTTAAATTCCAATAACAAAACTCATACATGTAGATTCATCTAAACTTATCAACTTAATCTGATTATCTTAATTTTGATTACCCTCATCTTACACTAAAATAATTCAACCAAAAAGAAATATTTACTTCCGTACTATTAACCCAATTAAACCAACTTTCTTAGGTTAGGTTAGGTTTTGTTTTTTTTTTTTTTTTTTTTCCTAATAAGCCTACCATTTGTCAACAACATGACCGACGGCTATGACTTATCCTTCATTTACTGTCGCTATTATTATGCGACAACATTTTGTTCCTATCATTGTAACACATAATATGAAATCATTATCCTTATAGACTGACACTCCATACAACTATAGTATAGCTGCAAAGAATTGCAGTCCATAAAGTTCACTTTATAAATAAAATACAAAAAAAAAACTTAAATTCCAATAACAAAACTCATCTAAACCTATCAACTTAATCTGATTATCGTAATTTTGATTACCCTCATCTTACACTAAAATATTTCAACCAAAAAGAAATATTTACTTCAGTACTATTAACCCAACTAAACCAACTTTCTTAGGTTAGGTAGGTTAGGTTAGGTTTTTTTTTTTTTTTTTTTTAAATAGCCTACCATTTGTCAACAACATGACCGACGGCTATGACTTATCTTTCATGTACTGTCGCTATTATTATGCGACAACATTTTGTTCCTATCATTGAAACACATAATATGAAATCGTTAACCTTATAGACTGACACTCCATACAACTATAGTATAGCTGCAAAGAATCGCAGTCCATAAACTTCACTTTATAAATAAAATACAAAAAAAAAAAAAAGGTTGTGTGTGCGATTCACACACGAGAGAAGTGAAACTGCAGTAAATCGACAAAAGAATAAGAAAAAAAAAACAAAAAAAAAAACTATGCAAAAAGATTTTGTTTGGGCGGTCACCCATCCAAGTACTGGCGTCGCGCTCAGGCTGCTTAACCTTATGAGCGTTTAAGATTGGCTAACCCGACAGGTCAGTCAATCTTATTTCCATTTCCGTTTCATCCGGTTTCAAATCACAACGATTCTATAGAAGTTTCACTTCAAAAAACTTAAATTCCAATAACAAAACTCATACATGTAGATTCATCTAAACCTATCAACTTAATCTGATTATCTTAATTTTGATTACCCTCATCTTACACTAAAATAATTCAACCAAAAAGAAATATTTACTTCCGTACTATTAACCCAACTAAACCAACTTTCTTAGGTTAGGTAGGTTAGGTTAGGTTAGGTTTTTTTTTTTTTTTTTGAAGTGAAACTTCTATAGAATCGTAGTGATTTCAAACCGGATGCAAAAAGATGAAACGGAAATGGTAAGAGACACAAATACAATGCTTTATTTAAATTTCTTTGCGCGATACTTCGTAGTTGAGACTACGAAGTATCGCGCAAAGAGGTATTGCTGTATTTTATTTATATTATTTTGAAACATACTTTATGTAATACGCTTTATTGAAGTTATATAAATAATCCGAATAATTACAGATATATGTTTGTTTCTCTTATCATTTTAGCAGATGCGTTCATTTACCCTTTTTTTCTATTCGATATATATCATAATTATAGTTCGTAAGTAGTAGACTCCAATCGTGCGTCGTAGCTGACACACACACACTTTTTTTATTCTTCCTATTCTTTCGTCGATTTACTGAAGTTTCACTTCTATCGTGTGTGAATCGCACACACACCTTTTTTTTTTTTTTTTTTTTTCTTAATAGCCTACCATTTGTCAACAACATGACCGACGGCTATGACTTATCCTTCATTTACTGTCGCTATTATTATGCGACAACATTTTGTTCCTATCATTGAAACACATAATATGAAATCATTAACCTTATAGACTGACACTCCATACAACTATAGTATAGCTGCAAAGAATCGCAGTCCATAAACTTCACTTTATAAATAAAATACAAAAAAAAAACTTAAATTCCAATAACAAAACTCATCTTAACCTATCAACTTAATCTGATTATCGTAATTTTGATTACTATCATCTTACACTAAAATATTTCAACCAAAAAGAAATATTTACTTCCGTACTATTAACCCAACTAAACCAACTTTCTTAGGTTAGGTTTTTTTTTTTTTTTTTTTTTTTTTTAAATAGCCTACCATTTGTCAACAACATGACCGACGGCTATGACTTATCCTTCATTTACTGTCGCTATTATTATGCGACAACATTTTATTCCTATCATTGAAACACATAATATGAAATCATTAACCTTATAGACTGACACTCCATACAACTATAGTATAGCTGCAAAGAATCGCAGTCCATAAACTTCACTTTATAAATAAAATACAAAAAAAAAAAAAAAAAAGTTGTGTGTGCGATTCACACACGAGAGAAGTGAAACTGCAGTAAATCGACAAAAGAATAAGAAAAAAAAAACAAAAAAAAAAAACTATGCAAAAAGATTTTGTTCGGGCGGTCACCCATCCAAGTACTGGCGTCGCGCACAGGCTGCTTAACCTTATGAGCGTTTAAGATTGGCTAACCCGACAGGTCAGCCAATCTTATTTCCATTTCCGTTTCATCCGGTTTCAAATCACAACGATTCTATAGAAGTTTCACTTCAAAAAGTTTTACTTCAAAAAACTTAAATTCCAATAACAAAACTCATACATGTAGATTCATCTAAACCTATCAACTTAATCTGATTATCTTAATTTTGATTACCCTCATCTTACACTCAAATAATTCAACCAAAAAGAAGTATTTACTTCCGTACTATTAACCCAATTAAACCAACTTTCTTAGGTTAGGTTAGGTTTGGTTAGGTTAGGTTTTTTTTTTTTTTTTTTTTTTCCCAATAAGCCTACCATTTGTCAACAACATGACCGCCGGCTATGACTTATCCTTCATTTACTGTCGCTATTATTATGCGACAACATTTTGTTCCTATCATTGTAACACATAATATGAAATCATTAACCTTATAGACTGACACTCCATACAACTATAGTATAGCTGCAAAGAATTGCAGTCCATAAAGTTCACTTTATAATTAAAATACAAAAAAAAACTTAAATTCCAATAACAAAACTCATCTTAACCTATCAACTTAATCTGATTATCTTAATTTTGATTACCCTCATCTTACACTAAAATAATTCAACCAAAAAGAAATATTTTCTTCCGTACTATTAACCCAATTAAACCAACTTTCTTAGGTTAGGTTAGGTTAGGTTTTGTTTTTTTTTTTTTTTTAAAAAGTTGTGTGTGCAATTCACACACGAGAGAAGTGAAACTGCAGTAAATCGACAAAAGAATAAGAAAAAAAAAAACAAAAAAAAAAAACTATGCAAAAAGATTTTGTTCGGGCGGTCACCCATCCAAGTACTGGCGTCGCGCACAGGCTGCTTAACCTTATTAGCGTTTAAGATTGGCTAACCCGACAGGTCAGCCAATCTTATTTCCATTTCCGTTTCATCCGGTTTCAAATCACAACGATTCTATAGAA
Organism: Gymnoscelis rufifasciata; assembly: GCA_929108375.1. Taxonomy (NCBI): domain Eukaryota; kingdom Metazoa; phylum Arthropoda; class Insecta; order Lepidoptera; family Geometridae; genus Gymnoscelis; species Gymnoscelis rufifasciata. The sequence continues at coordinate 1,910,483 of OV815319.1, read as the reverse complement.
GTTTCACTTCAAAAAACTTAAATTCCAATAACAAAACTCATACATGTAGATTCATCTAAACCTATCAACTTAATCTGATTATCTTAATTTTGATTACCCTCATCTTACACTAAAATAATTCAACCAAAAAGAAATATTTACTTCCGTACTATTAACCCAATTAAACCAACTTTCTTAGGTTAGGTTAGGTTTTGTTTTTTTTTTTTTTTTTTTTTCCTAATAAGCCTACCATTTGTCAACAACATGACCGACGGCTATGACTTATCCTTCATTTACTGTCGCTATTATTATGCGACAACATTTTGTTCCTATCATTGTAACACATAATATGAAATCATTATCCTTATAGACTGACACTCCATACAACTATAGTATAGCTGCAAAGAATTGCAGTCCATAAAGTTCACTTTATAAATAAAATACAAAAAAAAAACTTAAATTCCAATAACAAAACTCATCTTAACCTATCAACTTAATCTGATTATCTTAATTTTGATTACCCTCATCTTACACTAAAAGAATTCAACCAAAAAGAAATATTTACTTCCGTACTATTAACCCAATTAAACCAACTTTCTTAGGTTAGGTTAGGTTAGGTTTTGTTTTTTTTTTTTTTTTTTTTTCATAATAAGCCTACCATTTGTCAACAACATGACCGACGGCTATGACTTATCCTTCATTTACTGTCGCTATTATTATGCGACAACATTTTGTTCCTATCATTGTAACACATAATATGAAATCATTATTCTTATAGACTGACACTCCATACAACTATAGTATAGCTGCAAAGAATTGCAGTCCATAAAGTTCACTTTATAAATAAAATACAAAAAAAAAACTTAAATTCCAATAACAAAACTCATCTAAACCTATCAACTTAATCTGATTATCTTAATTTTGATTACCCTCATCTTTTACTAAAATAATTCAACCAAAAAGTAATATTTACTTCCGTACTATTAACCCAACTAAACCAACTTTCTTAGGTTAGGTAGGTTAGGTTAGGTTAGGTTTTTTTTTTTTTTTTTTTTTTTTTTTTTTTTAATAGCCTACCATTTGTCAACAACATGACCGACGGCTATGACTTATCCTTCATTTACTGTCGCTATTATTATGCGACAACATTTTGTTCCTATCATTGAAACACATAATATGAAATCATTAACCTTATAGACTGACACTCCATACAACTATAGTATAGCTGCAAAGAATCGCAGTCCATAAACTTCACTTTATAAATAAAATACAAAAAAAAAAAAAAAAAGTTGTGTGTGCGATTCACACACGAGAGAAGTGAAACTGCAGTAAATCGACAAAAGAATAAGAAAAAAAAAACAAAAAAAAAAACTATGCAAAAAGATTTTGTTCGGGCGGTCACCCATCCAAGTACTGGCGTCGCGCACAGGCTGCTTAACCTTATTAGCGTTTAAGATTGGCTAACCCGACAGGTCAGCCAATCTTATTTCCATTTCCGTTTCATCCGGTTTCAAATCACAACGATTCTATAGAAGTTTCACTTCAAAAAACTTAAATTCCAATAACAAAACTCATACATGTAGATTCATCTAAACCTATCAACTTAATCTGATTATCTTAATTTTGATTACCCTCATCTTACACTAAAATAATTCAACCAAAAAGAAATATTTACTTCCGTACTATTAACCCAATTAAACCAACTTTCTTAGGTTAGGTTTTGTTTTTTTTTTTTTTTTTTTTTTCCTAATAAGCCTACCATTTGTCAACAACATGACCGACGGCTATGACTTATCCTTCATTTACTGTCGCTATTATTATGCGACAACATTTTGTTCCTATCATTGTAACACATAATATGAAATCATTATCCTTATAGACTGACACTCCATACAACTATAGTATAGCTGCAAAGAATTGCAGTCCATAAAGTTCACTTTATAAATAAAATACAAAAAAAAAACTTAAATTCCAATAACAAAACTCATCTAAACCTATCAACTTAATCTGATTATCGTAATTTTGATTACCCTCATCTTACACTAAAATATTTCAACCAAAAAGAAATATTTACTTCCGTACTATTAACCCAACTAAACCAACTTTCTTAGGTTAGGTAGGTTAGGTTAGGTTTTTTTTTTTTTTTTTTTTTTTTTTTTAAATAGCCTACCATTTGTCAACAACATGACCGACGGCTATGACTTATCCTTCATTTACTGTCGCTATTATTATGCGACAACATTTTATTCCTATCATTGAAACACATAATATGAAATCATTAACCTTATAGACTGACACTCCATACAACTATAGTATAGCTGCAAAGAATCGCAGTCCATAAACTTCACTTTATAAATAAAATACAAAAAAAAAAAAAAAAAAGTTGTGTGTGCGATTCACACACGAGAGAAGTGAAACTGCAGTAAATCGACAAAAGAATAAGAAAAAAAAAACAAAAAAAAAAAACTATGCAAAAAGATTTTGTTCGGGCGGTCACCCATCCAAGTACTGGCGTCGCGCACAGGCTGCTTAACCTTATGAGCGTTTAAGATTGGCTAACCCGACAGGTCAGCCAATCTTATTTCCATTTCCGTTTCATCCGGTTTCAAATCACAACGATTCTATAGAAGTTTCACTTCAAAAAGTTTTACTTCAAAAAACTTAAATTCCAATAACAAAACTCATACATGTAGATTCATCTAAACCTATCAACTTAATCTGATTATCTTAATTTTGATTACCCTCATCTTACACTCAAATAATTCAACCAAAAAGAAGTATTTACTTCCGTACTATTAACCCAATTAAACCAACTTTCTTAGGTTAGGTTAGGTTTGGTTAGGTTAGGTTTTTTTTTTTTTTTTTTTTTTTCCCAATAAGCCTACCATTTGTCAACAACATGACCGACGGCTATGACTTATCCTTCATTTACTGTCGCTATTATTATGCGACAACATTTTGTTCCTATCATTGTAACACATAATATGAAATCATTAACCTTATAGACTGACACTCCATACAACTATAGTATAGCTGCAAAGAATTGCAGTCCATAAAGTTCACTTTATAATTAAAATACAAAAAAAAACTTAAATTCCAATAACAAAACTCATCTTAACCTATCAACTTAATCTGATTATCTTAATTTTGATTACCCTCATCTTACACTAAAATAATTCAACCAAAAAGAAACATTTTCTTCCGTACTATTAACCCAATTAAACCAACTTTCTTAGGTTAGGTTAGGTTAGGTTTTGTTTTTTTTTTTTTTTTAAAAAGTTGTGTGTGCGATTCACACACGAGAGAAGTGAAACTGCAGTAAATCGACAAAAGAATAAGAAAAAAAAAACAAAAAAAAAAACTATGCAAAAAGATTTTGTTCGGGCGGTCACCCATCCAAGTACTGGCGTCGCGCACAGGCTGCTTAACCTTATTAGCGTTTAAGATTGGCTAACCCGACAGGTCAGCCAATCTTATTTCCATTTCCGTTTCATCCGGTTTCAAATCACAACGATTCTATAGAAGTTTCACTTCAAAAAACTTAAATTCCAATAACAAAACTCATACATGTAGATTCATCTAAACCTATCAACTTAATCTGATTATCTTTATTTTGATTACCCTCATCTTACACTAAAATAATTCAACCAAAAAGAAATATTTACTTCCGTACTATTAACCCAATTAAACCAACTTTCTTAGGTTAGGTTAGGTTTTGTTTTTTTTTTTTTTTTTCCTAATAAGCCTACCATTTGTCAACAACATGACCGACGGCTATGACTTATCCTTCATTTACTGTCGCTATTATTATGCGACAACATTTTGTTCCTATCATTGTAACACATAATATGAAATCATTATCCTTATAGACTGACACTCCATACAACTATAGTATAGCTGCAAAGAATTGCAGTCCATAAAATTCACTTTATAAATAAAATACAAAAAAAAAACTTAACTTATCCTTCATTTACTGTCGCTATTATTATGCGACAACATTTTGTTCCTATCATTGAAACACATAATATGAAATCATTAACCTTATAGACTGACACTCCATACAACTATAGTATAGCTGCAAAGAATTGCAGTCCATAAAGTTCACTTTATAAATAAAATACAAAAAAAAAACTTAAATTCCAATAACAAAACTCATCTAAACCTATCAACTTAATCTGATTATCGTAATTTTGATTACCCTCATCTTACACTAAAATAATTCAACCAAAAAGAAATATTTACTTCCGTACTATTAACCCAACTAAACCAACTTTCTTAGGTTAGGTAGGTTAGGTTAGGTTTTTTTTTTTTTTTTTTTTTTTTTTTCTAAATAGCCTACCATTTGTCAACAACATGACCGACGGCTATGACTTATCCTTCATTTACTGTCGCTATTATTATGCGACAACATTTTGTTCCTATCATTGAAACACATAATATGAAATCATTAACCTTATAGACTGACACTCCATACAACTATAGTATAGCTGCAAAGAATCGCAGTCCATAAACTTCACTTTATAAATAAAATACAAAAAAAAAAAAAAAAGTTGTGTGTGCGATTCACACACGAGAGAAGTGAAACTGCAGTAAATCGACAAAAAAAAAGAAAAAAAAAAAACTATGCAAAAAGATTTTGTTTGGGCGGTCACCCATCCAAGTACTGGCGTCGCGCACAGGCTGCTTAACCTTATTAGCGTTTAAGATTGGATAACCCGACAGGTCAGCCAATCTTATTTCCATTTCCGTTTCATCCGGTTTCAAATCACAACGATTCTATAGAAGTTTCACTTCAAAAAGTTTCACTTCAAAAAACTTAAATTCCAATAACAAAACTCATACATGTAGATTCATCTAAACTTATCAACTTAATCTGATTATCTTAATTTTGATTACCCTCATCTTACACTAAAATAATTCAACCAAAAAGAAATATTTACTTCCGTACTATTAACCCAATTAAACCAACTTTCTTAGGTTAGGTTAGGTTTTGTTTTTTTTTTTTTTTTTTTCTCCTAATAAGCCTACCATTTGTCAACAACATGACCGACGGCTATGACTTATCCTTCATTTACTGTCGCTATTATTATGCGACAACATTTTGTTCCTATCATTGTAACACATAATATGAAATCATTATCCTTATAGACTGACACTCCATACAACTATAGTATAGCTGCAAAGAATTGCAGTCCATAAAGTTCACTTTATAAATAAAATACAAAAAAAAAACTTAAATTCCAATAACAAAACTCATCTAAACCTATCAACTTAATCTGATTATCGTAATTTTGATTACCCTCATCTTACACTAAAATATTTCAACCAAAAAGAAATATTTACTTCAGTACTATTAACCCAACTAAACCAACTTTCTTAGGTTAGGTAGGTTAGGTTAGGTTTTTTTTTTTTTTTTTTTAAATAGCCTACCATTTGTCAACAACATGACCGACGGCTATGACTTATCGTTCATTTACTGTCGCTATTATTATGCGACAACATTTTGTTCCTATCATTGAAACACATAATATGAAATCATTAACCTTATAGACTGACACTCCATACAACTATAGTATAGCTGCAAAGAATCGCAGTCCATAAACTTCACTTTATAAATAAAATACAAAAAAAAAAAAAAAAAAGTTGTGTGTGCGATTTACACACGAGAGAAGTGAAACTGCAGTAAATCGACAAAAGAATAAGAAAAAAAAAACAAAAAAAAAAAACTATGCAAAAAGATTTTGTTCGGGCGGTCACCCATCCAAGTACTGGCGTCGCGCACAGGCTGCTTAACCTTATTAGCGTTTAAGATTGGCTAACCCGACAGGTCAGCCAATCTTATTTCCATTTCCGTTTCATCCGGTTTCAAATCACAACGATTCTATAGAAGTTTCACTTCAAAAAACTTAAATTCCAATAACAAAACTCATACATGTAGATTCATCTAAACCTATCAACTTAATCTGATTATCTTAATTTTGATTACCCTCATCTTACACTAAAATAATTCAACCAAAAAGAAATATTTACTTCCGTACTATTAACCCAATTAAACCAACTTTCTTAGGTTAGGTTAGGTTTGGTTAGGTTAGGTTTTTTTTTTTTTTTTTTTTTTCCCAATAAGCCTACCATTTGTCAACAACATGACCGACGGCTATGACTTATCCTTCATTTACTGTCGCTATATGCGACAACATTTTGTTCCTATCATTGTAACACATAATATGAAATCATTAACCTTATAGACTGACACTCCATACAACTATAGTATAGCTGCAAAGAATTGCAGTCCATAAAGTTCACTTTATAATTAAAATACAAAAAAAAACTTAAATTCCAATAACAAAACTCATCTTAACCTATCAACTTAATCTGATTATCTTAATTTTGATTACCCTCATCTTACACTAAAATAATTCAACCAAAAAGAAATATTTACTTCCGTACTATTAACCCAACTAAACCAACTTTCTTAGGTTAGGTAGGTTAGGTTAGGTTTTTTTTTTTTTTTTTTTAAATAGCCTACCATTTGTCAACAACATGACCGACGGCTATGACTTATCGTTCATTTACTGTCGCTATTATTATGCGACAACATTTTGTTCCTATCATTGAAACACATAATATGAAATCATTAACCTTATAGACTGACACTCCATACAACTATAGTATAGCTGCAAAGAATCGCAGTCCATAAACTTCACTTTATAAATAAAATACAAAAAAAAAACTTAAATTTCAATAACAAAACTCATCTAAACCTATCAACTTAATCTGATTATCGTAATTTTGATTACCCTCATCTTACACTAAAATAATTCAACCAAAAAGAAATATTTACTTCCGTACTATTAACCCAACTAAACCAACTTTCTTAGGTTAGGTAGGTTAGGTTAGGTTTTTTTTTTTTTTTTTTTTTTTTTTTTTTCTAAATAGCCTACCATTTGTCAACAACATGACCGACGGCTATGACTTATCCTTCATTTACTGTCGCTATTATTATGCGACAACATTTTGTTCCTATCATTGAAACACATAATATGAAATCATTAACCTTATAGACTGACACTCCATACAACTATAGTATAGCTGCAAAGAATCGCAGTCCATAAACTTCACTTTATAAATAAAATACAAAAAAAAAAAAAAGTTGTGTGTGCGATTCACACACGAGAGAAGTGAAACTGCAGTAAATCGACAAAAAAATAAGAAAAAAAAACAAAAAAAAAAACTATGCAAAAAGATTTTGTTTAGGCGGTCACCCATCCAAGTACTGGCGTCGCGCACAGGCTGCTTAACCTTATTAGCGTTTAAGATTGGCTAACCCGACAGGCCAGCCAATCTTATTTCCATTTCCGTTTCATCCGGTTTCAAATCACAACGATTCTATAGAAGTTTCACTTCAAAAAACTTAAATTCCAATAACAAAACTCATACATGTAGATTCATCTAAACCTATCAACTTAATCTGATTATCTTAATTTTGATTACCCTCATCTTACACTAAAATAATTCAACCAAAAAGAAATATTTACTTCCGTACTATTAACCCAATTAAACCAACTTTCTTAGGTTAGGTTAGGTTAGGTTTTGTTTTTTTTTTTTTTTTTTTTTTTTTCCTAATAAGCCTACCATTTGTCAACAACATGACCGACGGCTATGACTTATCCTTCATTTACTGTCGCTATTATTATGCGACAACATTTTGTTCCTTTCATTGAAACACATAATATGAAATCATTAACCTTATAGACTGACACTCCATACAACTATAGTATAGCTGCAAAGAATCGCAGTCCATAAACTTCACTTTATAAATAAAATACAAAAAAAAAAAAAAAAAGTTGTGTGTGCGATTCACACACGAGAGAAGTGAAACTGCAGTAAATCGACAAAAAAAAAAGAAAAAAAAAAACTATGCAAAAAGATTTTGTTTGGGCGGTCACCCATCCAAGTACTGGCGTCGCGCACAGGCTGCTTAACCTTATTAGCGTTTAAGATTGGATAACCCGACAGGTCAGCCAATCTTATTTCCATTTCCGTTTCATCCGGTTTCAAATCACAACGATTCTATAGAAGTTTCACTTCAAAAAACTTAAATTCCAATAACAAAACTCATACATGTAGATTCATCTAAACCTATCAACTTAATCTGATTATCTTAATTTTGATTACCCTCATCTTACACTAAAATAATTCAACCAAAAAGAAATATTTACTTCCGTACTATTAACCCAATTAAACCAACTTTCTTAGGTTAGGTTAGGTTAGGTTAGGTTTTGTTTTTTTTTTTTTTTTTTCCTAATAAGCCTACCATTTGTCAACAACATGACCGACGGCTATGACTTATCCTTCATTTACTGTCGCTATTATTATGCGACAACATTTTGTTCCTATCATTGAAACACATAATATGAAATCATTAACCTTATAGACTGACACTCCATACAACTATAGTATAGCTGCAAAGAATCGCAGTCCATAAACTTCACTTTATAAATAAAATACAAAAAAAAAAAAAAAGTTGTGTGTGCGATTCACACACGAAAGAAGTGAAACTGCAGTAAATCGACAAAAGAATAAGAAAAAAAAACAAAAAAAAAAACTATGCAAAAAGATTTTGTTCGGGCGGTCACCCATCCAAGTACTGGTGTCGCGCACAGGCTGCTTAACCTTATTAGCGTTTAAGATTGGCTAACCCGACAGGTCAGCCAATCTTATTTCCATTTCCGTTTCATCCGGTTTCAAATCACAACGATTCTATAGAAGTTTCACTTCAAAAAGTTTCACTTCAAAAAACTTAAATTCCAATAACAAAACTCATACATGTAGATTCATCTAAACTTATCAACTTAATCTGATTATCTTAATTTTGATTACCCTCATCTTACACTAAAATAATTCAACCAAAAAGAAATATTTACTTCCGTACTATTAACCCAATTAAACCAACTTTCTTAGGTTAGGTTAGGTTTTGTTTTTTGAAGTGAAACTTCTATAGAATCGTAGTGATTTCAAACCGGATGCAAAAAGATGAAACGGAAATGGCAAGAGACACAAATACAATGCTTTATTTAAATTTCTTTGCGCGATACTTCGAGGTATTGCTGTATTTTATTTATATTATTTTGTAACATACTTTATGTAATTCGCTTTATTGAAGTAATATAAATAATCCGAATAATTACAGATATATGTTTGATGCGTTCATTTCACCCTTTTTTTCTATTCGATATATTTCATAATTATAGTTCGTAAGTAGTAGACTCCAATCGTGCGTCGTAGCTGACACACACACACACTTTTTTTTTATTCTTCTTATACTTTCGTCGATTTACTGAAGTTTCACTTCTATCGTGTGTGAATCGCACACACACCTTTTTTTTTTTTTTTTTTTTTCCTAATAAGCCTACCATTTGTCAACAACATGACCGACGGCTATGACTTATCCTTCATTTACTGTCGCTATTATTATGCGACAACATTTTGTTCCTATCATTGTAACACATAATATGAAATCATTATCCTTATAGACTGACACTCCATACAACTATAGTATAGCTGCAAAGAATTGCAGTCCATAAAGTTCACTTTATAAATAAAATACAAAAAAAAAACTTAAATTCCAATAACAAAACTCATCTAAACCTATCAACTTAATCTGATTATCGTAATTTTGATTACCCTCATCTTACACTAAAATATTTCAACCAAAAAGAAATATTTACTTCAGTACTATTAACCCAACTAAACCAACTTTCTTAGGTTAGGTAGGTTAGGTTAGGTTTTTTTTTTTTTTTTTTTTAAATAGCCTACCATTTGTCAACAACATGACCGACGGCTATGACTTATCGTTCATTTACTGTCGCTATTATTATGCGACAACATTTTGTTCCTATCATTGAAACACATAATATGAAATCATTAACCTTATAGACTGACACTCCATACAACTATAGTATAGCTGCAAAGAATCGCAGTCCATAAACTTCACTTTATAAATAAAATACAAAAAAAAAAAAAAAAGTTGTGTGTGCGATTTACACACGAGAGAAGTGAAACTGCAGTAAATCGACAAAAGAATAAGAAAAAAAAAACAAAAAAAAAAAACTATGCAAAAAGATTTTGTTCGGGCGGTCACCCATCCAAGTACTGGCGTCGCGCACAGGCTGCTTAACCTTATTAGCGTTTAAGATTGGCTAACCCGACAGGTCAGCCAATCTTATTTCCATTTCCGTTTCATCCGGTTTCAAATCACAACGATTCTATAGAAGTTTCACTTCAAAAAACTTAAATTCCAATAACAAAACTCATACATGTAGATTCATCTAAACCTATCAACTTAATCTGATTATCTTAATTTTGATTACCCTCATCTTACACTAAAATAATTCAACCAAAAAGAAATATTTACTTCCGTACTATTAACCCAATTAAACCAACTTTCTTAGGTTAGGTTAGGTTTGGTTAGGTTAGGTTTTTTTTTTTTTTTTTTTTTCCCAATAAGCCTACCATTTGTCAACAACATGACCGACGGCTATGACTTATCCTTCATTTACTGTCGCTATATGCGACAACATTTTGTTCCTATCATTGTAACACATAATATGAAATCATTAACCTTATAGACTGACACTCCATACAACTATAGTATAGCTGCAAAGAATTGCAGTCCATAAAGTTCACTTTATAATTAAAATACAAAAAAAAACTTAAATTCCAATAACAAAACTCATCTTAACCTATCAACTTAATCTGATTATCTTAATTTTGATTACCCTCATCTTACACTAAAATAATTCAACCAAAAAGAAATATTTACTTCCGTACTATTAACCCAACTAAACCAACTTTCTTAGGTTAGGTAGGTTAGGTTAGGTTAGGTTTTTTTTTTTTTTTTTTTTTTTTTTTAAATAGCCTACCATTTGTCAACAACATGACCGACGGCTATGACTTATCGTTCATTTACTGTCGCTATTATTATGCGACAACATTTTGTTCCTATCATTGAAACACATAATATGAAATCATTAACCTTATAGACTGACACTCCATACAACTATAGTATAGCTGCAAAGAATCGCAGTCCATAAACTTCACTTTATAAATAAAATACAAAAAAAAAACTTAAATTTCAATAACAAAACTCATCTAAACCTATCAACTTAATCTGATTATCGTAATTTTGATTACCCTCATCTTACACTAAAATAATTCAACCAAAAAGAAATATTTACTTCCGTACTATTAACCCAACTAAACCAACTTTCTTAGGTTAGGTAGGTTAGGTTAGGTTTTTTTTTTTTTTTTTTTTTTTTTTTTTCTAAATAGCCTACCATTTGTCAACAACATGACCGACGGCTATGACTTATCCTTCATTTACTGTCGCTATTATTATGCGACAACATTTTGTTCCTATCATTGAAACACATAATATGAAATCATTAACCTTATAGACTGACACTCCATACAACTATAGTATAGCTGCAAAGAATCGCAGTCCATAAACTTCACTTTATAAATAAAATACAAAAAAAAAAAAAAAGTTGTGTGTGCGATTCACACACGAGAGAAGTGAAACTGCAGTAAATCGACAAAAAAATAAGAAAAAAAAAACAAAAACAAAAAAACTATGCAAAAAGATTTTGTTTAGGCGGTCACCCATCCAAGTACTGGCGTCGCGCACAGGCTGCTTAACCTTATTAGCGTTTAAGATTGGCTAACCCGACAGGCCAGCCAATCTTATTTCCATTTCCGTTTCATCCGGTTTCAAATCACAACGATTCTATAGAAGTTTCACTTCAAAAAACTTAAATTCCAATAACAAAACTCATACATGTAGATTCATCTAAACCTATCAACTTAATCTGATTATCTTAATTTTGATTACCCTCATCTTACACTAAAATAATTCAACCAAAAAGAAATATTTACTTCCGTACTATTAACCCAATTAAACCAACTTTCTTAGGTTAGGTTAGGTTTTGTTTTTTTTTTTTTTTTTTTTTTTTTTCCTAATAAGCCTACCATTTGTCAACAACATGACCGACGGCTATGACTTATCCTTCATTTACTGTCGCTATTATTATGCGACAACATTTTGTTCCTTTCATTGAAACACATAATATGAAATCATTAACCTTATAGACTGACACTCCATACAACTATAGTATAGCTGCAAAGAATCGCAGTCCATAAACTTCACTTTATAAATAAAATACAAAAAAAAAAAAAAAAGTTGTGTGTGCGATTCACACACGAGAGAAGTGAAACTGCAGTAAATCGACAAAAAAAAAAGAAAAAAAAAAAACTATGCAAAAAGATTTTGTTTGGGCGGTCACCCATCCAAGTACTGGCGTCGCGCACAGGCTGCTTAACCTTATTAGCGTTTAAGATTGGATAACCCGACAGGTCAGCCAATCTTATTTCCATTTCCGTTTCATCCGGTTTCAAATCACAACGATTCTATAGAAGTTTCACTTCAAAAAACTTAAATTCCAATAACAAAACTCATACATGTAGATTCATCTAAACCTATCAACTTAATCTGATTATCTTAATTTTGATTACCCTCATCTTACACTAAAATAATTCAACCAAAAAGAAATATTTACTTCCGTACTATTAACCCAATTAAACCAACTTTCTTAGGTTAGGTTAGGTTTGGTTAGGTTAGGTTTTTTTTTTTTTTTTTTTTTTTCCCAATAAGCCTACCATTTGTCAACAACATGACCGACGGCTATGACTTATCCTTCATTTACTGTCACTATATGCGACAACATTTTGTTCCTATCATTGTAACACATAATATGAAATCATTAACCTTATAGACTGACACTCCATACAACTATAGTATAGCTGCAAAGAATTGCAGTCCATAAAGTTCACTTTATAATTAAAATACAAAAAAAAACTTAAATTCCAATAACAAAACTCATCTTAACCTATCAACTTAATCTGATTATCTTAATTTTGATTACCCTCATCTTACACTAAAATAATTCAACCAAAAAGAAATATTTACTTCCGTACTATTAACCCAACTAAACCAACTTTCTTAGGTTAGGTAGGTTAGGTTAGGTTAGGTTTTTTTTTTTTTTTTTTTTTTTTTTAAATAGCCTACCATTTGTCAACAACATGACCGACGGCTATGACTTATCGTTCATTTACTGTCGCTATTATTATGCGACAACATTTTGTTCCTATCATTGAAACACATAATATGAAATCATTAACCTTATAGACTGACACTCCATACAACTATAGTATAGCTGCAAAGAATCGCAGTCCATAAACTTCACTTTATAAATAAAATACAAAAAAAAAACTTAAATTTCAATAACAAAACTCATCTAAACCTATCAACTTAATCTGATTATCGTAATTTTGATTACCCTCATCTTACACTAAAATAATTCAACCAAAAAGAAATATTTACTTCCGTACTATTAACCCAACTAAACCAACTTTCTTAGGTTAGGTAGGTTAGGTTAGGTTTTTTTTTTTTTTTTTTTTTTTTTTTTTTCTAAATAGCCTACCATTTGTCAACAACATGACCGACGGCTATGACTTATCCTTCATTTACTGTCGCTATTATTATGCGACAACATTTTGTTCCTATCATTGAAACACATAATATGAAATCATTAACCTTATAGACTGACACTCCATACAACTATAGTATAGCTGCAAAGAATCGCAGTCCATAAACTTCACTTTATAAATAAAATACAAAAAAAAAAAAAAAGTTGTGTGTGCGATTCACACACGAGAGAAGTGAAACTGCAGTAAATCGACAAAAAAATAAGAAAAAAAAAACAAAAACAAAAAAACTATGCAAAAAGATTTTGTTTAGGCGGTCACCCATCCAAGTACTGGCGTCGCGCACAGGCTGCTTAACCTTATTAGCGTTTAAGATTGGCTAACCCGACAGGCCAGCCAATCTTATTTCCATTTCCGTTTCATCCGGTTTCAAATCACAACGATTCTATAGAAGTTTCACTTCAAAAAACTTAAATTCCAATAACAAAACTCATACATGTAGATTCATCTAAACCTATCAACTTAATCTGATTATCTTAATTTTGATTACCCTCATCTTACACTAAAATAATTCAACCAAAAAGAAATATTTACTTCCGTACTATTAACCCAATTAAACCAACTTTCTTAGGTTAGGTTAGGTTAGGTTTTGATTTTTTTTTTTTTTTTTTTTTTTTCCTAATAAGCCTACCATTTGTCAACAACATGACCGACGGCTATGACTTATCCTTCATTTACTGTCGCTATTATTATGCGACAACATTTTGTTCCTTTCATTGAAACACATAATATGAAATCATTAACCTTATAGACTGACACTCCATACAACTATAGTATAGCTGCAAAGAATCGCAGTCCATAAACTTCACTTTATAAATAAAATACAAAAAAAAAAAAAAAAGTTGTGTGTGCGATTCACACACGAGAGAAGTGAAACTGCAGTAAATCGACAAAAAAAAAAGAAAAAAAAAAAACTATGCAAAAAGATTTTGTTTGGGCGGTCACCCATCCAAGTACTGGCGTCGCGCACAGGCTGCTTAACCTTATTAGCGTTTAAGATTGGATAACCCGACAGGTCAGCCAATCTTATTTCCATTTCCGTTTCATCCGGTTTCAAATCACAACGATTCTATAGAAGTTTCACTTCAAAAAACTTAAATTCCAATAACAAAACTCATACATGTAGATTCATCTAAACCTATCAACTTAATCTGATTATCTTAATTTTGATTACCCTCATCTTACACTAAAATAATTCAACCAAAAAGAAATATTTACTTCCGTACTATTAACCCAATTAAACCAACTTTCTTAGGTTAGGTTAGGTTAGGTTTTGTTTTTTTTTTTTTTTTTCCTAATAAGCCTACCATTTGTCAACAACATGACCGACGGCTATGACTTATCCTTCATTTACTGTCGCTATTATTATGCGACAACATTTTGTTCCTATCATTGTAACACATAATATGAAATCATTATCCTTATAGACTGACACTCCATACAACTATAGTATAGCTGCAAAGAATTGCAGTCCATAAAGTTCACTTTATAAATAAAATACAAAAAAAAAACTTAAATTCCAATAACAAAACTCATCTAAACCTATCAACTTAATCTGATTATCGTAATTTTGATTACCCTCATCTTACACTAAAATATTTCAACCTAAAAGAAATATTTACTTCAGTACTATTAACCCAACTAAACCAACTTTCTTAGGTTAGGTAGGTTAGGTTAGGTTTTTTTTTTTTTTTTTTAAATAGCCTACCATTTGTCAACAACATGACCGACGGCTATGACTTATCGTTCATTTACTGTCGCTATTATTATGCGACAACATTTTGTTCCTATCATTGAAACACATAATATGAAATCATTAACCTTATAGACTGACACTCCATACAACTATAGTATAGCTGCAAAGAATCGCAGTCCATAAACTTCACTTTATAAATAAAATACAAAAAAAAAAAAAAAAAGTTGTGTGTGCGATTTACACACGAGAGAAGTGAAACTGCAGTAAATCGACAAAAGAATAAGAAAAAAAAAACAAAAAAAAAAAACTATGCAAAAAGATTTTGTTCGGGCGGTCACCCATCCAAGTACTGGCGTCGCGCACAGGCTGCTTAACCTTATTAGCGTTTAAGATTGGCTAACCCGACAGGTCAGCCAATCTTATTTCCATTTCCGTTTCATCCGGTTTCAAATCACAACGATTCTATAGAAGTTTCACTTCAAAAAACTTAAATTCCAATAACAAAACTCATACATGTAGATTCATCTAAACCTATCAACTTAATCTGATTATCTTAATTTTGATTACCCTCATCTTACACTAAAATAATTCAACCAAAAAGAAATATTTACTTCCGTACTATTAACCCAATTAAACCAACTTTCTTAGGTTAGGTTAGGTTTGGTTAGGTTAGGTTTTTTTTTTTTTTTTTTTTTTCCCAATAAGCCTACCATTTGTCAACAACATGACCGACGGCTATGACTTATCCTTCATTTACTGTCGCTATATGCGACAACATTTTGTTCCTATCATTGTAACACATAATATGAAATCATTAAACTTATAGACTGACACTCCATACAACTATAGTATAGCTGCAAAGAATTGCAGTCCATAAAGTTCACTTTATAATTAAAATACAAAAAAAAACTTAAATTCCAATAACAAAACTCATCTTAACCTATCAACTTAATCTGATTATCTTAATTTTGATTACCCTCATCTTACACTAAAATAATTCAACCAAAAAGAAATATTTACTTCAGTACTATTAACCCAACTAAACCAACTTTCTTAGGTTAGGTAGGTTAGGTTAGGTTTTTTTTTTTTTTTTTTTAAATAGCCTACCATTTGTCAACAACATGACCGACGGCTATGACTTATCCTTCATTTACTGTCGCTATTATTATGCGACAACATTTTATTCCTATCATTGAAACACATAATATGAAATCATTAACCTTATAGACTGACACTCCATACAACTATAGTATAGCTGCAAAGAATCGCAGTCCATAAACTTCACTTTATAAATAAAATACAAAAAAAAAAAAAAAAGTTGTGTGTGCGATTCACACACGAGAGAAGTGAAACTGCAGTAAATCGACAAAAGAATAAGAAAAAAAAACAAAAAAAAAAAACTATGCAAAAAGATTTTGATCGGGCGGTCACCCATCCAAGTACTGGCGTCGCGCACAGGCTGCTTAACCTTATTAGCGTTTAAGATTGGCTAACCCGACAGGTCAGCCAATCTTATTTCCATTTCCGTTTCATCCGGTTTCAAATCACAACGATTCTATAGAAGTTTCACTTCAAAAAACTTAAATTCCAATAACAAAACTCATACATGTAGATTCATCTAAACCTATCAACTTAATCTGATTATCTTAATTTTGATTACCCTCATCTTACACTAAAATAATTCAACCAAAAAGAAATATTTACTTCCGTACTATTAACCCAATTAAACCAACTTTCTTAGGTTAGGTTTGGTTAGGTTAGGTTTTTTTTTTTTTTTTTTTTCCTAATAAGCCTACCATTTGTCAACAACATGACCGACGGCTATGACTTATCCTTCATTTACTGTCGCTATTATTATGCGACAACATTTTGTTCCTATCATTGAAACACATAATATGAAATCATTAACCTTATAGACTGACACTCCATACAACTATAGTATAGCTGCAAAGAATCGCAGTCCATAAACTTCACTTTATAAATAAAATACAAAAAAAAAAAAAAAAGTTGTGTGTGCGATTCACACACGAGAGAAGTGAAACTGCAGTAAATCGACAAAAAAAAAAGAAAAAAAAAAAACTATGCAAAAAGATTTTGTTTGGGCGGTCACCCATCCAAGTACTGGCGTCGCGCACAGGCTGCTTAACCTTATTAGCGTTTAAGATTGGCTAACCCGACAGGTCAGCCAATCTTATTTCCATTTCCGTTTCATCCGGTTTCAAATCACAACGATTCTATAGAAGTTTCACTTCAAAAAACTTAAATTCCAATAACAAAACTCATACATGTAGATTCATCTAAACCTATCAACTTAATCTGATTATCTTAATTTTGATTACCCTCATCTTACACTAAAATATTTTAACCAAAAAGAAATATTTACTTCCGTACTATTAACCCAACTAAACCAACTTTCTTAGGTTAGGTAGGTTAGGTTAGGTTTTTTTTTTTTTTTTTTTTTTTTTAAATAGCCTACCATTTGTCAACAACATGACCGACGGCTATGACTTATCCTTCATTTACTGTCGCTATTATTATGCGACAACATTTTATTCCTATCATTGAAACACATAATATGAAATCATTAACCTTATAGACTGACACTCCATACAACTATAGTATAGCTGCAAAGAATCGCAGTCCATAAACTTCACTTTATAAATAAAATACAAAAAAAAAAAAAAAAAAGTTGTGTGTGCGATTCACACACGAGAGAAGTGAAACTGCAGTAAATCGACAAAAGAATAAGAAAAAAAAAACAAAAAAAAAAACTATGCAAAAAGATTTTGTTCGGGCGGTCACCCATCCAAGTACTGGCGTCGCGCACAGGCTGCTTAACCTTATGAGCGTTTAAGATTGGCTAACCCGACAGGTCAGCCAATCTTATTTCCATTTCCGTTTCATCCGGTTTCAAATCACAACGATTCTATAGAAGTTTCACTTCAAAAAGTTTTACTTCAAAAAACTTAAATTCCAATAACAAAACTCATACATGTAGATTCATCTAAACCTATCAACTTAATCTGATTATCTTAATTTTGATTACCCTCATCTTACACTCAAATAATTCAACCAAAAAGAAGTATTTACTTCCGTACTATTAACCCAATTAAACCAACTTTCTTAGGTTAGGTTAGGTTTGGTTAGGTTAGGTTTTTTTTTTTTTTTTTTTTCCCAATAAGCCTACCATTTGTCAACAACATGACCGACGGCTATGACTTATCCTTCATTTACTGTCGCTATTATTATGCGACAACATTTTGTTCCTATCATTGTAACACATAATATGAAATCATTAACCTTATAGACTGACACTCCATACAACTATAGTATAGCTGCAAAGAATTGCAGTCCATAAAGTTCACTTTATAATTAAAATACAAAAAAAAACTTAAATTCCAATAACAAAACTCATCTTAACCTATCAACTTAATCTGATTATCTTAATTTTGATTACCCTCATCTTACACTAAAATAATTCAACCAAAAAGAAATATTTACTTCCGTACTATTAACCCAATTAAACCAACTTTCTTAGGTTAGGTTAGGTTAGGTTTTGTTTTTTTTTTTTTTTTTAAAAGTTGTGTGTGCGATTCACACACGAGAGAAGTGAAACTGCAGTAAATCGACAAAAGAATACGAAAAAAAAAACAAAAAAAAAAACTATGCAAAAAGATTTTGTTCGGGCGGTCACCCATCCAAGTACTGGCGTCGCGCACAGGCTGCTTAACCTTATTAGCGTTTAAGATTGGCTAACCCGACAGGTCAGCCAATCTTATTTCCATTTCCGTTTCATCCGGTTTCAAATCACAACGATTCTATAGAAGTTTCACTTCAAAAAACTTAAATTCCAATAACAAAACTCATACATGTAGATTCATCTAAACCTATCAACTTAATCTGATTATCTTAATTTTGATTACCCTCATCTTACACTAAAATAATTCAACCAAAAAGAAATATTTACTTCCGTACTATTAACCCAATTAAACCAACTTTCTTAGGTTAGGTTAGGTTTTGTTTTTTTTTTTTTTTTTTTTTCTAATAAGCCTACCATTTGTCAACAACATGACCGACGGCTATGACTTATCCTTCATTTACTGTCGCTATTATTATGCGACAACATTTTGTTCCTATCATTGTAACACATAATATGAAATCATTATCCTTATAGACTGACACTCCATACAACTATAGTATAGCTGCAAAGAATTGCAGTCCATAAAGTTCACTTTATAAATAAAATACAAAAAAAAAACTTAAATTCCAATAACAAAACTCATCTAAACCTATCAACTTAATCTGATTATCGTAATTTTGCATCTTACACTAAAATATTTCAACCAAAAAGAAATATTTACTTCCGTACTATTAACCCAACTAAACCAACTTTCTTAGGTTAGGTAGGTTAGGTTAGGTTAGGTTTTTTTTTTTTTTTTTTTAAATAGCCTACCATTTGTCAACAACATGACCGACGGCTATGACTTATCCTTCATGTACTGTCGCTATTATTATGCGACAACATTTTGTTCCTATCATTGAAACACATAATATGAAATCATTAACCTTATAGACTGACACTCCATACAACTATAGTATAGCTGCAAAGAATCGCAGTCCATAAACTTCACTTTATAAATAAAATACAAAAAAAAAAAAAAAGGTTGTGTGTGCGATTCACACACGAGAGAAGTGAAACTGCAGTAAATCGACAAAAGAATAAGAAAAAAAAAACAAAAAAAAAAACTATGCAAAAAGATTTTGTTTGGGCGGTCACCCATCCAAGTACTGGCGTCGCGCACAGGCTGCTTAACCTTATTAGCGTTTAAGATTGGCTAACCCGACAGGTCAGTCAATCTTATTTCCATTTCCGTTTCATCCGGTTTCAAATCACAACGATTCTATAGAAGTTTCACTTCAAAAAACTTAAATTCCAATAACAAAACTCATACATGTAGATTCATCTAAACCTATCAACTTAATCTGATTATCTTAATTTTGATTACCCTCATCTTACACTAAAATAATTCAACCAAAAAGAAATATTTACTTCCGTACTATTAACCCAACTAAACCAACTTTCTTAGGTTATGTAGGTTAGGTTAGGTTAGGTTTTTTTTTTTTTTTTTTTTTTTTTTTTTTAAATAGCCTACCATTTGTCAACAACATGACCGACGGCTATGACTTATCCTTCATTTACTGTCGCTATTATTATGCGACAACATTTTATTCCTATCATTGAAACACATAATATGAAATCATTAACCTTATAGACTGACACTCCATACAACTATAGTATAGCTGCAAAGAATCGCAGTCCATAAACTTCACTTTATAAATAAAATACAAAAAAAAAAAAAAAAGTTGTGTGTGCGATTCACACACGAGAAAAGTGAAACTGCAGTAAATCGACAAAAGAATAAGAAAAAAAAAACAAAAAAAAAAAACTATGCAAAAAGATTTTGATCGGGCGGTCACCCATCCAAGTACTGGCGTCGCGCACAGGCTGCTTAACCTTATTAGCGTTTAAGATTGGCTAACCCGACAGGTCAGCCAATCTTATTTCCATTTCCGTTTCATCCGGTTTCAAATCACAACGATTCTATAGAAGTTTCACTTCAAAAAACTTAAATTCCAATAACAAAACTCATACATGTAGATTCATCTAAACCTATCAACTTAATCTGATTATCTTAATTTTGATTACCCTCATCTTACACTGAAATAATTCAACCAAAAAGAAATATTTACTTCCGTACTATTAACCCAATTAAACCAACTTTCTTAGGTTAGGTTTGGTTAGGTTAGGTTTTTTTTTTTTTTTTTTTCCTAATAAGCCTACCATTTGTCAACAACATGACCGACGGCTATGACTTATCCTTCATTTACTGTCGCTATTATTATGCGACAACATTTTGTTCCTATCATTGAAACACATAATATGAAATCATTAACCTTATAGACTGACACTCCATACAACTATAGTATAGCTGCAAAGAATCGCAGTCCATAAACTTCACTTTATAAATAAAATACAAAAAAAAAAAAAAAAGTTGTGTGTGCGATTCACACACGAGAGAAGTGAAACTGCAGTAAATCGACAAAAAAAAAGATAAAAAAAAACAAAAAAAAAAAAACTATGCAAAAAGATTTTGTTTGGGCGGTCACCCATCCAAGTACTGGCGTCGCGCACAGGCTGCTTAACCTTATTAGCGTTTAAGATTGGCTAACCCGACAGGTCAGCCAATCTTATTTCCATTTCCGTTTCATCCGGTTTCAAATCACAACGATTCTATAGAAGTTTCACTTCAAAAAACTTAAATTCCAATAACAAAACTCATACATGTAGATTCATCTAAACCTATCAACTTAATCTGATTATCTTAATTTTGATTACCCTCATCTTACACTAAAATATTTCAACCAAAAAGAAATATTTACTTCCGTACTATTAACCCAACTAAACCAACTTTCTTAGGTTAGGTAGGTTAGGTTAGGTTTTTTTTTTTTTTTTTTTTTTTTTAAATAGCCTACCATTTGTCAACAACATGACCGACGGCTATGACTTATCCTTCATTTACTGTCGCTATTATTATGCGACTACATTTTATTCCTATCATTGAAACACATAATATGAAATCATTAACCTTATAGACTGACACTCCATACAACTATAGTATAGCTGCAAAGAATCGCAGTCCATAAACTTCACTTTATAAATAAAATACAAAAAAAAAAAAAAAAAAGTTGTGTGTGCGATTCACACACGAGAGAAGTGAAACTGCAGTAAATCGACAAAAGAATAAGAAAAAAAAAACAAAAAAAAAAACTATGCAAAAAGATTTTGTTTGGGCGGTCACCCATCCAAGTACTGGCGTCGCGCACAGGCTGCTTAACCTTATTAGCGTTTAAGATTGGCTAACCCGACAGGTCAGTCAATCTTATTTCCATTTCCGTTTCATCCGGTTTCAAATCACAACGATTCTATAGAAGTTTCACTTCAAAAAACTTAAATTCCAATAACAAAACTCATACATGTAGATTCATCTAAACCTATCAACTTAATCTGATTATCTTAATTTTGATTACCCTCATCTTACACTAAAATAATTCAACCAAAAAGAAATATTTACTTCCGTACTATTAACCCAACTAAACCAACTTTCTTAGGTTAGGTAGGTTAGGTTAGGTTAGGTTTTTCTTTTTTTTTTTTTTTTTTTTAAATAGCCTACCATTTGTCAACAACATGACCGACGGCTATGACTTATCCTTCATTTACTGTCGCTATTATTATGCGACAACATTTTATTCCTATCATTGAAACACATAATATGAAATCATTAACCTTATAGACTGACACTCCATACAACTATAGTATAGCTGCAAAGAATCGCAGTCCATAAACTTCACTTTATAAATAAAATACAAAAAAAAAAAAAAAAAGTTGTGTGTGCGAGAAGTGAAACTGCAGTAAATCGACAAAAGAATAAGAAAAAAAAAACAAAAAAAAAAAACTATGCAAAAAGATTTTGATCGGGCGGTCACCCATCCAAGTACTGGCGTCGCGCACAGGCTGCTTAACCTTATTAGCGTTTAAGATTGGCTAACCCGACAGGTCAGCCAATCTTATTTCCATTTCCGTTTCATCCGGTTTCAAATCACAACGATTCTATAGAAGTTTCACTTCAAAAAACTTAAATTCCAATAACAAAACTCATACATGTAGATTCATCTAAACCTATCAACTTAATCTGATTATCTTAATTTTGATTACCCTCATCTTACACTAAAATAATTCAACCAAAAAGAAATATTTACTTCCGTACTATTAACCCAATTAAACCAACTTTCTTAGGTTAGGTTTGGTTAGGTTAGGTTTTTTTTTTTTTTTTTTTTTCCTAATAAGCCTACCATTTGTCAACAACATGACCGACGGCTATGACTTATCCTTCATTTACTGTCGCTATTATTATGCGACAACATTTTGTTCCTATCATTGTAACACATAATATGAAATCATTAACCTTATAGACTGACACTCCATACAACTATAGTATAGCTGCAAAGAATTGCAGTCCATAAAGTTCACTTTATAAATAAAATACAAAAAAAATCTTAAATTCCAATAACAAAACTCATCTTAACCTATCAACTTAATCTGATTATCTTAATTTTGATTACCCTCATCTTACACTAAAATAATTCAACCAAAAAGAAATATTTACTTCCGTACTATTAACCCAATTAAACCAACTTTCTTAGGTTAGGTTAGGTTAGGTTTTGTTTTTTTTTTTTTTTTTTTTCCTAATAAGCCTACCATTTGTCAACAACATGACCGACGGCTATGACTTATCCTTCATTTACTGTCGCTATTATTATGCGACAACATTTTGTTCCTATCATTGTAACACATAATATGAAATCATTAACCTTATAGACTGACACTCCATACAACTATAGTATAGCTGCAAAGAATTGCAGTCCATAAAGTTCACTTTATACATAAAATACAAAAAAAAAACTTAAATTCCAATAACAAAACTCATCTAAACCTATCAACTTAATCTGATTATCGTAATTTTGATTACCCTCATCTTACACTAAAATATTTCAACCAAAAAGAAATATTTACTTCCGTACTATTAACCCAACTAAACCAACTTTCTTAGGTTAGGTAGGTTAGGTTAGGTTTTTTTTTTTTTTTTTTTTTAAATAGCCTACCATTTGTCAACAACATGACCGACGGCTATGACTTATCCTTCATTTACTGTCGCTATTATTATGCGACAACATCTTATTCCTATCATTGAAACACATAATATGAAATCATTAACCTTATAGACTGACACTCCATACAACTATAGTATAGCTGCAAAGAATCGCAGTCCATAAACTTCACTTTATAAATAAAATACAAAAAAAAAAAAAAAAGTTGTGTGTGCGATTCACACACGAGAGAAGTGAAACTGCAGTAAATCGACAAAAAAAAAAGATAAAAAAAAACAAAAAAAAAAAAACTATGCAAAAAGATTTTGTTTGGGCGGTCACCCATCCAAGTACTGGCGTCGCGCACAGGCTGCTTAACCTTATTAGCGTTTAAGATTGGCTAACCCGACAGGTCAGCCAATCTTATTTCCATTTCCGTTTCATCCGGTTTCAAATCACAACGATTCTATAGAAGTTTCACTTCAAAAAACTTAAATTCCAATAACAAAACTCATACATGTAGATTCATCTAAACCTATCAACTTAATCTGATTATCTTAATTTTGATTACCCTCATCTTACACTAAAATAATTCAACCAAAAAGAAATATTTACTTCCGTACTATTAACCCAATTAAACCAACTTTCTTAGGTTAGGTTAGGTTTTGTTTTTTTTTTTTTTTTTTTTTCCTAATAAGCCTACCATTTGTCAACAACATGACCGACGGCTATGGCTTATCCTTCATTTACTGTCGCTATTATTATGCGACAACATTTTGTTCCTATCATTGTAACACATAATATGAAATCATTATCCTTATAGACTGACACTCCATACAACTATAGTATAGCTGCAAAGAATTGCAGTCCATAAAGTTCACTTTATAAATAAAATACAAAAAAAAAACTTAAATTCCAATAACAAAACTCATCTAAACCTATCAACTTAATCTGATTATCGTAATTTTGATTACCCTCATCTTACACTAAAATATTTCAACCAAAAAGAAATATTTACTTCCGTACTATTAACCCAACTAAACCAACTTTCTTAGGTTAGGTAGGTTAGATTAGGTTTTTTTTTTTTTTTTTTAAATAGCCTACCATTTGTCAACAACATGACCGACGGCTATGACTTATCGTTCATTTACTGTCGCTATTATTATGCGACAACATTTTGTTCCTATCATTGAAACACATAATATGAAATCATTAACCTTATAGACTGACACTCCATACAACTATAGTATAGCTGCAAAGAATCGCAGTCCATAAACTTCACTTTATAAATAAAATACAAAAAAAAAAAAAAAAGTTGTGTGTGCGATTCACACACGAGAGAAGTGAAACTGCAGTAAATCGACAAAAAAAAAGATAAAAAAAAACAAAAAAAAAAAAACTATGCAAAAAGATTTTGTTTGGGCGGTCACCCATCCAAGTACTGGCGTCGCGCACAGGCTGCTTAACCTTATTAGCGTTTAAGATTGGCTAACCCGACAGGTCAGCCAATCTTATTTCCATTTCCGTTTCATCCGGTTTCAAATCACAACGATTCTATAGAAGTTTCACTTCAAAAAACTTAAATTCCAATAACAAAACTCATACATGTAGATTCATCTAAACCTATCAACTTAATCTGATTATCTTAATTTTGATTACCCTCATCTTACACTAAAATAATTCAACCAAAAAGAAATATTTACTTCCGTACTATTAACCCAATTAAACCAACTTTCTTAGGTTAGGTTAGGTTTTGTTTTTTTTTTTTTTTTTTTTTCCTAATAAGCCTACCATTTGTCAACAACATGACCGACGGCTATGACTTATCCTTCATTTACTGTCGCTATTATTATGCGACAACATTTTGTTCCTATCATTGAAACACATAATATGAAATCATTAACCTTATAGACTGACACTCCATACAACTATAGTATAGCTGCAAAGAATCGCAGTCCATAAACTTCACTTTATAAATAAAATACAAAAAAAAAAAAAAAAAGTTGTGTGTGCGATTCACACACGAGAGAAGTGAAACTGCAGTAAATCGACAAAAGAATAAGAAAAAAAAACAAAAAAAAAAAACTATGCAAAAAGATTTTGTTCGGGCGGTCACCCATCCAAGTACTGGCGTCGCGCACAGGCTGCTTAACCTTATTAGCGTTTAAGATTGGCTAACCCGACAGGTCAGCCAATCTTATTTCCATTTCCGTTTCATCCGGTTTCAAATCACAACGATTCTATAGAAGTTTCACTTCAAAAAGTTTCACTTCAAAAAACTTAAATTCCAATAACAAAACTCATACATGTAGATTCATCTAAACCTATCAACTTAATCTGATTATCTTAATTTTGATTACCCTCATCTTACACTAAAATATTTCAACCAAAAAGAAATATTTACTTCCGTACTATTAACCCAATTAAACCAACTTTCTTAGGTTAGGTTAGGTTTGGTTAGGTTAGGTTTTTTTTTTTTTTTTTTTTTTCCTAATAAGCCTACCATTTGTCAACAACATGACCGACGGCTATGACTTATCCTTCATTTACTGTCGCTATTATTATGCGACAACATTTTGTTCCTATCATTGTAACACATAATATGAAATCATTATCCTTATAGACTGACACTCCATACAACTATAGTATAGCTGCAAAGAATTGCAGTCCATAAAGTTCACTTTATAAATAAAATACAAAAAAAAAACTTAAATTCCAATAACAAAACTCATCTAAACCTATCAACTTAATCTGATTATCGTAATTTTGATTACCCTCATCTTACACTAAAATATTTCAACCAAAAAGAAATATTTACTTCCGTACTATTAACCCAACTAAACCAACTTTCTTAGGTTAGGTAGGTTAGGTTAGGTTTTTTTTTTTTTTTTTAAATAGCCTACCATTTGTCAACAACATGACCGACGGCTATGACTTATCCTTCATTTACTGTCGCTATTATTATGCGACAACATCTTATTATTATCATTGAAACACATAATATGAAATCATTAACCTTATAGACTGACACTCCATACAACTATAGTATAGCTGCAAAGAATCGCAGTCCATAAACTTCACTTTATAAATAAAATACAAAAAAAAAAAAAAAAAGTTGTGTGTGCGATTCACACACGAGAGAAGTGAAACTGCAGTAAATCGACAAAAGAATAAGAAAAAAAAACAAAAAAAAAAAACTATGCAAAAAGATTTTGTTCGGGCGGTCACCCATCCAAGTACTGGCGTCGCGCACAGGCTGCTTAACCTTATTAGCGTTTAAGATTGGCTAACCCGACAGGTCAGCCAATCTTATTTCCATTTCCGTTTCATCCGGTTTCAAATCACAACGATTCTATAGAAGTTTCACTTCAAAAAGTTTCACTTCAAAAAACTTAAATTCCAATAACAAAACTCATACATGTAGATTCATCTAAACCTATCAACTTAATCTGATTATCTTAATTTTGATTACCCTCATCTTACACTAAAATATTTCAACCAAAAAGAAATATTTACTTCCGTACTATTAACCCAATTAAACCAACTTTCTTAGGTTAGGTTAGGTTTGGTTAGGTTAGGTTTTTTTTTTTTTTTTTTTTTTTTTCCTAATAAGCCTACCATTTGTCAACAACATGACCGACGGCTATGACTTATCCTTCATTTACTGTCGCTATTATTATGCGACAACATTTTGTTCCTATCATTGTAACACATAATATGAAATCATTATCCTTATAGACTGACACTCCATACAACTATAGTATAGCTGCAAAGAATTGCAGTCCATAAAGTTCACTTTATAAATAAAATACAAAAAAAAAACTTAAATTCCAATAACAAAACTCATCTAAACCTATCAACTTAATCTGATTATCGTAATTTTGATTACCCTCATCTTACACTAAAATATTTCAACCAAAAAGAAATATTTACTTCCGTACTATTAACCCAACTAAACCAACTTTCTTAGGTTAGGTAGGTTAGGTTAGGTTTTTTTTTTTTTTTTTAAATAGCCTACCATTTGTCAACAACATGACCGACGGCTATGACTTATCCTTCATTTACTGTCGCTATTATTATGCGACAACATCTTATTATTATCATTGAAACACATAATATGAAATCATTAACCTTATAGACTGACACTCCATACAACTATAGTATAGCTGCAAAGAATCGCAGTCCATAAACTTCACTTTATAAATAAAATACAAAAAAAAAAAAAAAAGTTGTGTGTGCGATTCACTCACGAGAGAAGTGAAACTGCAGTAAATCGACAAAAGAATAAGAAAAAAAAAACAAAAAAAAAAAACTATGCAAAAAGATTTTGTTCGGGCGGTCACCCATCCAAGTACTGGCGTCGCGCACAGGCTGCTTAACCTTATTAGCGTTTAAGATTGGCTAACCCGACAGGTCAGCCAATCTTATTTCCATTTCCGTTTCATCCGGTTTCAAATCACAACGATTCTATAGAAGTTTCACTTCAAAAAACTTAAATTCCAATAACAAAACTCATACATGTAGATTCATCTAAACCTATCAACTTAATCTGATTATCTTAATTTTGATTACCCTCATCTTACACTAAAATAATTCAACCAAAAAGAAATATTTACTTCCGTACTATTAACCCAATTAAACCAACTTTCTTAGGTTAGGTTAGGTTTGGTTAGGTTAGGTTTTTTTTTTTTTTTTTTTTTCTAATAAGCCTACCATTTGTCAACAACATGACCGACGGCTATGACTTATCCTTCATTTACTGTCGCTATTATTATGCGACAACATTTTGTTCCTATCATTGTAACACATAATATGAAATCATTAACCTTATAGACTGACACTTCATACAACTATAGTATAGCTGCAAAGAATTGCAGTCCATAAAGTTCACTTTATAAATAAAATACAAAAAAAAACTTAAATTCCAATAACAAAACTCATCTTAACCTATCAACTTAATCTGATTATCTTAATTTTGATTACCCTCATCTTACACTAAAATAATTCAACCAAAAAGAAATATTTACTTCCGTACTATTAACCCAATTAAACCAACTTTCTTAGGTTAGGTTAGGTTAGGTTTTGTTTTTTTTTTTTTTTTTTTTTCATAATAAGCCTACCATTTGTCAACAACATGACCGACGGCTATGACTTATCCTTCATTTACTGTCGCTATTATTATGCGACAACATTTTGTTCCTATCATTGTAACACATAATATGAAATCATTATTCTTATAGACTGACACTCCATACAACTATAGTATAGCTGCAAAGAATTGCAGTCCATAAAGTTCACTTTATAAATAAAATACAAAAAAAAAACTTAAATTCCAATAACAAAACTCATCTAAACCTATCAACTTAATCTGATTATCTTAATTTTGATTACCCTCATCTTTTACTAAAATAATTCAACCAAAAAGAAATATTTACTTCCGTACTATTAACCCAACTAAACCAACTTTCTTAGGTTAGGTAGGTTAGGTTAGGTTAGGTTTTTTTTTTTTTGAAGTGAAACTTCTATAGAATCGTAGTGATTTCAAACCGGATGCAAAAAGATGAAACGGAAATGGTAAGAGACACAAATACAATGCTTTATTTAAATTTCTTTGCGCGATACTTCGTAGTTGAGACTACGAAGTATTGCGCAAAGAGGTATTGCTGTATTTTATTTATATTATTTTGTAACATACTTTATGTCATACGCTTTAATGAAGTAATATAAATAATCCGAATAATTACAGATATATGTTTGTTTCTCTTATCATTTTAGCAGATGCGTTCATTTACCCTTTTTTTCTATTCGATATTATATCATAATTAGAGTTCATAAGTAGTAGACTCCAATCGTGCGTCGTAGCTGACACACACACACTTTTTTTTTATTCTTCTTATTCTTTCGTCGATTGACTGAAGTTTCACTTCTATCGTGTGTGAATCGCACACACACCTTTTTTTTTTTTTTTTTTTTTTCTTAATAGCCTACCATTTGTCAACAACATGACCGACGGCTATGACTTATCCTTCATTTACTGTCGCTATTATTATGCGACAACATTTTGTTCCTATCATTGAAACACATAATATGAAATCATTAACCTTATAGACTGACACTCCATACAACTATAGTATAGCTGCAAAGAATCGCAGTCCATAAACTTCACTTTATAAATAAAATACAAAAAAAAAAAAAAAAAGTTGTGTGTGCGATTCACACACGAGAGAAGTGAAACTGCAGTAAATCGACAAAAGAATAAGAAAAAAAAAACAAAAAAAAAAACTATGCAAAAAGATTTTGTTCGGGCGGTCACCCATCCAAGTACTGGCGTCGCGCACAGGCTGCTTAACCTTATTAGCGTTTAAGATTGGCTAACCCGACAGGTCAGCCAATCTTATTTCCATTTCCGTTTCATCCGGTTTCAAATCACAACGATTCTATAGAAGTTTCACTTCAAAAAACTTAAATTCCAATAACAAAACTCATACATGTAGATTCATCTAAACCTATCAACTTAATCTGATTATCTTAATTTTGATTACCCTCATCTTACACTAAAATAATTCAACCAAAAAGAAATATTTACTTCCGTACTATTAACCCAATTAAACCAACTTTCTTAGGTAAGGTTAGGTTTTGTTTTTTTTTTTTTTTTTTTTTTTCTAATAAGCCTACCATTTGTCAACAACATGACCGACGGCTATGACTTATCCTTCATTTACTGTCGCTTTTATTATGCGACAACATTTTGTTCCTATCATTGTAACACATAATATGAAATCATTAACCTTATAGACTGACACTCCATACAACTATAGTATAGCTGCAAAGAATTGCAGTCCATAAAGTTCACTTTATAAATAAAATACAAAAAAAAAAACTCAAATTCCAATAACAAAACTCATACATGTAGATTCATCTAAACCTATCAACTTAAAGGTATTTTGTAGCCCGATAGAACTGAGGCAATAGTTTTTGAAGCACCTTCTTGGAGCCACATCTGAACCTTGTCGCGTAATTGTCCTGCTTTGAAATAGTCATTGTTTTTTTTCACTTTGTCTGTAACTCTTAAACTGAGCTTGTTGCTTAAATCTTTGGTCTTTTTGTTTAGGGCGTCTATTATCTTTTCTGAAGACCTTGTTGGGACTCCCTTTATTTCCTCCCCCCTCTTTTCTTTGAAATCCTCTGAATTTATCGTTAATTCTTTTTCCGCTATGATGAGGCTGTCTATTTTTAGATGGAAATATTTTGTGCGTTCCACCTTGGTCTTTGATAGTTTCTGCGAGTTTGGTTTGAGCAAACAGATGTGTGTCTGAGGGTGGTATGTCGTGCAAAATTTCGTTAAGAGTTTTGTTTGGCGCTTTATACAATTCTCTTCTCTGTTGAATAATTTCTGCTCTCTTGCCACACGTGAATTCCAATAAGTCTTCAGATACCTTTCTGAAGTCAGTGTCACAGCCCAGGACGTTCTTATTTAATTGCTCTCTTAAGTCAGGAGTAAGACTTTTACACGCTTTTTGAAAGGCTTCGCGCTGTTGTAATAATCCATGACTAATAGCTGCCAGAGTGCCTTCAAATCTTTCCAGCATTCCAACACTGTGCCAAAATGGCGTTGCTAGTGCTAATTCTGAGCTTACTTTTAGTGAACAGAACACAGGGGTTGCTAAGATTTTTTTCTGAACATCTTTGTACTTAACATTCTTCCAGCTCTCCGAACCGAACCTTTGACATTCAGCTCCCAGTTTAGCGAGTTCAGGGCAGGCTTTTGATACCTTCGCTTCTGCTTCTGTTATTTTGGGTTTGAATTCTAATGTTGCATTAGGTTCTGATGAGCCAAGTTCGGAAAGTTGTCTCTGGGCATCTGCGATTTTTTGTCTTAGTTGATCTTCATTTAACTGTTGCGATCCATTCTGAACTTGCCATGAACAAGTTGGCACTTCTGCATCTGGTGCATCACTGGCATCGTCATCCTCCTCCTGAGATGTGCTATCGACGAATGAACGATCCAGTGTATCTTGTTGAATGTGAGGTCGTTGAGCTTCGACCATTTGTTCTTGTAACAATTTAATGGACTCGCCTTGTTTATTCGATATTTCAAGCATTGTTTTAAACATAAGTTGTTGTTGACTCATAATTTTTTCGAGACAGTAAATGAAGGATAAGTCATAGCCGTCGGTCATGTTGTTGACAAATGGTAGGCTTATTAGGAAAAAAAAAAAAAAAAAAAAAAACAAAACCTAACCTTACCTAAGAAAGTTGGTTTAATTGGGTTAATAGTACGGAAGTAAATATTTCTTTTTGGTTGAATTATTTTAGTGTAAGATGAGGGTAATCAAAATTAAGATAATCAGATTAAGTTGATAGGTTTAGATGAATCTACATGTATGAGTTTTGTTATTGGAATTTAAGTTTTTTGAAGTGAAACTTCTATAGAATCGTTGTGATTTGAAACCGGATGAAACGGAAATGGAAATAAGATTGGCTGACCTGTCGGGTTAGCCAATCTTAAACGCTAATAAGGTTAAGCAGCCTGTGCGCGACGCCAGTACTTGGATGGGTGACCGCCCGAACAAAATCTTTTTGCATAGTTTTTTTTTTTTGTTTTTTTTTTCTTATTCTTTTGTCGATTTACTGCAGTTTCACTTCCCTCGTGTACGAATCGCACACACAACTTTTTTTTTTTTTTTGTATTTTATTTATAAAGTGAAGTTTATGGACTGCGATTCTTTGCAGCTATACTATAGTTGTATGGAGTGTTGTCGCATAATAATAGCGACAGTAAATGAAGGATAAGTCATAGCCGTCGGTCATGTTGTTGACAAATGGTAGGCTATTTAGGAAAAAAAAAAAAAAAAAAAAACCTAACCTAACCTATCCTACCTAACCTAAGAAAGTTCGTTTAGTTGGGTTAATAGTACGGAAGTAAATATTTCTTTTTGGTTGAAATATTTTAGTGTAAGATGAGGGTAATCAAAATTAAGATAATCAGATTAAGTTGATAGGTTTAGATGAGTTTTGTTATTGGAATTTAAGTTTTTGAAGTGAAACTTCTATAGAATCGTAGTGATTTCAAACCGGATGCAAAAAGATGAAACGGAAATGATGTAAGAGACACAAATATGTACAATGCTTTATTTCTTTGCGCGATACTTTGTAGTTGAGACTACGAAGTATCGCGCAGAGGTATTGCCGTATTTTATTTATATTATTTTGTAACATACTTTATGTAATTCGCTTTATTGAAGTAATTTAAATAATCCGAATAGTTACAAATATATGTTTGTTTCTCTTATCATTTTAGCAGATGCGTTCATTTACCCTTTTTTTCTATTCGATATATTTTCATAATTATAGTTCATAAGTAGTAGACTCCAATCGTGCGTCGTAGCTGACACACACACACGTTTTTTTTTATTCTTCTTATTATTCTTTCGTCGATTTACTGAAGTTTCACTTCTATCGTGTGTGAATCGCACACACACCTTATTTTTTTTTTTTGTATTTTATTTATAAAGTGAACTTTATGGACTGCAATTCTTTGCAGCTATACTATAGTTGTATGGAGTGTCAGTCTATAAGGTTAATGATTTCATATTATGTGTTACAATGATAGGAACAAAATGTTGTCGCATAATAATAGCGACAGTAAATGAAGGATAAGTCATAGCCGTCGGTCATGTTGTTGACAAATGGTAGGCTATTTAAAAAAAAAAAAAAAAAGAAAAACCTAACCTAACCTAACCTACCTAACCTAAGAAAGTTGGTTTAGTTGGGTTAATAGTACGGAAGTAAATATTTCTTTTTGGTTGAATTATTTTAGTGTAAGATGAGGGTAATCAAAATTAAGATAATCAGATTAAGTTGATAGGTTTAGATGAATCTACATGTATGAGTTTTGTTATTGGAATTTAAGTTTTTTGAAGTGAAACTTCTATAGAATCGTTGTGATTTGAAACCGGATGAAACGGAAATGGAAATAAGATTGACTGACCTGTCGGGTTAGCCAATCTTAAACGCTAATAAGGTTAAGCAGCCTGTGCGCGACGCCAGTACTTGGATGGGTGACCGCCCGAACAAAATCTTTTTGCATAGTTTTTTTTTTTCTTATTCTTTTGTCGATTTACTGCAGTTTCACTTCTCTCGTGTGTGAATCGCACACACAACTTTTTTTTTTTTTTGTATTTTATTTATAAAGTGAAGTTTATGGACTGCGATTCTTTGCAGCTATACTATAGTTGTATGGAGTGTCAGTCTATAAGGTTAATGATTTCATATTATGTGTTTCAATGATAGGAACAAAATGTTGTCGCATAATAATAGCGACAGTAAATGAAGGATAAGTCATATCCGTCGGTCATGTTGTTGACAAATGGTAGGCTATTTAGGAAAAAAAAAAAAAAAAAAAAAAAAAAAACCTAACCTAACCTACCTAACCTAAGAAAGTTGGTTTAGTTGGGTTAATAGTACGGAAGTAAATATTTCTTTTTGGTTGAAATATTTTAGTGTAAGATGAGGGTAATCAAAATTACGATAATCAGATTAAGTTGATAGGTTTAGATGAGTTTTGTTATTGGAATTTAAGTTTTTTTTTTGTATTTTATTTATAAAGTGAACTTTATGGACTGCAATTCTTTGCAGCTATACTATAGTTGTATGGAGTGTCAGTCTATAAGGATAATGATTTCATATTATGTGTTACAATGATAGGAACAAAATGTTGTCGCATAATAATAGCGACAGTAAATGAAGGATAAGTCATATCCGTCGGTCAGTATAGCTGCAAAGAATTGCATAGCAGGAGTAAACTCCAATCGTGCGTCGTAGCTGACACACACACACATTTTTTTAACCGACTTTCAGCAAAAAAAGGTGGTTATCAATTCGTCGCGTATGTTTTATTAGTCGGTGGCTTGTCCGAGGGAAAGTTGTGAATTCTAATAATTTACAACTTTCCGAGAGTATGTCCCTCAAAAATCTCTCTGAAGGTGAAACCTATAAATACCTTGGTATGTCAGAAGCGTTAGGTATTGTGGATGGCGATGTAAAACAGTCGGTGAAGGAGCGTTTCTTTTGCCGCCTCTCAAAAGTGCTCAACAGCCTTTTGTCAGGTGGTAATAAAGTGCGCGCTTACAACGGCTGGGTTATGCCGCTACTCACCTTACTCTTACTCTTACTCACCTACTCACCTTAATATACTTTTGGCATACTAAGGAGTTATATACGTTTTGAGTCAACAACACGTGGTGGGCGTCAAAACTATCAATAAAATGTTCTTAATTCCAAAATTTGCTTTATTTTGCTAAAACATTTACTGATACAACTATAAAATATTATATAAAACTAAACTTACAGTATTGTTGATACTTTGAATTATTTATACATGAACTATTACAAAACATAATATATTCAATATTGTACAAATACACCAGATCCTTGCTTAATAAGTTTGTACGGTTTTACTCTGTTTCTTCCACGCACTGGGCTAAACATTATCTTATCTGGTGGAAACTCTGAAGATCCTGTAGTTTCCAAGTGAATATCTAGACAGGTAAGTAAGTTACCTACATAAAATACTTTAAAGGTGATACATACATGGATATAGATCAAATTTGCTAAAAAGATAGTGAGGCGTCTCGAACAACATTATACTATGGACTAGTGTGAAATTTGTTATAAATAAAAAAGATTAAACTTGGGTTATTCGAATTCGGATGGAGAAAGTAATCTCAAAATGAGTGACAAAACTTTTAATGAATTCATAAGACAAACCTTTTAAAGTCTTTCACATAATAAAGCTTTTAAATCTATACGATGGATTTCATTTGAGAGTATATTTGCAGATATTCGGTTTTTCATCCCCACTTTCACAATTCATAACTTTAAAACAGGTCAACCGACTTTTATCGAACATGTCTAAGAACACTAACGCAAAACTCACCTAACATACAAAATATGAAAGTGGAATTTGTTTTTTTTTTGTGTTTATGGTCCTTGTCTTGTTAGTGCGCTGATTAAATCCTTTTCAATTCAATGATATCCCTTATACAACATACATATAAACGTAAATATGAATATCATCATTTTCTTGATAATTATGCACAGTTCGAGTAATTTTTTAAAGTTTTTAATTTTCAGTATCTTTTTTCTCATTTTTTATTTTATTATACACAACTGTAGTAGTAGTATGATAAGTGCTCATTAGTATTAAGTTATATAAAACTGTTTGCTTTCCATATGAAATAAAAAAAAACCCACAAACAAAGTCTACAAATATGTACAAAGGTCCGTGTTTTATAGATTTCCCTGCGAAAACGACTTATTTTCCAGCGGTAAAAAGTAGCCTTCCTTCCTACCTATAGATTAATAGGCTACCTAAATGTGAAATTAGTGAAATAATTATTCAATCGGACCATTTAAAAAGTAGTTGACACAAAATTATTAATAGTAAAATTTAACCTAGCATGCGTAATGAAGAAGTCGAATTCGATCGTCGAAATTCTATTCGAATTACAATAACATAAACATAAGTTCACATTGTAAGAATTAGTATGTACTTACAAAGGAGTACTTAATTTTGATAGACAGGGTTTTTAGTTACACACATATACAACGTATAGCAACATGGTTGGAATTTACCTCCTGAATCCATCTCAGAGTTCAATATTTGTTCCCTACGCATGTTACGAATTATACATATAAAATAACACATTGTTGGTAACGAAGAAATGTTTTAGTCTGCTTTTTGTTATTCCCAACGTTAACACTGTTGAACGAGGTTTTTTTATTCCCAGCGTTAGCACTGTTGAACGAGGTTGTGACCCACCTTCACAATAAAAAAAAAATCACACCAATTTAAATTGGTGATTAGTACCTCAGTTTATTCTCATATCGATTCCTGAATACGCTAAAAATTTCGGGTCCGCTTGGGAAGGTCTGAGAAGATAATTATGTATGACATAAAGTAGAAAAAAAACTTTAGATACTATCATGTATTAGAAGGGTATTTATAGGTTACTAAGTAAAATTACGTAAGACCACTCATAAATATATGAATCACTTTTACACAGTTTATTACAAATTAGTGTCTAACCTTAAAACAGTCTCCATCAGCACACCACTACAACACTTTTCACTTTTAAAGGTCTAGTCGCTACGACGCGCAGAAAACAGAATGTCGTGCTGAAGTCGCGAGTCGTTATATTAGGTTAGGTTTGACAACCGGAAACGACTCAGTACTACAGCTAACCATTCACTTAGTTTTAATAAATTAAGCGATACATTTAAAATTAATTAACTATTGTATAAATAATAACATAAATACTGAATATTTATTGTTACATTATATACATTTTATTGCAACAAAATCTTTCCAACCTAATTTATTTTTAAATGATATCGTTTTCCAACTATTTAAAATGATTCATTATCGGAATAAAATAACTTAGTACAATGGATTCATTATAAATTCTGCACTTAATTAATAGTTATCCTTACAGCTCGGCCATCCTGTTGGAGCTAGTCCCTACGCGAGAGAGATCTTAATTGTTAACAAATATTTTTAAATCATATTTTAATGCACAGATCACAATGACAATGCTTTCCTAATTAAACTTAACTAACATGAACTACATCTACCGTGTTAATCTAAATAATTATACAATTTCATTAAAACATGATGAAAAACAATATATTTTTGATCGCTTATCTAAGCCGTTGACTTCAGCGATGAGTTTTGCTAGCTTGGATCTGCAAACGGAGCTACAATGCTCAGTTAATATGCCCATAGACGATCTTACTTCTCCTCATCGCTTGAGCCTAACACCGGTCATAAGAGAGAGCAAAAAATTTTAAAAAATATGTTTATTTATTTAATTTTATAAAGAAATCAGAAATAACAATTTACAAATTATAAATAATACAAGAATAAGCAAAGAAAAATGTAAATGGAACATGGAGGAAGAATTAAATTCTTGCTACAATTTGATAGGAAGAAATTCAAAACAGATAATATGTCAGGCAAATTTGTTTCCTTGGAAAAGGAATTGCAAAATGCGTCTGGTAAATACCAGCAAGCTATGATAGAGGCTAAAAGACAATTGCCATAAACTTAGTAAATACGTAGACCTAGTCAATAATACATCCATTTATGTGCAAGCTTGTAGCAGCAGCACTCAAACGGACCAGCCAGACACCTCACACTCACACTCTGCCTCTCACGCTGGCGCAGGACAGGAGTTGGCGCTGACTTTGGAATATGAAGTCATTTCTCCTGTGGCGGCGCCTTCGCCTTTTCCGATGTGAGCTGAAGGCTTAGGTTTACCATCTACACAGTCTACGGTAAAGCAGGACACCTGCTGTCAGACCCAGAAAACTGCGATTTATTCAGATAGGATTGGCAACGGAGTGGGCTCACTTTTATATGACCTTTTGACTCAGATTGTGATTAATAACTGCTTTATAAACGCTGCAACTAGTACTATCACGAATTGTATTGATGAGGATGTTAGTTTTGATAAATTGACCACATGAATAGTACAGTTAAGTGATTAAACAAATGTTAAGCGGTTGGATATTTTACAGCTTTTTGAGGTATTGCTTCAAAAATTAGAATGTGGTCTAGGCAAATTGATTATATTATGTGCCTTGCCATACTCAAAGTCATTGAGTATAAAACAAAATAGACATTTAAGTAATATACATTTACTATTTTACAACTTGACATGCCGTCATAGTGACGCTTTATATTTGGACTCTAATATTTTTATAAGTAACAGTTTTTTTTTATGATGAGAGGTATCTTAAGATATTATATCTTTAAAGATATCTTTGTATCTTAACAACCAGAACAAGAATGTTCTTGCTAAATATTAGCATACAATATTTGTGGCACAGTTATAATTATTCTATAGCAAAGTTTTCTGACGAGCCCTATATCTTTAGCTAGTTATTCTGCTAATGAGGGCGTAAATTTAACAAAGTTAGCTGACCATAATTTAGACTGACTTTGCAAACTTGCAGTTACCTGTAGTCCACCAAATTATCCAAGGCTTACCCAGCAAAATTCTGAAATTAGAATTATTTTGATATTGTTTTAATGTAGATGTTATGTGCATATCTCAGAACACTGGATCACATGTAATCAGTCAATACCATATTACAGTAATTATTAATGTGCTAGTAGTTTCAAACTAAGTACCTACCGCTATTAGAGGCGGAATTGTTATTCTGGTTAAAAACATTCTTAAATTTAAAGAACGTAAGATATTGCTAAGTGACGTGACGAGACGTGTTGAGTGATGTCTTGTGTGGAACTTAAGCGACATATTTGTGTTTGCGTTTATCGAGCTCCGATTGCGGATCGGGCAAACTTCGAGGATATAAGGAGGATACCAAGGAGGCCTTACTGAAAATATTTACTTGTAATAAAAGTATTATTGTATGTGGAGACATTATTAATAATACTCTTGCAGACAGACTAATTAATTAAATTGTTTTAATATGGTAAATAATTTTATGCATAAATAACATATCTACCTCTCAGTCTCCAATAGTAAAATAGTAGTCAAACATTTTAATTCAGACCACTATGGTCAGAGTGTTAAGTTTTATATTGAACGAGGTCATAATGAGTTATTAGAATTTACATACGGACCCATAACCAATAAACCAATGAACGTATTTTATGTAAAAGTAGAAATAAATTATATGATCTGTACTCCGAAAGAGAATCTAAACTAAATGATGAAAAATGCATCACATAATGTCAGGAATTACGGAAAATTGTTTAAACAAGTATGCTACAAAGCAAAATCTAATTTTCCTAAGAATAAAATTATCAACTCTTCAAATAAAGTTAAAGCCACTTGGAAGCTTATCAATAATGATAGGCAGTAACCCGTAGTAAACAGATAAAGTTAAAAAATAATAATAATAATAATAATAATAATAAAACTCTTTATTACACACCAGGATATCACAATACAAAAGGGACTTAAGGCTAAATACAAAAATGCGTAATGGGCGGCCTTATTGCTTAGAGCAATTTCTTCCAGACAACCTTAGGATGGAGAGGATAATACACAGCAAATAACTGGACGGTGCGGTGACATAAAATATATATATATATATGTTATAGTTAGTAATAATAATAATAATACAAGAACAACAAATAATATCCAAATATGTTATCATAAATACATATAAATATATATACAGATACCTATAAATATAACATATGAATACCTATTATTATAAATACATATCAAACAATGTATAAATTTAATACAATATTATGCTAAAGAACCAAGAAAAAATTTTTTTACTTGACGTTTGAAAGTGTACAGACTAGGAGCGCGTCTTATTTCCGCGGGCAGTAAGTTCCACAATCGAATAGCCTGCACCGTAAACGATTTATTATAAAAAGTGGAAACATGTATAGGAACCGCAAGTGCATTATTTTCCGATGACCGAAGACCATGAGAATGAGATTGATGAAGAAAGAAAAAACGCTCCTTGAGATAGGACGGAGCAAGAGGGTTGAAGAGAATATTGTAGAGAAGAGATAGAATGTGTGTATCCCGGCGAAGGCGAATAGGCAACCACTTGAGTTTATTGCGAAAATGAGAAACATGGTCGTACTTACGCAGACCATATATATACCATATATATATATTAATATGAATATCTTAGTCAAAGATCAATCAAAGTCAATGATATTGCCAATGCTTTTGAAAGTTTTTTTTTTTATAATATTCCGAAAACTATAACACAGTTATTAAACTCATCTACTTCTAAGGCTGTGGAACTATTATAGGCATCCGTTGATGCATGAGCTGAAGTCTTTTACTTTACTCATGAAACTGCTGGCTGCATAGTGAAAACATTTAAATATCTCAACATCAAATACAAAAAAAAAAGGATCTTTGGAATATCTCAATAAGTAATATTATATGTTAATGATATTGCCCCCCCTTCTGGCTTTAATTTTTAACAGCTGTGTCGATGTTGGGATCTTCCCGGATCTCATAAGTATGGCAAGCTTGTCTCTCTTCATAAATCTGGTATTCAATTTGATCTTGAAAATTATCGGCCTATCTTAGTTCTTCCGTAATGAGTAAAATCTTAGAAAAAAAAAAATATTTTAACACAACTTTTAATAATTTTGATCGCAACAGACTTCTGCATAGCAACCAGTTTGGCTTCCCCGAAGGTAGGTCAACTACTAATGCTGAAACATTATTAATAAAGCACATTTTAGAGCGCAGAATACTATCGACGTGTACTGTGATCTCTCCAAGGCCTTTGATTGTGTCTGAAAATTAAAATTATAAATTAAATTCTTGTTAAAAATAAAGCATTACGGCATTCACAGCAAAGCCCTTGAGCTTCTATATTCCTACTTGACCGATAGAATTAAAATGGTTCAAGTAGGTAATGAAAAATCAGGATCAAAAATTCAATTTAATGGTTCCACAAGTATCAATACTTGGGCCTCTTTGTTTTAGGTATATGTAAATGATCTCCCGTATTTTGCTAAAGACCTTTGTGGCATAGTCTTATTTGCTGATGATACTTCTCTCTTAAAATGATGATATCTTCTTTCGAATAAAAATAATTCGGACGATGTAAGTAACTTACTGTCACAAGTACTAAATTGGTTTACTGTTATTAATTTACTGCTAAACACAGAAAAAAAAACTAAATGTATTACATTCAAACTCCCTAATGTTACAGAATTTGCTACAAAAATCATATTAAACGATGGAATTCTCGAGCTCGTTGACTCAACAGTGTTCCTAGGTTTACATATTGATTCTGATCTACAGTGGAAACTCCAAATTGCAAACCTTGCAGGTAGACTTAATGGAATATATCACAGATGAGGGTACGGCTAGACTGGTTTACTTAGCCACTTTCATAGTATTAACACGAGAGGTAAGGAAAAATTGCTAATTCCTACCTTCACACAAATAAAAAAGAAAAAAAAACTAGGCAAATAATTTATGAACTATATTATTATAGTTAGTTATAAGAACTCCAAAATTTTCCAAAACCCACAGAAAGCTGTAAGACATATTTTCAGTCATTAAACATATTAACGTTGCCGGGGCTCTACATTTTCGAGGTTTCCGTCTTCGTTAAATGTAACCTAAATTTATTTGAAAAATACCGTCACACACACGCAGTAGACGAGATGAACTGCGCCAGTGCCCTGTTAGAGCAAACACAGCACTAGTGAGCAAAAGTTTTTAGGAATGGCACCTAAAATTTACAATAAATTACCCAAAAATATAAAAGAGTTACAATTGACAATGTTTAAGAACGAACTCCATAAACTTTTGACCACTAAATGTTATTATCACGTAAATGAGTTTTTGACTGATAAATAAAATTATAATTGAAATTGAATTTAATTGAATCTGACATATACAATGATTTTACTTATAATTATTTTTCCGTAATTTTATCTGTTTTTCTAAATATTTTCCTTGAATTATTTACATAAAATATTTGCATGCTCTAAATAAACAAAACATGTATGGAACTGTAACAACTGAACATCTATTTGTAATTAAATTGTAACCCATGTTTGCAAATAAACATTATTCTTATTCTTAATTGTAATAACTACAAAATTGTAATAACTGATAAAGCTGTGTTGTTCGATTTGCTTTCTCAACTCAGTATAAAACATTAAAGCGAACTGTCAAGACAATGTTTTTTTCATGATATTTTATTTTTGTTTTAAAATAATTAGTTTTATTAATTTTAAGTTGACCCGTCCATGTAGGCCATGTGCTTCTAAGGAAAAAACAAAGGTTTTAACTCTGACTTTGACTTTGCTGCTAGAGTTGCTTAAACGACGGTGCCTACGCCTAGTCTCACGCCTTACTTCGACACAGCTTGAAGCCCCTCATGGGCAATGATCAGGCTGATAATTTCGAAATATCCTCGTTCTTATAACGGTATCCCCTCGTAATTAATCATCGCCCCTCATGAGCAATGATCGGGTTTATAATTTCGAAATATCCTCGTTCTTATAACGACAAAACCCTCGTAATGAATCATTGCCCCTCATGAGCAATGATCGGGTTGATAATTTCGAAATATCATCATTCTTATAACGATGTCGTTGATCCTGGTGGTTATTTCAATAAATATTTGTTCCTATAACGACTTTCCACTCCGGCTGAATCACCTCCCACATGGATATGTACGGGGGACCGGGTGATGCCTGGTTCAACTGTCTCGATATGTCTGAAACTCAAAATAAACGATTGAGCTGTTGTTCGATACATGTATAGAGTTTTCTGTATTACTAGTGGGCCGCCCCAGCCTCGCACGGGTTTTTATTCAATTTCTTTCCCCGGCAATTATTCGATTTTTTTTTCCGCCTTCTAAACCTTCCCTAGGCCTCCACGAACATTTTAAGACTAAGACAAGAAAAATCCGTTCAGCCGTTCTTGAGTTTTAGTCAGACTAAAGAGCAGCAATTCATTTTTATTCATATAGATTTAATAATATTGAAACTTCTATGTTATGTACCATGTTATGTCTAAGTTTTGTAAAACCAAACTATGGAAAAAAAATGATTTTGTATCTTGTATCACACATACGTCTCTCCACATGGATTACTTACACGAAAGTACATACCTGTCTCAAATATGTGACGCACACATGTGACACACACACGTGATGCACACACGCGACACACACATGTGACACACACATGTGCTACACACATGTGACACGCATATGTGCTACATACATGTGACACACACATGTGCTACACACATGTGACACACACATGTGCTACACACATGTGACACACACATGTGCTACACACATGTGACACACACATGTGCTACACACACGGGACACACACGTGACAAACACGTGACAGACATTTAACCTACATAGACCCACAGACTTATGTAGACATTTGTATAGGTAATTAATTGATCAAAGTCAAGAAATGTATTTTCTTTGCAGCAGAAGTATGCAGACTTAAACAAGTAAACATTAAAATTTATTAAATTTATGAAACTTAAAAATTGTTGAAATTAAGATTAAATGAAATACTAGTGGGAAACGGTTGTATAAAAATGTTCTCTATTTTTATAGCATAAAAGCGAACTTTGTAGATTTGCGACACTGCTGGGAAACCCAAAATCCACAGAATCAATTTCAGAAATGATTTATCCGTTTTAATTCCGGCGTTGGTAGATCCGCAAAAACATTAAAAAAAACCATCACTCAGTAAGATTTGCCATAATTCTACACTTCTACAGCTCACTGGTCAACTCATTTTTCTAGTTATTAACCAGATAAGTATTTGGAGCTATTGAAATTGCTAATTGACAAATATTATTATAAAATTGACGACTTTTGAAATGATAAATTTTAACTTTGGACTAACATGTAGGTGTATTTATTTTGATATTAATTTAAAAACTTATTTGGTTATATTTTAGTGACTTGCATGCCATTAATCATAATTTGTACACCGAAATTGGTAATACATGTTGATACCGACACATATATTTTTGACTGTAAACCATACATTTACACATGTGTCTGCAAATAAATGATATTTATCGTATATCTTTATCTAAAAAAATATATTAAATGAGAAATAAAATAGATTTTTAGAAATTACGCATTTAAATT
Source organism: Gymnoscelis rufifasciata (assembly GCA_929108375.1). NCBI lineage: Eukaryota > Metazoa > Arthropoda > Insecta > Lepidoptera > Geometridae > Gymnoscelis > Gymnoscelis rufifasciata. Next base: position 1,865,830 of record OV815319.1, on the reverse strand, counting down.
TTAACGAATTGCTTTGTCTATGCGCTGCAGGTTTTTGAGAAGCTACACGACCGTACCCCTGTTTTTATAAGACTTAAACACAAACTAAAACTTTTACTTGAGTGTTGCTTTGCGTTACGCAGTAAAAGGAATAAGGTATAATAAGTGCTAAGAAATTAGTTATGGCGAATTATTATGTCTTCGAAATACCCCTTTAAAACCCACATAATTCCGCCGCCCACTGGCGTGATGAAATTAAGGTAACCTATAGTGTGCAAGTAAACAATGACCTAATAATAGGTTCAACTGTGTTTATATACAAGCAAGATTGAGCAGTCTTACAAAATTATTATTTATTGATTAGTTGAACAATTTACGTTTACTTTAGTACTAGAATTGGATTTTCTTTAGCTTGATATCAAGACGACATTGTCAGAGGCAATTTGTAGGCAGGATGCCCAAGTGATTTTTGTTTAATATTTGAGGCTAATTGATATGCAACTTACAATTAGAAACAAGAATTAGTACTTCCTATTTATCAAAGCAAAAGATTAAAATGAACTTGAAATGAAAAAGTAAAAGAAAAAAAAATGCTAATATTATTATATTACATAAGTCATTGGTACACAACTTTTTGTTTGCCATTAATTATGATATAGATGATAAATCTGGACAAAAATCACGAGTGCTATCCCACTTCTGAGCTATTAGAAGGGTATTTATAGGTTACTAAGTAAAATTACGTAAGACCACTCATAAATATATGAATCACTTTTACACAGTTTATTACAAATTAGTGTCTAACCTTAAAACAGTCTCCATCAGCACACTACTACAACACTTTTCACTTTTAAAGGTCTAGTCGCTACGACGCGCAGAAAACAGAATGTCGTGCTGAAGTCGCGAGTCGTTATATTAGGTTAGGTTTGACAACCGGAAACGACTCAGTACTACAGCTAACCATTCACTTAGTTTTAATAAATTAAGCGATACATTTAAAATTAATTAACTATTGTATAAATAATAACATAAATACTGAATATTTATTGTTACATTATATACATTTTATTGCAACAAAATCTTTCCAACCTAATTTATTTTTAAATGATATCGTTTTCCAACTATTTAAAATGATTCATTATCGGAATAAAATAACTTAGTACAATGGATTCATTATAAATTCTGCACTTAATTAATAGTTATCCTTACACATGGTTATCATTACTATTTAGATTTATAACAAAAGAGTATAGAAAGATTTGTTCTTAAGTTGCCTCATTTGATTGATCCCTTTAAATAAATAATTAAAGTTACCGAATTAATAATATCAAACAAACACATGATAACAAGGTAAAACGAATAAATTGAATTATAATTGATGATTAAACGAACGTACTACGTGACGTTCTATCATAATTATACGTAGCATCTCGTTCGAAGAAGTAAGCTGGACATATCTAAGGTTTTTTTATTTTATTTGTGATTCTTGAGTTAAATTTATATCAATACCTTGACCTATATTTTCTTTCAAAATGTATGCACTCTAGTAGTTGCAAGAGCTAATAAATATTTTTTTGTTAAGCTGTTTAAGTTAATGGTGTCATTATGAAAGCAAGAGCTTAGAAAATCTAGAACTTTTAAAATGTACCATGTGGTGTGAAACGTTGGCATTCAGGGGCATAGTCTGTAGAGTCCCTTAAAAATCTGATTACCTTGTGGTCTGACTAAATATGAGAACCAATAAACAGAGACATTGCTCCTATGCAAATGTTAAGCGTTCCATATTGTACGCCCTAATTTGATATTTTTGTTAACTTTCAAAAACGTTTCAGTTATTTTCCACGTAAAAAATATACCATTTCCACAGACAACTATCGTAATGTTTAAAAGAATTTAAGTTTAATGATGCCAGCAGGCAGGCATCAGCCTACGGACGAAGTATACCCCACCCTTCGTCTCAGCAGGGCCGATTCCGATTCCGGCAGCCAGCGTAAGGTTTTTGTTTATTTTCCCTTCGCCGCAATGGGAAATGATATAGTAATATTTAAACCTAACGTCTTCGTTAGGTTTAAATATTACTATTCCGTAAATAAGGAGTTTATAAAATAACAGGAACCACGGTTGTGTAGGCCAACTGAGAACGACTAATATTTGGCCTTTTGTTTTGTCAACAATATTTTTTCTGAGGGTTTTCAGGATAATAGAAAACGGAGGTACGAGTAATGCGCAGGAGTTTTCACTCCAAGACAAAGAAAATAAAAATATCGACTTCAAAAGCGTCGGAGTATTTTTTCCAGTACATATAAAGGTCGCAATTTAATTTATAAGACTCGTTAATCGATCTATTTGGGCAAGGCCAAATGTATTACATAATTTATTAAAAAATGATTTAAGCTTCCATTCTATATCGGGATGTGAACGCAGTGACTCCAATCAGCAATTCAGTTTTCAAATGACTGTCTAAGTAGCAAGAGACAGATTATTTACAATGCACACTGCCATATTCCTTTTGAAAATTGTTACGGCGTAATAGGAAATTCCATTCTATAATATAACTAATAACGGTCGTGTTATTGATGTGTAAAGTGAAGTCTTCGAAATTTTTGGCAAATTATTTGAGTGTGAAAAATTCAGCTAGCTTTAGTTGAATAATGTGTAGATTTTTCTCATCCCTAACCACTAGCGGTATCTTCAGCACAGGCTGATCCCCACCCCGTTGTTGAGGCGACAGAATACAACTCAAGGCTATAATTATCGTTTGGAATTGTTTTGACAGAATTAGGTATATAGCCTGGAGCCACCACTCTAAGTCCGGCCGTATAGAGGATGGTATTTAAATACTGAATTCACTCTGCTGCTTAATGAAAACCTAATAATATACTCAAGGAATATACTCGATAGATGCCTTCGAAAAAACCTTCGAGTTAGGCAAACACGGAGTCGGATTTTACTTTTTTGAAACTTCATGAAGTGTTTATTTCTTTGATAATGCAATCTTTTTTGTCGCATGGTAACTGAACGTACAAGTTGTGTATATCTATTACAAATCCTAGGGATTTGCATTGTGTAGACTAAGTGAAGACGCTCGTTTTAACATTCAAAATGAACCCAAGGCTTGTGGGAAATATTGTTGTGATTGCTACGTTATTTTGGCAGGAGTTATACATATCCAAAATTAGGAACAGGTCATCTAAATATATTGATGACATGTAGGCTTCAGCTCTTAGGAGCTATACAATCAGTTTCATAATCTTCGTAAATAATAACGGTTAAGCCGATCGGAAATGCGTTAAATTCATTTATATGTTTGTTAAATATAAATCTAGGGGTTATATAGTCATTTTCATTCATTTTGATAAAACAGTAGGCGTCTTCAAGTTTGAGATAAGTAGGATTAATAATATATATATATATATATATATATATAATCATTATAAAACGCATCTTTCCGTTTGACTTAGGTCTTAAGAGCATATCCGAAATTAATTAATCTTTGCAAGGCATGCAATTCGAAATCGCTCCGATTTTCCGAGATCCTCAACAGCTGCATTCATTTGTAAGAACTCTTTACAAGAATACTTAGGAGTTGGAGGCAATTTTGAAAAGGTTGATTAAATAGATTATGATTATGATATAAGATTATGGTCAGATATTACATCCATGATAGGATAATATTGTCGTTTGTAATAAGAGCATATCCGAAATTAATTAATCTTTGCAAGGCATGCAATTCGAAATCGCTCCGATTTTCCGAGATCCTCAACAGCTGCATTCATTTGTAAGAACTCTTTACAAGAATACTTAGGAGTTGGAGGCAATTTTGAAAAGGTTGATTAAATAGATTATGATTATGATATAAGATTATGGTCAGATATTACATCCATGATAGGATAATATTGTCGTTTGTAATATCGTGTCCATTGATTATTGGACAAGCGACCTGCATAGTTTACCTCCATTAGGCTCGGCGATGGCTGGTGTGTTTCAACTGCTGTGATGACCTCCTTCATGATCTGTTGTGCTGATTCCGATGATGGGCAGGCGGTCGCGTTTTCTGTGATGTTATCGGCGCCGGTGGTTTCCTTCCTGGACCCGCCGGAGTTTTTAAGTTTAAGAATCGTTTTAAACTTTGAGGGCTGTGGTTTCTCATAACTGTTGTTATAGGTATTTATTTCAGAACTTTATTTGTTTACTCCTTTGCAGTTTTGAGATCTGATAATTTTTCCCCACATAAGAGTTCAATTATTATTTTTGAGGTCAGATGTACTAAACATCCTCCTTGCGACAGAATTCGAATGTTGTACGTCGCATAATATTCGATTCGCATCCATGAGCCTCTTCAGAAGTTCATTATTACTACCCTACTGCTCAGCATTTGGGAAGTTACGGATGCTATGCATGAGATCGCCGATCCAAGGCGTTTTTGTTTAGTTTCTAGTGCTTTATCCCGCGATATCAAGTTTCTGATAAATCAGCTTTTATTTCGGGATTCAAAGCTAGTGTACCCAAAAGGGTTCATTTTTAAGGTAGGATTGTTGCAATTCCTTTCTAGCCTCTTTTGTTAACCCACAAGTGGTAATATGTTGCAATCGGCTCGCTAATTCTTTATAAATTTTTTATCCGAACTGGATTTTATTAGCAGAATCATCTCCATTTTTTTTCTAACCCTTAATTATATATTTTTGGTTTTCCAGAACTAAGGGGTCATTGGACATTTCATCTGCTTAAGAAGTTATTAAGAACATGTTATCTTGAATCATAGGCACAGGGTGTAAATTCTCATCTGAAATCTGTGGTGAGAATGGTTCAAAACACTAACACCTCGTTAGTATTTTTTGGTTCTAGCATAAGGTCGTCCAGTACACTGGTACAACTACAACAATATATATTGTTGTCTGGAATATTTAAATGTATAAACATGCTGATGTATAATTTAGTTGTTTTATGCAACGATGTGTCTTGTAAAACCATATAATATTTTTATTGAAATAAGTACAGCTTGTACTTTGGTTTTTTATGGTTTATTTCGACATTGAGAGTGAAGGATAAACCCAAAAGTTAATCCGAGTATGGTAAACACATTTATATTAGTAAGGACTAGTTTACTTCTAAACTAGGTACAAGGTTTTGAGAGGGAATACGTAAGACAGTCCAAAGAACAGCTCGAAATAAATTCCCTTATAAATTTTTTAGTGCGATGAGTCAGTCCAAAGAGCAGCTCGAGCACACTTATTATCTAGATAGACAACATGCGATGAGACAGTCCAAAAACAGCTCGAATGCATTTGTGCGACCAGTATATTATCCATACATATTTTTGTAAACAAAGGCAAAGTCATTATTACAAATGAGGGTAGCGCGGCATAACAAGTGCTTGAGACCGTCCGATGATCGGCTCGAATGCACGTTCCGCTGCTTCGCTAGTATATCTACATATAGATTAAATTATGGTAAGAAAAAAAATTTACCTCATCATGTCACCAGATATCGTTTTATATTTCTAGGCCCGTTTTAACACCTTCTTTAGCTTTTATTTAGTTGATCACTATCATAACTAATGTCTCCTTTACTGTGCTTCCTTTTAGGCATTTCGTAAATTATATTGGTGCGAAACAATCGCGATAACGTGATGAACGGTTGAGCACTAAAATGCGAATGACAAGCCGGAGTGAGCGGGCCGACAGGGACGAGCGGGATGGAGTATTCGTCATAGTAAAAAGTTTATTTTATCTACTCTAAACATTAGTGCATGAACGGTGGCCCTTTATGCGTACTACATGTTGCAAATAATTCTTATTTTCAGGATACTTATTTCGAGAACGAGATGCAAGTATAATAAATAGTATAAAGCAATAAGCCGGAAACGTTTTCTTAAACGGGGGCAAGTATTAACAGCTTAATTACTCAGCAGTTATCGAATATTTTGTGTTGGAATTTTCGCTTATCAAGTCCTTATATGGTGGCCTACGACGTGAACACAGTCAGTATCGTGCGGGAGTGCACAGCGAGAGGCCCTGTGAAGGTGCTCAATTTTTTTTGGTTACTTTCGACATTTTAGAATTTAACGACTGCACACATAAGTTTATAATTGGAATAAAATACAGAGAGTATTTAAATTTAATATTAGAGTAATATTTTTTGATGTTTCGTCAATTTTCGATTTCTTTTTCACTGAACAAACAAAATCCACCCTCCGGGCTGGGCCAGTGCGTGAAGCGATTTTTTCGTGTTTCGTAATGTGGTCCGGAGAAGCCATCTTCTAGGCCTTCATGCTCCATCTTAGACCACATCGTCACTTTACATCAGGTGAGATTGTGGTCAAATGAAGGCTTATCAAGCTTAAAAAAAAAAAAAAAAAAATCATGATTTAAAAAATGTTATTAAGGGCTTGAAAGAAACGCATAATACCACCATTAAGCAATATGACGACCTGCTTCGTAGGTCTTATCATAATGATAAGAACACACGAAACAACACAATTTTAACTTCACCGAATACAAATGTGGGTATTGCCGAGCAAGAAAAATCAAACCCGACAATTGGTCATCATAATAAAAATGTATCACATACTTGACTAAAATATTTGGTATACAAATTTTAACTTAAGATAGGCTTACATTAATCACTTTAATTTATCATTTATACAAAAACTGACACTTATAAATCTAAATTTAAAATTTAAGAAAAACCCCCGATTCCCATGCCTTAATTTCCTTAAACGTAAAACAACATAATATTTTGTAATGTAGACGCGATGCGATTTCATTTGATACCCCACAATAGTATATTTGCAGATTTTCGGTTTTCCTTACCCACTCTCACCCCCATAACTTTTAAACGGCACAACCGATTTTCATGAAACATGTCTAAGAACACTCGCGCCAGACTCACCTTTCATACAAAAAAAACTAAATTGAAATCGCTCCATCCGTTCGGGAGCTATGGTGACACAGACAGACAGACAGACACACAGACAGACAGACAGACAGACAGACAGACAGACAACTTATAACACCCCTCTTTTTTGGTCGGGGGTTAATAATAATAATAATCTATCATCCATAGCTTTACAACCGTATTTTCATTTTTATGTACATAAGATACGGCATAATTATACTCATATAATGTTTATTTGTTAGCTCAATTTATTATAACCATTGTAAATTAAACGAAAAAATAATTAAGTAATATGAAAGAAAAGCAAAAACATATTTGAGGAAGAAGTACAAAGGGCGACCTTATCGCTTAAGAGCTTATTGATAATTGTTTTACTTACATTGTTTTAAAACAAAAGACAGAAATAGAATTCAAATGTATGTTCTAACCAAATGTTTGTGTGTGATTGTTGCGTTCTCTGTTTGGTAAGATACAGTCAGCCGTAAACATTTGAATATATTAGATAAACTGACGCTTATTTAAGATAATCATAATAATAAACATTAACAGTATTACCACATTTTACTACTTATTATAATGATTTAGTTACGGTATGACCGCCCTTTAACACAGATTAGATAAATTTAATTAATTAAATCAGTGTTTGTTCATTTATACCAGATGGGATATAGCCATGGAGCTGAGCGAGCTAGGCGGCGGTATAACCCGCCGCGAAGTGTCCCGTCACGAGGCAGCTGCCTTAGCGGAGGAACACCCCGAAGAAGCAGAGGGGAATAAAACTTTTATTGCATTTTGTTTATAGCCTATAGAAGAATACCTCATGTGATACTCAGTTTGCGTTATTGCAAGACATAAATATTTTTCTTTATGGAACCAAATACATACAGACTCCCAATCATACTCGTATTATTTATTACCCGCGTTATAATGGATTTTCCCGCGGAATGACGTTTTCCCGCGGTAAAAAGTAGCCTATGTTATTTTTCAGGCTCTAGAGATTCTGTGTACCAAATTTCATTTAAATCGGTTCAGTAGTTTTCGCGTGAAAGAGTAACAAACATCCATACATCCATACTTACAAACTTTCGCCTTTATAATTAGTAGTAGGATTGTATTATGGACTTATTGAAGAATCATTGTATACATGATTATTCTTTTTATATCAAAAATTACGTTTACAATTAACGTGGTTTGGTAATAAAGTATTTTTTTGAAATTTGACCCGTTATAATTCATAAAATACTGGTTCAAATTGAATGAAATTTGAAATATACCGTGTCTTTACAATGCCTGCATGGTTACTGAAAATTTCGGTCTTCTAGTTTTATCCACAACGAAGTTACAGGGGGTCGAAAATGGCCGGTTATCAATTTCCTATTGTGTGTTAACAGTTGACTGAATGTGTCAACAACGGAGTAAGTATACCTACCTATCTATTCTACTAGGACAAAAGAAAGAGACTACTCTTCTTTTGTATCACATTTCTTCATCATCACAGGTTCGTTTATCTGCTTTCTCTGTCCATTCGTTTATTGTAATCGTAATTATTTATTTAAAAAAATTGAATTCTGTGTCAATTTAAAGCCTGTTGTATTGTACCACACAAACATGTGGCAAACAATAAATGTAGGTATAATCTAAAAAAAAATGATTTTGAAATTTACTTACATGGAATCAATGACAGGCGTGCTAGATTTCCCGCGTCGAGTTTGGTAAGGCAGAGCCTTCAGCATGTTGTAAAACGGCGGGCAAGCAATCAATCCTGCAAGATTGCGACCTTTTTCAGAATCATGTCTGGTAAAAAATGCAAGCATTGTGGGTCATCTGATATAGAAGTAGACCCAACCCGAGGTGATGCTGTGTGTACAAACTGTGGTTCTGTGTTGGAAGATAATATTATAGTATCTGGAGTTGAGTTTCACAACGTCTGTCGGGTCGACCAGTATAACGGCTTCATCTATACTAATATATAAAGCTGAAGAGTTTGTTTGTTTGTTTGAACGCGCTAATCTCCGAAACTACTGGTTCGAATTGAATAATTCTGTTGGATAGTCCAGTTATCGAGGAAGGCAATAATTAGCTATAAATGACTTTCTGAATAAATATTATTATTATATTATAATCGTCATATGGTTTGTTAAAATACATACGGCGTTGTTCAACCGACGATAAAAATGGGAGTGGTTCTCAATTCGACGCATATCTGGGGGCACGACACTATTGTTTGAAAAGTTCATACTTTTGCACAAAGAATTGAGTGCAAAACAATAGGGAACTTTGCTGTTTCGCGAACAAAATTCCGGTTTATTTTACAAAATTTACGTTATTTTAAAGCTATAAATCGACTACATAGAAATGTCTGTATACGCAAATTGGATAGTTTGTTTTTAATATAACAACTGCCCGCCCCGTCGTCGCACGGGTATAAAATTTGCCCGGAAATTATTCGAATTTTTCTCGCCGTAAAAACCATCCTATCTCTTAAGTTGGATCGAACTGCACATTGTGCGAATTTTAAAACGTTTATTTCCTTAGAAGCCTATGCTTACATGGACAGGTCAACTTAAGCTAATTTAAATAAAAACTAAGAATAAGACTCACATCACTCATTTTAATCTATGTTACGGTGCAAACAACATGACTAATTTTAATGGAAACTAGCTGTGCCCTGCGGTGCTACCCGCGTTATAATGGATGAAGTACTCTTAACCAACAACATATTTATTTGAATAAAGATTAATATTATTATGTTGATACAACTTAAACAAATTATTTCGACCAAATTAGGTACCATAAAAACGGTTTTTGTGAGTTAATCTTAAAAGATAGACATATACTATCGCGGACTGTTTTTTAGAGCATTAAAAGAGCTATTATTCTTTACTACATATTTTTTGTGTATCTTGAACCGTTTTCACGGCGCACGCAACGGAAGGCTTCAAAGATGAACAATTTCTCCCGTTTTTTACACATTTACCACTATATCTTTGCTCCTATTGGTCGTAGCGTGATGTTATATAGCCTATAGCCTTCCTCGATAACTGGACTATCCAACACAAAAAGAATTATTCAATTCGAACCAGTAGTTTCGGAGATTAGCGCGTTCAAACAAACAAACAAACAAACAAACTCTTCAGCTTTATATATTACTAGCTGTGCCCTGCGGTGCTACCCGCGTTATAATGGATGAAGTACTCATAACCAACAACATATTTATTTGAATAAAGATTAATATTATTATGTTGATACAACTTAAACAAATTATTTCGACCAAATTAGGTACCATAAAAACGGTTTTGTGAGTTAATCTTAAAAGATAGACATATACTATCCCGGACTATTTTTTAGATCATTAAAAGAGCTATTATTCTTTAATACATATTTTTTGTGTATCTTGAACCGTTTTCACGGCGCACGCAACGGAAGGCTTCAAAGATGAACAATTTCTCCCGTTTTTTACACATTTACCACTATATCTTTGCTCCTATTGGTCGTAGCGTGATGTTATATAGCCTATAGCCTTCCTTAACTGGACTATCCAACACAAAAAGAATTATTCAATTCGAACCAGTAGTTTCGGAGATTAGCGCGTTCAAACAAACAAACAAACAAACAAACAAACAATCAAACAAACAAACTCTTCAGCTTTATAATATTAGTATAGATAATGGATAATGGATAATGGATAATGGATAATGGATAATGGATAATGGATAATGGATAATGGAAATGTAATTTAAAACCACAAAAACATCTTGCCCCGTCGTAAGCTCTAAGCTTGTGTTGCGGGTACTAGAGATTTGATATAGCAAATCAAAAAACAACACTAACAAATATAATTATTGTAAAAGTTTTAATACAAAAATGAGCTAGAGTAAGAAACTCTAGCTCATTTTTGTTCGCTTGGATTTTGTCTTTTCTAAAATCGCTACAACTAGACTAGAAATACAACCTTGAATAACTTAAAACTACGTAGAACGGGACTGGACCAGTAGGTCTGTTATCAAACTAATCTAGGTTTAAAGCTATGCTTATACTCGAATTCAAAGTTTCATTAAAATCCGTACAATGGTTTGAATAGTCTAACACTAAACTGGCCATCAACTATAATGTATCTATGTTTAAAGTTACGCAGTGGTAATAATGTTGTAGAGGACATCAAGGAAAAGAGAGTTATATTTGAACACTGCACAATTTATTTCGAAATACTTAAATTTAATGAATTACGTGTTGATGAGCCGCGATGGTAATGTGGACTGACGCGGGCGCTGCATCCCGCGCCCGGCGGTCCCACGGTAACAGAAATGCTGCGTTGCATTTCTGTATACTTTACATATTGTACGAACCGTACATATTCCGGGGCGCGAGATGAAGTGCGTGAGATGTACAACTGATTGGGTTAGTAGCGAAAATATATCGTGATACAAGATGAAGTTATCTTAACAATAATTTGTTAGTAAACGCAGTATGATACCGACATTTTAGTAGATAAACTATGCTAGTAACGGTACGGTACGGTACGGTACGGTAGGTTTACCTAACTTAATCACTATCGCTTAAAAACCTTATCTTGCTAAACGTAGGCGTAGTACCTTTCTCAAAGTTAACACTTTTAACACTGGACTTACGCACTTTCTGACTGTCATCACCATCACACACTGCACTAAGCTCTGAAGCACCGCCGTCCCCGGAGGGCGCGGGCGGCGCGCACGACACGGGCGTGGCGCGCTCCGCGCCGGGCGGGGCGGCGGCGCGGCGCGATCGACACCAGGCGACCGCGCCCGCAACCGCCGCTGCTGCTGCTACGATGTAGATAGCTGCGTAGTGGTTTACGTCGTGAGAAGACATGTCGTTTTCCTGCTCCAACTGATCCGTCGCCGCCTTCATCTCCGTGATACTTTTATCTAAACGCTCTATAGATCCCTTGTAGTCGCTGCTGCTTCTTTCAAGGTGACTCACTGGGATAGTCAGATTTATTATGGCATTGACTGGTGCGATCTCTATTGGGTACACATCTGGCTCAGAGTTTATTTTGCTGGAGTGTTGTTTATGTGACATTATAGTGAAGGTCTCGCCCTTGATGACGCAGTCGTTCCCTAGTGCGATAAGACTTACACCTGTTAGTTGTACCTGTGTAACTTGATATCCACAGATAAACCTTACAGTACATTGACCGCAACAGGTGAGCATGAATGAGTTTAATTTGATAAGCTCTGTGTAAGTTGATTGACACTTAATTATTTTGGTTCTACATTGATGTTTTTCAGGATCTTTTTTGTGATGGCTCCGCTGGACTAACTTCATCCTTCTTTTCCGTAACAGGAGGTACTTCCTGTGTATCCTCATGTTTATCGGCAAAATTGATATTTTAACAACGGGTCTTTTGATGATCCCGCTCTTTGTTTTGAGGCTGACCACACGAACCTTATTATCCTTTCCAGGATGGAGCTCTATTACTCGGCCTAAAGCCCATTTTCCTGCGGGCAAATTTGCATCATGTATAATGACAATATCATTTAGTTTTATATTAGGTCTTGTTTCTCTCCATTTACTTCGGCCTAGTAGCTGCGTGAGGTATTCTGTACGCCAGCGTTTCCAAATATCTTGGAATATTTTTTTAGTTAAATGCCACCTAGTTCTCATGTCTCGTTCAGTTTCATAAATTGTTAAGACTGGACCGCTTGCAAGAAAATGAGATGGAGTGAGATAATCGATATCGTCGATATCTTCACTCAAGGCGCACAAAGGTCGGGAATTTAAACACGCTTCAAGCTGCGTGAGAAGAGTCGTAAATTCTTCAAACGTGAGTTTTTGTTCCCCTACTACTCGGCGTAGATGATGTTTGAGGCTTTTCACTCCCGACTCCCAGAGGCCTCCTGCTGAAGGCCATGAAGGCGCCATGAACGTTTGGTTTGGCAAATTATTGACCATTTGTTTCATTATGAAAACATCTATATTCATCTCATAATTAGAATGAAGCGACGAGATTGAAATACCTAAAATCCCTTTACATATCATTTCTTTAGCACCTACTCCAAAAATAATACCTTTGCATTTTTTACGTTTTATTCCCAAAATTTGAGCAGCATTTTCTGAAATCAAGGACGTTTGTGAACCCTGATCGATTAGCGCTCGTAAAATTTGGTGAGATCCATCGGCCTTAGTAACGTTGACCAACGCTGTCGCTAGCAGAATTTCCCCCGTCTCCTCCTGCAAAACATGAGCTGCACCTGTCTGCTGACTCGGCTGAGAACGCTTCTCTTCACACGGTGTTGGATGAGATGTAACATGATCGCTTGTTGCAATATGCAGCAAGGTGTTGTGTTCTCCCTCGCACTCGCGACATTTCTTGTTTGAAAAACAATTCTTATTGCGATGTGACTTAAGGCATATTTTACATAAGGAAAGCTTATCGACGGTTTTCTGTCTCATGCGAGGATTCATTTCTAAGAATGATTCGCAACTGAAAATTCCATGCTGTTTCGTTGAATTACAAACTGCGCATTTAGTTATTTCGTAATTATTTTTTTTATTGTTAGGATTTTCATCAATTCTCTTGTGACTAAATGCTTTATAGAAATGCGTTTTCTTGCTGGTCGATGGCTCTTGTTGTTGTTTATAATCGCCTTTACGCTTAGATGCTTCTAAAGACGTAAATTTGAGTTCCAAAAATTCTAATAAGTCTTTCAGAGTAGGTAAATTTCGAGGATTTTTTAAAGACTCATTGTAGTCTGTATGTGTGTCGGCATCCAGTTTGTTAGATATTAAATAAACGATGATTGGGTCCCAGGAACTTGTATCGATTCCCAGGGCTTTGATCGCGTTGAGGCATTCGTTCGTCGTATCATATACCTTTTTGATGGCTGCTGCTGATTGCTGCTGCAATATAGGTAGGCCTGTCAAGGTATTCATATAAATAAATAAATAAATAAATAAATATTTCCGGACAATTTACACAACAACATCTAGCCCCGTGGTAAGCTCTAAGCTTGTGTTACGGGTACTAGATATCTGATATACTTAATATAATATACATACATATATAGATATTTTTTATTATTATACATATTAAACACCCAGACCAAGGAGAAAAGTGCTTGCAGAACAAACAAACAATTTTACCCTCGGCGGGAATCGAACCCGCTACCTCTTGCTCTGCAAGCGGACATTCGCCCACCGCGCCACCGAGGCAGTATATATAGCTATTGAATATCAGCTTGTGATTATCGTAACGATGAGTAAGTATTTCCCAGCTTACCTCGTAATTTTCAGAGCTGATTGGTAAATGTTGCACCAATTTTTCACTCTCACCTTTCAGTTTGCTTTTAAGGAACTGCATTTTCTGGGCGTTCGATAGAGCCTGATTTTTGTGTATAGACTCTACGAAGAGATCCTTGAAGGAAACCCACTGATGATAGTTCCCGCTGAAGCTTGGTATATCCATCTGCGGCGTCGATCTTTCGCGATGTTGTTGAGACCACATTTTCTCATTAAGAGTTCTTTTAATTCGGTTGAACTGCTGTTCATACCTACTATAGCTTTGCTCGTACTCGAAGTTTTCCTCATAGAGCTCGCTATCGATTTCCCAATGTAGGGCATCAACTACGGACCAGCGAGACTGCACTGACCGTAGAGCGTCTTCAAGTTCCCACCTGCTGGTGATATCGTCGACGCTGATTGCTTTAATCGTCCTGGAGAATGCCTTGAAATTACTCTGTTGCTTCCTCAGCATCTCATCCAGCTTGCTGCTGGTTCCCTGCCCGCTGCTGCTGCGCGGGGCCTGAAATCCGGACGATGGTGGCTGCTGCCGTACCTCTGGTGTCCCGGGACGTGGCGATGCTTGCCCCCCTGCTGCTGCTAAGGGTGTAGCGGGACGTAGAAGTGATTTTTCCTCTGGCTTGGTGTCAGGGGATAAGTATTTCTGTATATATGCACGTGTGTCAATGTAAAAACCTGATGTACGTTTATAAGCGTCACCTACAAAATATTCATGCGTCTTATCGTCAAAATCGCACAATTTTATATGGTTGGATTGAAACTCCTGCCAGTATGCCTCTAGAGTACTCAGTCTCTTTTTGATATATTGCTGAGTCTTCCGTTCAGCACCGTCTTTTTTGAAGTTAGTCAGGAGCTGATCCAGCGCACCGATGATGGTGCTTTGATTTGCCAAAAGTTCTTCCATTCTGACTTATTTGATAGCGTTTAGCGAATAGAGAATGCACTGACTCACCGAAGACCGCTAGCTCACCTAGAGCCACAGTTGTATGCTGTGACCTTGGGCAATCCAGTTTAGGCACAATCACAAAACTCACAATCCGCGATAGGCCCCGCCTTCGGTTGCTCGAAGGACCATTGATGTAGAGGACATCAAGGAAAAGAGAGTTATATTTGAACACTGCACAATTTATTTCGAAATACTTAAATTTAATGAATTACGTGTTGATGAGCCGCGATGGTAATGTGGACTGACGCGGGCGCTGCATCCCGCGCCCGGCGGTCCCACGGTAACAGAAATGCTGCGTTGCATTTCTGTATACTTTACATATTGTACGAACCGTACAAATGTTCTTATAATTTCAAGAAAATGGGTTGAGCAAAGCAAGAAGTTAAAAAAAAGATAAGCAAACTTACTTCCATATCACTTGATATTTCATTATTTCTTACTCATCCTTTTCCTAGATTTGATCCTCAACTATGATAAGGTTCCAAAACAACTTTTTTTCTTTATTTGTTCAACGTAGGCCTATTGACGTCTCCATCTCGGAATCGAGGCGCCGTCGCTGTCATTTTGACAGCTTGTAACCGTTCAACCTTTCCGCTTCTATTTTTAAATATTTTTTCAACCAGATTTATTTATATTGACGTTCTGGACCTTCCACGTCGCATATAAAATCGATAGTTATGTATTAAATAAACAACGTTACAAACAATCTCACATACTTTCGGTCTTAATAATATTGGTAAGCATTGATTATATATATCAACTCTTATTACTTATTGATTATATATATCAAGCCTTAGGATAACCTTATGATACGGCTTATTTTTATAATTATTCTTTGGTAATTTAATACTTCCAAAATTTTTTTTCTATTCCTTTATTGTAATTGTCTTTAGTATCCATAAAGATTAGATAGTTTATTAAATTGAAATGTGGGGGCTATGTCGAACTTTTCGACTTTGCTTTGCTTTGAAGGCGCGGTGGCGGCGCGTATCTACAGTTAGTCCTCACTTCTATCATGTGTGAATCGCACACACACTTTTTTTTTATGTTTAGATTTCAGTTAAGTAGTATATTATATGTTTAGTCTTCAGTTCTTATTAATGGCATCGCGCTTGCCATAAATTGAGCTAATTCTAATTCTAATTCTAATTCTTTGTAGGGGGGACTAAGGACTGCACTGACGTCTCGCTTTGGAGTGTATTGTGCATTACCCCCATGCCTAGCTAGGCCCTAACCATCCTAACTCCTTGATGTACCGGAGTAGGACCTTCGGAGATTTACAGAGTCGTGTCAGCATATCCGATGGTGAGGATGGGGCCTCCGCGTCCATTAGACGCCTCAACCCCGTCCTAATTCTTGCCTCCTCTGTGGCTGTGCAGTGCAGTAAAGTATGTTCTACTGTCTCTTCTTCCTCGAGGCAGCCTCTACATAAACTGCTGTCCGTGGCTCCTATTTTGAAGAGATGGTGATTTAATTCACAGTGACCTGTGATTATTCCCACCATCGTTCTGAGGTCTTCGCGGCTAAGTTTTAGTAACTTGTTTGTCGTTTTCCTTCTATCTTTATGTTGGAATGTTGTTTTGGTGTGCTTGCAGTCAGTTCGAAGCTCCCATAGTTTCCAGTGTTCTGTTTCTGAGTTTAGCCTTAGTCTCTGTCTGACCTCAGCGGTTGGTGGGTTGGATAGACTCATATCTTGATCCGAGGGAGTACGTCTTGCCCCTTTCTTTGCAAGTCTGTCAGCCGTCACGTTGCCCGGGCAGGACTGTCTCTCTGTCCAGTGCAACCAGACCTTGCTGACTTTATGGTGCTCAGAAAGCATTTGTAGGGCGCTGTAGCACTCTGCAATTGATTTCGATCTGGTCTCAGCGCTTTTAAGTGCATTTATTACTGCAGCGCTATCTGTTTTAAAGATTAGTTGCAGTTTGCTGGTTTGTTCCTTTTTTGTTATTTCTGATAGGATCTGACGAGCCGCCAGTCTAATTCCTAACGTTTCTGATTGAAAGGTCGTAGAGGCTGGATTAAGGGGTTGCGTACTTGAGAGATCCAGCTCTGGACAGAAGTATCCGCAGCCGGTTCCCAATTTGCTCTTGGCTCCATCAGTGTAAACATGATATGTTTTGACGTCATTTGCGCTGTCTTCTGGTGAGATTTCCTCATGCGCTATCTCATAGTTTTTACCGGTTAAGTAAGTTGTTGCTATTCTGTCAGTTCCATTAGCAGCTTCTGGAATTGCAGCTATGGCCTTATTTAGTATTTTACAGTGGTTGGTAGGGCCTGACCCTCCCTTCCACTGGCTGGTTGATTTTATTCTTAAAGCCGATGCCATAGCTTCGTGCTGTATATGTATATGCAGCGGTGTCAGACCTAGTATCACTTCAAGAGCTGCCGATGGAGTTGATTTCCTGCAACCACTAATAAGAGTGCAAGCTAATCTTTGGACTTGTTGTAGTTTGTTTATGGTGGTTACTTGGTTGGTTCTAGGCCACCATACAATTGCACCGTAAGTTAGCACTGGGCGGACCATGACTGTGTAGAGCCAGAGGCACAATTTTGGCTTGAGGCCCCAGTCTTTGCCTACCGCACGCGTACATTGCCATAAAACATTAGTGGCTTTTGTGGAGACATGCTCAAGTTGTTTACCCCAAAGTAATTTGCTATCTAGCCATACGCCTAGGTATTTCACCTCCTTAGTAAGTGTCAATGGTGTTCCTTGTAGTGATGGTAGTTTCAGTTTAGGTAATTTGTTTTTGCGTGTAAAGAGTACAAGTTCGGTTTTGTTAGGGTTGACTGTCAAGCAGTGATTAGCGCACCAGCTTTCTATAACCCGTAATGCTTTCTGCATCTTTTCACACAATATTGTTTCGAAAAGTCCCGATATCATTATTGCTAGATCATCAGCGTAAGCAATCGTATAAATTCCGTCTGTGTTCAGTAAGTCCAGGAGTTCGTTCGCTACCAACACCCACAGGAGTGGCGACAGTACTCCTCCCTGGGGACATCCTCGCGTTACTCTACATTTGATTGCCTCCCCGGGTGACTCTGGGTTATCTATTTTGGTTACTCGGTTTGATAGCATTTCCGTGATCCACTTATTTAGGTTCTCGTTTATGCCTTGATTTCGCAGACCAGTTTCTATGGACGGAAAGGTCGTTTTATCGAAGGCGCCCTCTATATCTATAAAGGTTACTAAGCATGATTGCTTACTTTCGAGGGCACTTTCGATCTTATGAACCACCTGGTGTAGAGCAGTTTCTGTGGATTTGCCAGCTTGATAGGCATGTTGATTTTTGTTTACGGGGTTGCTGAGTAGCGGCCCGCTTCGAATGTATTTATCACATAATTTTTCCAGAGTTTTAAGTAGGAAAGAGCTTAAACTTATGGGTCTGAAGGATTTTGGTTGGGTGTAGTCTGTTTTACCTGGTTTTGGTAGAAATACTACTTTAACCTCCCTCCAAGAGTGAGGGATGTATTTCCAGGAGATGCAGCTTCTGAATATAGCGACCAACACGGGTGTTATTCTTGAGAGGTTCCATTGTAGTAAAGCAGGAAAGATGCCATCTGTGCCAGCGGCTTTGTAAGGCTTAAAACTTCTTACCGCTCTCTTCGCGCTTCTTCTGTGACTATCTCGGCTGCTAATTCCCAGTCATTAGTCTGAGGATTGTGCCCCTTCGGTATTGCCCAGCCATCGTTTGCTTCTAACTTGCAATCGGGGAAATGTGTTTTCAACAGAAGTTCTAGCTGTTCCCTTTCCGTTGTTGTATAGGTGCCGTCTGGCTTTTTTAGGGAACCTAATTTGGCTGTAGTATCCTTGGATATGATTTTATGCAGGCGAGCTGTTTCACTCTCGGTAGCTATGGAATTGCTGTAGCGTTTCCATGAGTTATTTCGGCTTCTTTTAATTTCAATCTTAAAGTCTTGTCTTAATTCTTTATAGTCAGACCAGTCTGAAGGTTGGTTAGTATTCATGGCCCTGTTGAAGAGGTGCCGTGATTTCTTTCTGAGATTAGTTAGCTCCTTGTTCCACCATCTGTCTTTGCAATGAGCTATTTTGTTGCTTGCGGTTATCAGGGGACTCGCTACCTCATAACTGTTATTAATTTGTTTTGTTAATTCCGTGAGTGTATGTTCTATATTTTCCGGAGTTAACTGTGCCTCAGAAGTGATAAGCGGCAGAGCGTCAAGATAGGTGTTAAGGGTTTCCACAAATAAGGTGGTGTCCGTTTTCTTAGGGTTCCTGTAGGTGTGCGGTCGAATTTCGCCTGTTATCAGTTGAAATCTTATCCGTCTGTGGTCTGAGCATGACGCCTCCTGAGTGGCAACACGCCAGTTTTGTATGTGGTCTACAATTACGTTTGTAGCCATAGTCAGGTCTATAATAGACTGGGCCCAAGATGTAACAAATGTTGGTTCCGAGCCTCTGTTTAGAATGTTTAGATTATGTCGTAGAGCGAAATCTAAGATGTCCCTTCCTCTATCATTTGTGGTTGGGGATCCCCATACCGTGCTGTGTGCATTAGCATCACAGCCCAGTATGCATTCCATCCCCTGACTGTTGCAGTAGTGAAGTAGTGCCTCAAGTTCTTCAGGGGGTGCCTCCATCTTTATATCAAAATAAGCTGAAGCGATAAGGATAGTTCTTAGCTTACCTTGTAATCCAGTTTGTAGCCGCACTACTGTGAGGTCATCCGTACACAGGTGTGTTACAAGTGAGGCTGTCATATTGTTAGGTACATAGATTAGTGTTCTAGTTTTATTAGTAACTGGTGGAGTGAATACCGTTCCCGGAAGGGCGGCAAGACATACCTTTCCTTTGACGATATAAGGTTCCTGGACCAGTGCAATAGTGTGTGGTTGCTCTTCTAGGGCTCTTCGGAGAGAGGCGAACCCTGTGACGCTGTGTTGGATGTTGGCTTGGATAATAGATACTATGGTTTTTGTATTATCTGACCTATTCTTAGTTAAAGTTAAAGAGTTTTTACTACTATTGGTTATCCCTAAAGAGGGATTATGGGAAACTAGTTGATTCATCTTATATTCTATAGACATCATGAGACAAAAGAAAGAAGGAGTTTTTAATTGTGGAAGTCCACTTATAGAGGAGGCGGAGAGAGAGAACCTCCCGGGGGGGACGCTAAAAAGGGATCTGCATCTAGTAATGGTGCTGGTGAATGCAGGTTTAGGCTTGAAAGGCCTCCTAGCTCTTCACCAGCATCGTCACACAGTAGCCTATCTATGGCCTCCTCGGAAAGTTCTCCACCTCTTGTTGCTAGCGCAATGTCTACTTCCATATTGGCGTCAGCCGTCCTGGGCACATTCTCACTTACCACGGGTGTGTCAGGCTCGACCGGCGCCGGTTTACGGACGTTAGTCTTTGGGGCTTTTAGGTTAACGTACACTGTTGCTATTTTGTAAGCTAACCTATTTCTACGTTCCGCTAAGTTACCTAGCTCCTCTACCGGCACACCGAAGACCATCACGTTATTGGTTGTTGTGCCGCTGATGGATCTTTTGTGTGCGAAAATCGGCCAGAGGTCTATTCTTAGTGGGGGGCCATCAATGTTGTTTGACCAGGCCAACAGTCTCCTGATGATCTCTGGTGGGTTGACGCAATCGGGTACTAGAACCACCGCCTTCTGGTATTTTGGTAGCAGGTGCTGTGGCACCACTGTCAATCCGCTTGCCCCCGGCCACAACGGCGGCAAAGCTGCGACCTCGTCAACTAGCCACTGAAGTGATTCGTCTTCGCAGGCCACCACACTAAGACCGCCGTGGGCCGGTTTGGGTAAGGAATCGAAGCGCGGGGCCCTTTTCTCGAACTTGTCCATATCTTCCAGGAAGAGAGCCATCCATCTTTCTTCCAGGTGTTTGCGGAGAAGTGTCGCACGAGATTCATCCATATGCGTTCCACTTTTTTCCATAATCACCACTCTTAGGTGGGATTTGGTAGCGGCCGCATACGTAGATGGCCCCGCAACATTAACATCCGCGTTGACGGCTCCTGAGGGCCTGCGCGCAGCGCCATCCATAAGACATGCCTTCTTTTCGACTGCTGCCGAAGATGGCGAAACTAAATCGGAGCTGCGCTGCCGCTTGGCCTGCCGGGTGCCGTCTATTGGCTGAGAGTTCACGGGAACAGCTGGGGGCCGGCCAGTACGAGGTGCAACGCCGCGCCGTCCACTGACTACTGACGGGGCCGAAGCCCTGTCCTCGTCTTGTCCGGTGCTGCACTGTCCACTGACTACTGACGGGGCCGAAGCCCTATCCTCGTCTTGTCCGGTGCTGACGGACCCGACTGGGGCCCCCACTGTCTGCGTGTATGTGGGTTGATATTTAGATCCGACGGAGGTGGAGCGGCTCATGACCGAGGCTACCGCCGGCGCTACGGCCGATAGGTCATCAGGGTACACGCACCCTTCCATTCTCTCCGTCATTATCTTATTCATAAGTGCGGAGGCTCTGAGCCTTCTCTCTTTTCTTTGTCTACGGCCAAATTGACCGGCAGACTCCTTACCTGCGGCCGCGGAGGGTTGCGCCCCGCGGCCCGTACCTATCTTATCCAACACAGCGTCGCCAGTGCTCGCCGTCGCGCCGGATTTCGCCGCCTTCGCCCGTGCGGCCCTCGCCCTCTTCTTCCTCGACCACTTTCCCGCGTGATGCACTGGTCCGTCCTCAGGCTTCGTCATCGAGGAGGTGCTCGGGGTCGCCGCCCCGTGGATGGCCCCAGTAGCATGAGCAGCAAGCAGGGCCTGGGGTCCCGCCCCACCGCCGCCTTCGGTAGCCAATTTCCCACCCATCGGCCCGGAAACCGACGGGCGCCGGGCGCTGGCCGGGTCGCATGGCAATACATAATCGTTATTCATCTTATTCATCTTGTTTAGCTGTAACATACTCCGTTAGATTCCGCTGCAACCACAGCCTAGGTCACAGCAGAATCCTTCACCGCGGGGGTTCGATTCAGGACCGCCGCCCCCCCCCCCCCCCAGTGATGAGGAGGGGAGGCTGAAGTTTCCGTTTCCCACAAGTGTAGGACTCGAAAACATCCGCCCCCCCTCGCGTGCGCCCCGGATCGCTTGGCATCTGCAGCTCTGTACGTCCCCCCCCTCGTGCCACCACCCGGCCTTGCGCCTTCCCGTCTCCGGCTAACTGGATTAAGGAAGGTCGCCCGACCGTGGCGCAGGCTCTCGACGGGGGCGAGGTACAGTTGGCGGTCACAAAGTGTGGCTGCAGAAGGTCCCAGGGAGGCCGGCTGTGGACGTGGATCCTTGGACTGGCTAGAGTCTGCGAGTTGGTAAATGTGTCCCGCCATGTGACACCGCAGTTCGGTCATAAGTAAAAGGGAAAGATGCCTGCCCTCATCACCATTGACAGGCAGACTAACCGACCATTCTCTAGCTTCCCCCCCCATAAATTGAGCTGATTACTGAAAATTATTTCAGGCATCTAAGGCCCATATAAACATATACCTTATAGACTAACATACATAAAAATATAAATTTTATAAGTTGTATAGTTCATAACTTCAGTTATCAATCATTTAATTAACTATCGAACATGAACAGAACATGCATAGGCAAAAATAAATTAGTAAACTTATCAACCAGATAATTTATCGCCAACCCAAGTACAAGTATTACCAACATCATAACCCACCTTACTTTACCCTTAAGTGTCGTGGGTGGCTCAAGATTATCAGGATTAAAATATTTTCGTTAATAAGTTCGTTATAAATTCAAGTTTAATTGAACACAAGTAACTATGAAACGTGCAGAAAAAATCCCCGATTGGATATTCAAAAATATGCCACTTGCAGAAAAATTCCCATTGTTTTTTTTTTTTTTTTTTATTCAGTCCTTACAAATAAATCAGAATAAAAAAAAAAAAAAAAAAACAATGGGAATTTTTCTGCAAGTGGCATATTTTTGAATATCCAATCGGGGTTTTTTTCTGCACGTTTCATAGTTTTGAGATACCCTGTGAATAGAAAAATAAATATATGACAATGATTAGATTCTATGGGTGGTTAGACAACATTTCTTAAGATAACTTAAAATGAATGTGTTTTTATTTTATACTGTATATTTTTATTTTATTCCATCTTATGACTAACATAAAAACATTTATTCCAAATAATTAATGATAATTATATTTTACACATTATAAAATGATTCCTAACTTCTAGATCAAAATGTTAATTAATTGGAGTGCGATTTTTGCTAAGTGGTTTTAAAATAATTTTAGTCTTATACTCTCAACTATAACAACATAATTAAAAATGGATTGTTTTCCCTCAAACATCACAAGAACATTCTCAAATCAAAGCACAAAAATATGCTAAATAAATACATCAGGAAATTCGGTTTCGCCTGCCGCGGTCATAAAACTAAATTTATTCTCGGCTTAGTCCCGAATCGCTTCCGAACGAATGGGATAAGACCTGTTATTTGCAAGGATTCCTTTCCAGAATTTACATACTAAAAGTTACCTACTCGACGGGAACGGTGATGTTGGCTTTTTGTTACTTCAAGCTTTTTTTTTTATTTTTCAGTCTTAGAAGTCATATACCAGCAGTGAAACCTGCGTCGCATTGCGTGACCACACTGCAGAAATCTTTACCACAACTTAATACGAAGAAATGTAAAGCATTTAGAAGGCCTCCATACAATAACAACGTCAATACCGTTATAATAAATAAAATAAATAAATATGACGGCGCCGATAGATGTAGATGGTAGTGATAGCCTTCGAGTAGACAGTAGTTATGATGAACAAAAGCGTGATATTGAAGGGATTTGACCACAAAATTCAACAACGATGAATTACCCGAAAATGTAGCGCATACTTATGATGTGACTATATACTGTATGTGTGTGTGTGTGTGTGTACTTATGACTTATGATGTGTGTGATGGTATTCTCTATATAAAAGTTGTTCGAAATAAAGTAGTGTCATGGTTGCCAGTAGTACCGCGTTCATTGATTTGGACATTAATAAATCACGTTCACAATGAGATAAGTACAGTATTTAGGCAAAGATAAAAATTATACGAACAGTATTGGTTCCCGCAAATGTCGAAATGCGTACGTAAGTTTATCGATTCTTGTATAGTTTGCAAGTCATCAAAAAACCCACCTGGTGCTCAACCTGTTCAATTACATCCGATACCCAAGGTTTCCGTGCCCTGGCACACTATTCACATTGACTTTACGGGACAGTCGAGTGGGAAGAGCGACCGAAAGGAATAAATACTGCTTGGTAATAATTGACGGCTTTACCAAGTACGTGTTGCTAGAACATACTATGTCTATTGATGCAGAAAGTGCAATTAAAGCATTGCAAAAGGCTGTTCCCCTTTTCGGAGCGCCTAAACGAATTATAGTAGATCAAGGGAGGTGTTACGTTAGCTCCGAATTCAAAGACTTCTGTGCTAGGCATAAAATTGAGCTCCATTTTATTGCTACAGCTTGCTTACGGTAATAGAAAATGATGGTAATAAAACTGGCGTGACGAATTAGGCAATGTTCAGCTTGCAATTAGCGGCACCGGGTCAGCTGTTACTAAATACACACCCACGGAATTGATGTTTAGGATTCGAGCTCAATCATTAGGCATATCTGGCTTGGACCCTGTATCACAAAACTTACCAGCTCGATTAGAACTCGATGTTATTAGGGAGGACGCCTTATATAATATTAAACGGGCTGCAGCATCTGAAATAGAACGCTTTAATCGCAGACGTTCAATCGTGAGTCCGTTTTCTGAAGGGGATTTCGTGTTTATTAAAAATAGCGAGCATAGTTAAACTTAACTGGATAGAAAATTTAAGGGACCGTTTATTAAAACAGCTGTTCTTGAAAACGACAGCTAGTAGCTAAAGGGCTTAAATAATTCTTCGCGCTCCTACAAATACGCACGTGAGGGCTTGCGCACAGTGCCTGCTGGGCACGAAGGTTTACTGGAAGTTTCAACTAGTCTAATGAGTGAAGGGGAGACCGTGACGGCGCCGATAGATGTAGATGGTAGTGATAGCCTTCGAGTAGACAGTAGTTATGATAGATTATCTAGAAACTGCGCGTGCTCTGATACCATTTCTGTAAGCCGCTCTGATACACTAACGGCGGGTTCGGATACTGATAGTGTATACTCTGATCCTGAGCAGATTGAAGTACAGTGTATACTTTGTGTGTGATGATTGTGAAGTTGGTCGAAAGGACAGTGCTGTTGTTACCAGAGTCTGGTCAACGATGCACTCGTCCGGTCCAAACTTGTTGAGTGAAATGGTTGATGGAGAGTGTCGTCCGGGCCAAAGAGTATTTGGTTGAAGGGATGCACGTCTTCATTCTCGTGAGTGGTCGAAGGGACAGTGCCGTCCGGTCCATGCCATACTTTTAACTAAGTTATGGCTGGTCGAAGGGACACACTCGTCCGGTCCACATGATGGGTGGTCGAAGGGACAGTGCCGTCCGGTCCATGCCATACTTTTAACTAAGTTATGGCTGGTCGAAGGGACACACTCGTCCGGTCCACATGATGGGTGGTCGAAGGGACAGTGCCGTCCGGTCCATGCCATACTTTTAACTAAGTTATGGCTGGTCGAAGGGACACACTCGTCCGGTCCACACGATGGGTGGTCGAAGGGACAGTGTCGTCCGGTCCATGCAATACTTTTAACTAAGTTATCGCTGGTCGAAGGGACACACTCGTCCGGTCCACATAATTCTGTGTGCATTGAGCTGTTGAAAGAATAGTGTCGTCCGGTCCATGCTCCGCTTTTCATTAAGTTATTGCTGGTCGAAAGGACACACTCATTCAGTCACGAGTAATAGTCGAAACATTAAATGAGATGAGATCTAGGAACCTTTAGGCTTGTCAGGCTGGACGAGCGGATATCTAGGTCATGGTTGTTGTCTTGTTTCAAGACCAATTGCTGAAATGCGCCCGAGGACGGTCGATAGTCAGTATGGCCGTGACGGCGCGCGCCAGTGGCGCCGGATGACCGAATGAGAGCGAGACCGATATCGGGTTTACTCTAGTGAAGCTCCGTATCTGTGGTGGCGGGGCGGCCATGTTGGTTTTGGCACTTGTTAAAACTTGTCAGAACGGAATGGTCGCTTGCGCACCAAGTCCACGGCGAATCACTAAAATTCGGTGTAATCCTATTTGATTTCGATTATAATCAAATCTAGAATTGATCAGGGTAGTCTAATTTATCTATCAGTGATATTATTTCGTGTTAATTTGTGTAGCAAAAAAATTAAATTGAAACCTGTTATACCTGGTGTTGTGATTTAGCTCATTGCCCTAAAAACCTACGACGCCTGACCCAGAGAGGCCTCCTGTTCCGACAAATATAATCAGGACAATCCACACAACAACATCAAGCCCCGTGGTAAGCTCTGAGCTTGTGTTACAAGTACTAGATATTTGATATCTTTAATATAATAGACATACCGCTGAACCAACAGGAGAGGAATCACTAATTTTGGAAGCATCTGTGTAAATTGTAATCCAATCATTATATTTACTTCGTAATTCCTCATTGAAACTGTTTTGAGCATATGTAGTTCCCTTTATAACGCCAAAGTCTAAAATTATATTTTTTTTTCTCCATCGCAAAGCTCTTTCTCTTTTCAGCCGTAGCATGACCATTACTGAAACCGAGTACTTAATTAAACTGATAAAGACAATATTTAAAATTTATCTTTTACCAAAGTTACCATAAGAATAACGTGTATTTGCCATGTCTGTTATGGTGTGGGCACATTAGCGGACAAACATTTGTTTCGCGTTGCGCGCTATGACATTCTGAAGTGACGTAATTGTAGCCACGTCCACGGCAAACATCGCCTTCGCCGGAATACTTCGCAAGTTGTAACGATGTACCCGGCCACACACATCGAATAGACACGAATATTAGCCGTAGGCCGTAATGTAGCCGCTAATATTATGCGTATTATGTCGTTTTTAAC
Source organism: Gymnoscelis rufifasciata (assembly GCA_929108375.1). Classification (NCBI taxonomy): domain Eukaryota; kingdom Metazoa; phylum Arthropoda; class Insecta; order Lepidoptera; family Geometridae; genus Gymnoscelis; species Gymnoscelis rufifasciata. The sequence goes on along the minus strand of OV815319.1, from coordinate 1,838,764 downwards.
ATATAACTTTGTATGTCTATCGAACAAGTACATAATAATCCCTTGCCTTTTTTTTTCTTCTCTAACCGATTTGAATATTTTTTCTTTCTTTCGAATATTTTATATTATGCGTAGTTTGCGAGGCATTGCTGTAACACAGTTTATAACTTTCTTGCTACTCATTGATCTTGATTCTTTGTGTTCTTTTCGCTTGACCACGTTATCAGTTTTTCAAAGTAAATCATCCGTAATTCCCAGATAGTTCCCGAAATATCTAATAGCTTGGTTGATTTTACATGCGAGATCATTATGCAGATTTATCATAGCTTGACGTAATAGTGTTGGTGGTAGACTGAAGCTCCAATGTTGCTGCAGTATTTTGTCATCAGCATAAATAAATTAGTTTCAAGCTTCTATATTTTTTATACAATTCTGGTCAAGATTGGATCTATAAGCTTCATCAACTTTGCTTGCTACAAAAGCAATTTCAACAGAGTTTCGCCAAAGTATTGAGTGGTGCCAACAATCTTTTGAATATTTTGACCCGGAGACTCTTGGTTAATTAAAGACACATAGTCAAAGGTTTGGCGCAGAAGAATTATTATCTATTGTATGTGTTGCGTTCAAGATTAATGGCAGAACTGAAACATGTAGCATGATAATAATGAACAAAACAATGATGGTTTGGTTTTCTGCACCCAATGTGTAGGTAGTCTTTGAAAAATGTATGAATGGTTGTGCCATTGGTAATCAATGTTTACAATACTTGTTGGTTTACCTTTTCCTCACAGCACCTTCTGTGTGAAGTGCGAACATGAGATTCTGCACACATTTTATTGAATAATTTACATTCAACATATAAAAAGATTAAGTGAGTTACCTTGGGCATGTTATCATTAACTATGATTTGTCAAACAAAATTAACAATATGTGCTTTATACCTCTAGAGGCACAATTGTAAGAAAGTCACCACTTAAATGAATAAACTAAAATTTAAAACAAAAACACAAACAAATTGTATTGTCATTATTATGGGTCTATGGCAGGAATCTTTTTATTTTCTGTATCTGGTGAATGTTGGCCCAGAGGTTCCTCCAGAGATCAATTTTACGCATTTTCCTACTTAACATTCAACGCTTTTCATCAAAAAAACAAAAATATATACATACCTACTATTTTAAATTTATATAGAATGATGCTACAGACAGACAGACACGTCAAACTTACAACACCCCTCTGTTTTGGTCGGGGGTTAAAAAACAATATCTAAAACTAATATTAATTAAATAAACCTTAAACCCACGTGAAATTAAACATTGTGTAATAAAGGGTTCCTGGCTCCAATTATATCCTGTGCAACTTTAACCAATGCAAAACAGCAATTTGAATTCAGTTAGCGGTAAAACCTAAAATGAAATTATATGAATTTATATGCCAAATGTATGATTACAATAATAGATTAGAATAAAAATAAAAAAAATAATAAAATACATTTATTGCTTAAAGTTATTACAAAAAAGAACTTTAAACTAAAAACGTTACATAGCTAATTAAGTACAATTAAATTAATAAATGAAATATTAATTCTCTTAAATAACTTGAGGCAAAAGGGATAATCTCAGCTTGATGCCGACAAGCTGTTTAACTTGTGCGGCGCTGAAATTCAGATAATCTCATACGACTGACTGATGTTGCATTATGTTATGTTTAATATATATCATCTTTCTTTTTTTTTTGCTAGCTATCAGTTTTGTGCTTAACAATGACAAGACCGAAATAACTAGAGATATCTAGGAGAGGATCTTTGACTGCAAGACACGTCTTTCGGATGAAATGACAGTAATTGATGATAAAGTCGGGTTAGCTCTTTTTGACCAAACGAAACTTTTACAAAAAAAAGGAGGTTTCTTAATTCTTGTTTTTTAATAAGTGATTTTTAAAAAGTGATAAACCTCACTTTTTAGGTTAAATTATTTTTTTTATGTAGAAAAATATTAAGACAGCCGTAACCTTCGCACATAAGATTTGAACCTGGTTCTGCGGGTGTCCAGTTTATTATGTAGGAAACGTGCTTAGAACCACGTGCGAATTTGCGGAATACTTTGCATTTATGCCGAGGCATAACCAAAGGCGGCTAATTATTTCAATACTTGTGAGCGAAGTAACAACTGCAAAAGTAGCTCTTTCTGCTATTTGTTCACGATAATTACAGACAACATTTTTGTTGTTATTATTATTGGAAATAAGATTGGCTTACCTGTCGGTATCCATATGATAAAAACGGTTATTGCGCTTACATAATCGTACCAAAGAGAAAAAATATTCTGAATTTTCTTTCCAGGTCATCATCATCTTCCTGATGATGATTTGAATTTGAATGAATAGATATTTCATGGCTTATTTTCTGATTATAGTTTGGTAATGATGATAATATGATTATAATTTGTTTTATATGTATCACGTCCGCCACAGATATGGTTCTTACGAAAGACCAGCGTGGGTTGTACTGCATACTCGAGCTCCATTTTGCCGTGCTCTAGAAAAAAAATATTTGTATAGCCATGACTAACTAATTTTTCAGTTGTATAATTTTATGTTAATTCAATGTATGTTAGTAGCAAATAAAGGATTTCTTATTTTTTCTTATCTTAAATGTTTTTTGCTTTACAGAGGATGTGCAACCCTTTTCCTAAAGCCCTGATTGTTTCTGGCAGTAAAGATAACCAGCAGCCTATCAAATTATGGGATCCTAAATCTGGAACAGCTCTTTCAACATTGCATGCTCATAAATCTACATGTCACGTCATGTCATGGATTTGAAATGGAATGACAATGGAAATTGGCTGATCACGGCATCAAGAGACCATTTACTGAAGCTCTTTGATATTCGGAAACTAGGAACTGAATTGCAAATATTTAGGGGACACAAAAAGGAAGCATCCAGTGTTGTGTGGCACCCCGTTCATGAAGGATTATTCTGCTCTGGTGGATCAGATGGTGCTATTTTGCCGCTAGAGGCGCTGCGTTGGCGGGAAAATTTCTTCCTGTTTTGTTTTTGTACGTTTTTTGGATTTAGTTTAATTTCGCTCCGGTTTTAGACGCGGTGGCTTAAGATGTAGGCGATTGGTTTATTTTGAGTGGTTCTGTGGCGTAGTGGAAGTGTTGGGGGCGGCGGGTTCGATTCCCGCTCAGTGTTTTCAATTTAGAGAGCATTCATAATTTATTTTACCAAATGGAAAATAATAGTAGAACATTAAGCAGATTTTTTACAAGTTAACCTACATTGTTTACATCGTTTAAACTTTGTCCGTTTGCCCAACTTTAGGAAAGGCCTCCTCCATCTCTTTCCACTCTAAAAGCCTTGAAAAATAATAAAAAGTGAAAATAAATAATAGTAGGATGAAACCCATTAGAAAAGGAGGGGAATATTATAAAAATGAAAGGAAAAATAATTTACAGGCGATCTGAGGTCGGGAAGGGGATGGGGGATGAGTTTTTAAGGGTAAAAAATGGTTTTTCTCGATTTCCGGCAAAACTAAAAGTCGTATCGAAAAAAGTCAAATGGCAAAGTTGTAGGTAACAAAAAGATCTAATACTTTTGTATCTACACTTTTTTCACATAACCACTAAATTTATGTGAAAAATCCAAAAAACCAAGTTTTTGGTTTTTTATTTTTATCTTTTACAAAAATTATTTTTTTAACGAAATTTGGTGAAAACTTACCTTTTTATGTCCCAAATACGCTGTAATTTATTTGATTAAAAATATTTATTTTTCACCTTATTTTGAATTAATATCAAAAAAACACCCTAATTTTCAATCGAAAATTCGAGGTGAGACGCAAAAATAGCTTTATTTTATAATGTAAGTTATTATGTTACTACTGTTGACTTGACAGTTTGCTTAGGGACAAACGAATGTTCACGACATTTTTATCTAATGAAATGAAATATCTTTATTCGCTTGAATATTGGTTTAACAGTTAGTTTGAATAGAACAGCAATCAATTGAAACAGATCAGAAACAGGCTAGAAACATGCAACCAATCGCGTGTCGGTCGCTGTCGCTTTGCTGTTGCTGTCGCTATCGCTACTGAGTGCAAAGTTTTACGTAATAGACGGGCCGTTTTGAATATATGATTTAAGGAACTATATTGTCATCGATTTAAAAGAAAACTTGTCAGTTGCCTGGACACGAACCCGGAATTTTTGAAAAATTATAAAGGCATAATTTTTATCTGGATATCGATTGTGTAGGACCTACACAAACCTACACAGCAGGTCATAAACACAAAACTTTAAGGTAAGATTACTTAAAGTCTATAATAGATTCTTTGTCCGTATTTTGTTCATTACCTTTCTATAATTAAATTTATCTTTATTTACAATAAAGAATTGGATTTTATTCAAATAAGAATATAATAATATCTGATTCTCTCTCTGATAAAAGGAATAAATTTATGACAAACTAAAAAATAGTACACAAGTACTATAAAGTTTAAAAAATACGTACCTACCTACTTATCTACCCTAATTCGTGGTTTAAAATCAAAAACACCCTTGCTTGATAAACAATTCTGACATAATCAAAACAAACAAAAAACGGCAGAAACAGCTGCCTCGCTGCGCAGGCGATGGAATGATATAAGGAATGCAAAATAACTATTCCGGCATTAGCATCAACGTTTTGTTTGATAAAAACAAAAAAATACCTAAATATATAAAATAAATAATATAGCTCCCGACTACGTCAATTGGCACAGAATAGCCCCCCTATTCATAAAAATATTTTACTTCTTATATTAAACATATATAAGAATCTGAAACTACAGCAAGACTCTATTGGCAATCGTTGCACCTAACTGTAATATCCCTCCATAAAGGTTACAATAAATGAGATTTCACACAGCTATTTCCACGCTATAATAACTCCAAAAGCCCATAATTTATCAGTCGTTCAGTTAATTAGATGATAATTTTATAAATGCCCACCGACAAACTGAATTACAACTATATTTTATGAGCGCAACTGTCAACGACATTTAGGTCAGTGCTGTTTAGCTGTCTCCCGTGACTCTGTTTGTTAGACGTATATACGTTCATGTAGGAATGAAGAGGTAGATACGAGTAAAAAGGAGTACATTCATTATTTTACGGGTGAGTACATTTTTAACAGTGCTGAATTTGTTTTCGCTCAGATATTTAAGTATTGGCTTAACAATATTGCTCCCAAAAAGAAGTCATGACGGACATGGAGCTGTCCAGTGAACAGTGAAATACACTTCAAACCTACATTTAAAATTTAAGAAAAATCCCCGATTCCAATGCCTTCATTTCCTTAAATGTAAAACAACATAATATTATGTAACGTGGACGCGATGCGCTTTCATTTAATACCCCACACTAGTATATTTGCAGATTTTCTGTTTTCCTTCCCCACTCTAACATTTAATATAGTCGGTAAGTATATATTTATGTCTATACACACACCTCGCTCGGTGGAGATCGTACCTAAGGGATTAATTGATATACAGCAATCATATTAATTGTAGCAAAGACAAACGATTATGATTAGTCGATTAAACGAGGATAGTATCGATTCGTCTAAAGAGCAGATCGTAAGGGTCAACTGGTCTTGAACCTTCGAAAAATCGTAAACTGTAGCTTCACACAGCTAAGGTATAGATATGTTACAGACACAACTTTACAAAATAAGTAAGCATAAGAATATTCGAAATTCTATGACCTAAGCTTTTCATGTCCTTCAAACTCTTTAAAGTTCTTAGAACATGCCGGTTTCCTCACGATGTTTGCCTTCACCGTTAAAACACGTGCTTAAAGCGCACATAAATTTATCAAGGATAAAAATATAGAGTGGCGGGGTTTGAACCCACGAATTTCGGAATGAAAGTCGAGTGTCCTCCCGTCATTACATTAACCATAAACATGAACAAGTAATTGAAAAATTATTATCATGAAATAGTTTACTTGCTTCATTTTATAACATTAATTACTTATTTATTATTTGGCTCTCGTAGACAAAAACTATTTTAAAAATAATTGTTATAAAAAGAAACGTATTTTTAAACATGATTAGGTACATATTTAATTGTATGCCCATAAATACTTACATAGATACAAACTGCAACAACTAAGAATAGAAAAGGTACTTTAATAAAAACACAAAAAAAATATTTTTTTTTATTATTTTGTGTTTTTTTTATTGCAAAATTGTGTAAACTATACTCGGAACCCTTGGTGTAGTATGAGTCCATCTCATACTTTTCAAATTTATTTATTTTTATGTTATTTTAAACTATATAGGAACTTAAAATTAATATTGAGTACGCAGTCAGTATGTTCAACAAGCTTAAAAACACCAATCATAGCTCATTTTTGAGGAGAACCGTTTATGGGATGGCAACAAAAATGTGTAACAAAATTGCCGAATAAGACGACCTGACCGTGGTTCGAACGCGCTGCCTCTGGCTCGTGAGGCGAGTGCTCAAACCAAGGAGCTACGAACACAGTGAGCGTCATCGCCGAAATTACGAGTTACAAGGTGAACCCGTTCTTTCGCTCATAACAACGTTAAAAAAACCGTCGTCTTCCGAACAAATAATATTATTTTCTGAAACAACAACATTTTAAAATCTTAACAATACACTGGTAATGGACGGCCTCAGTGGCGCAGTGGGCGAGGGTCCGATTGCGGCTTGGCACCGGGGGGTGGGCTGAGCCAGTGCGTGAAGCGATTTTTTCGTGTTTCGTAACGTGGCCCGGAGAAGCCATCTACCTTCTAGGTCTTCATGCCCCATCTTAGACCACATCGTCACTTTACATCAGGTGAGGGCATTTTTTATGGATACGGGGATAAATACATTTTAAACTTTAAGATAAAAGTATTGAATACATTATAGGTTAGCAAGACTTTTCTAAACTTGTTTTATAATTATCTAAATTAACCGAATATAATATTTCTATAGAAACATTCGTTGATTAAAAGAAGAGGTAAATACATTCCAACTTTACGAGCAATATTATGACAAAAAATAGCTTTAAACTTTGTTAAGAAGAGATTTAATTAACACTCACCGCACTCTCTTCAAACTTCCACCGAAAATAGTTTGAACGAGATCTAATAATTTGCTTTTGTTTTATACGTCGTAAATCCTACTTAAAGCCTTGTAGAAACTTAATAGGTATTTATTAACAAGAAGTAGTACTCTTTAGAATCAGCTCTAAAGAAGTATCGAGAAATAAAAACAGCTGTGGTGCTGGGGTTAATGTAACGCACCTACTACATTCGATTTTATCGTGTTGAAATATTACATCGTAGAACTCGTTTTCACCTTCGATGTTTACAGATACTTTTGAAATGCTTAAGCCAGGTTTGTCTTTGTTTGTTTGGTCCAGTATTCTTTTAGTGTACGAGTCGACCAATGCCTTCTTTGTCTGTAAATGCTCGGTGTTATCATAGGAGCTAGTATAAGCTAAGTAGGTATAAAATGTTAAATCTCGGAAACTGCTCTAACGATTTTCATGAAATTGAGTAAGCAAGGAGTTACGGGGATGATTAATCTCTAGCTGAGTTTCATGAAAAAAAGCATACCTCGCTTGTCCACGTAGGTCACGTGTAAGGATTATTGACCCTTTCAAAATTTCAAGCTAGGCTACAACGTCATAGGGCTAAAAGGAGATTAACTGATGATAATAATAAACAAGTTAACATTGACAAGCAAACCTTTGATATAAAAAATAATAAACATATTTTTATAATGAGTAAAATTTTAAAAATACTAAGTTTTGTTTCGTTTTGCGAAAAATAGTTTTGGCGCGAACCTAATTAGATTAGTGTGAATAATGGTGAGACCGAAAAAGAAAATGAGTCGCCGGGCACGCAAAAAATTTATGAAGGAAAATTGCCGAAAATTGGGAAAAATAAACTAGTAAGTGCTTACCTATATAATATACTAATATAACACAATACATATCCTACCTACTACAATACTTGTTTGCATCTTCTCTTCCTAGAAGTAGATTACATAATTATAAGTATAATTACCTTTAAGCTCGTATACGAGTTGGAAAACAAAATGGCGGGTAATAACAACAACCAAGAGTTTCGTGCGAAAAAAAAGTGGTGTGAGCGTGAAACAAGTAGATTTGTTGAACTGTATGAACCAGAAGAGGTTCTCTGGAACGTACGATTGAACATAAAATTTAATTGTTAATTTAAGTCAATCGCCGCGTCTGTCTGTCTTCATGTTGGCGATTAACTCAAAAAGTACTTAACGGATCTTAATGCGGTTTTCAGCTAAAGGGAATTAAAGCCCTGTGCTTCTAAAGAAATAAACGTTTTGACTTTGATATTGGTCCATAAATCTTGAGCTTGCCTTAAGCGATTTAGGAGTTGAGTAATGAATAAAATTTGGGTGCGATTTGCCCATACACGGGGCGATTTAAGTTATGATCTAGGGTCATCCCCACCACTTCTTTGATATTGCTACTGATTTTAGGGACGTGTGGAGAAGCTTTAAGATTTCACTGGAAAACTACCGAATATATTTAATTTAAAACAAAAATAAATAAAAAAAGGTGTGTGTGCGAATCACACACGATAGAAGTGAAACTTCAGTAAATCGACGAAAGAATAAGAAGAATAAAAAAAAGTGTGTGTGTGTCATCTACGACGCACGATTGGAGTCTACTACTTACGAACTATAATTATGATATAATATCGAATAGAAAAAAAGGGTAAACGTACGCATCTGCTAAAATGATAAGAGAAACAAACATTATATCTGTAATTATTCGGATTATTTATATTACTTCAAAAAAGCGTATTACATAAAGTACCTATGTTACAAAATAATATAAATAAAATACAGCAATACCTCTTTGTGCGATACTTCGTAGTTGAGACTAAATTTAAATAAAGCATTGTATTTGTGTCTCTTACCATTTCCGTTTCATCTTTTTGCATCCGGTTTGAAATCACTACGATTCTATAGAAGTTTCACTTCAATAAATCAATAAAATACAAATTTCAATGACTTTACTTTGTTTTAAGTTTTGAATGCTTTGTCCCAGGTAACTCAGGATCAGGAGGGCGAATGGAATCAAGCTTCCAAAAGATAAAATTTTTCCTCGACTTACGTCCATGGTACTAGAAGGCCACACGAGGTTTAGCTCTTTTGGTTTCGGATTAATTTAATATCTATGATGCCAACTTGCTACTGTCAATGTCAGATGTCACTGTCAACGAAGTATCGCGCAAAGAGGAGACCCCGAGAATGAGATAAAGAGAGACCCCAAGGTACATAGAAATTTTAATGTGCATGTACCGCTACATTTATTATCTTTCTCTCTTATCTGATAATCGGCTATTATGTATTTTTCAATCTGAAAAACAACGTTTGCTGGGATCAGCTAGTATTGAAATTTTTTTTCTTTTGAATATGTATATTTGCCGCCATGTCAGTTAAAAAAAATGTATTGCCTATATGCCTGGCCAAAAAAATTCGGATACATGTAATAAAATGTTGGAGCAATCAAACAATTTCCGGTATGACGCATAGACAACACAATGCGCGTTTAAGGGTAAAACTGCGTAGCGACCTCATCGCCCACCTCCTTAAGACAATATTAATGTAAGTTTGTATAAATATAAATAAATAAATATTTCTATCCACACAACAACATCTAGCCCGTGGTAAGCTTTAAGTTATGTTGTAAGCTCATCACGTGCATACCACAAAATATATAATTTCAAACATATTGGCATGTAATTTATTATTATAAGAATAATAATAAAATAATAATAAAACTATTTATTTACAAAAAGGTTAACAAAATTCTTATAAACTAAATATACATTTTATATGAGCGGCAACTGTTACAAAATGTGTTTATTTTGCTTCGACAAGGGGTCCTTATGATCTATAGAACCGTTCATAACACCCTAGGGATTGGTGTTTGAAGTGTTTTGTCGTACATGTTAGCTTTATTTGACAACGTCTTTCGCTATCTCCTCTTTGTTATCTGTGAAAGTCTGTTGGTGTTACTAGTTTTGCAATATAAAATCATATATGATTTTTTTTTTTCTCATTCGGGTTACGGGTAATTTGAATAAAACAACATCAGAAACGCATAGTTATTTGAAATATGTTTATTAAAATACTTCTAAAATAAAAATAAACTAGTTCGCAAACTTTAAATTTGAACACAAGCTATCTTTACATTTATAAAGGTGAATTTATATTGTAAAACTAGCTGTGCCCTGCGGTGCTACCCGCGTTATAATGGATGAAGTACTCTTAACCAACAACATATTTATTTGAATAAAGATTAATATTATTATGTTGATACAACTTAAACAAATTATTTCGACCAAATTAGGTACCATAAAAACGGTTTTTGTGAGTTAATCTTAAAAGATATACTATCGCAGACTGTTTTTAGATCATTAAAAGAGCTATTATTCTTTAATACATATTTTTTGTGTATCTTGAACCGTTTTCACGGCGCACGCAACGGAAGGCTTCAAAGATGAAATAATTTCTCCCGTTTTTTACACATTTACCACTATATCTTTGCTCCTATTTGTCGTAGCGTGATGTTAAATAGCTTATAGCCTTCCTAGATAACTGGACTATCCAACACAAAAAGAATTATTCAATTCGAACCAGTAGTTTCGGAGATTAGCGCGTTCAAACAAACAAACAAACAAACAAACAAACAATCAAACAAACAAACTCTTCAGCTTTATAATATTAGTATAGATTAATTCTGTATGCATTTGATTTTTTTATGATTTTTTTTTTAAATACGATGGCCACGCTCCAGTTTAGGGCCGTTTGCAGGTCTAATGGGTTTTAAGTTAGATTCAGCAAGCCGACGTCTTACTGTCCATGCACTTGGGTTACTTCCTCCGAGGCGTCGAAACTGATTTGTGAGTTCAGTTCCTGTGAGAAAGCAGCACCGTTGCTTGCTACAGTGCAGTCCGGAAAACGGTGTTTACAGAAATCAGCTGATTGTCAAAAATTCGACAAGTTTGAGGTTATTTTGTTTGTAACTATACAATGCAAATGCCGTTGTTTTTCATAAGGAAAACGAAATAAATCAACCTCAAAATGAATCCAGGATTTAGTTTGAACTTTATAAAAAGCAAGATCAGTGAATTGCAGAAGAGAAGATCGTTTAAATATGGATTGCCATTCATCTTGTTCATTATTGGCGGATCTTTTGGGCTTCGGGAATGGACCCCCACCGATCCCCGCCGAGAAGACCTCCGCGAGCGCCGCCGCGGCCGCCGAGGAGATCAAGCCGCGCACGCGCGAGTGGGAGAAGCACCAGGCGCCGTGGATGGCCGAGCTGAAGCTGAACCAGGCCAAGAAGACCAGCTTCGGCGAGACCAAGTCCAAGTCCGTCTGCGGGCCCGATGGCGGAGTTAGCAAGGCGCAAAGCGGTAGTACTGACAGGTACTTACTAAAATGACTAATTGAGGTTTGTTCTATTGATGTTGTGGGTAAGAGGGGGCATAATGTTCTAACAGGTAGCAGCACAACACAGTCATTATGGACCACAGCACTTAACACTTCCGTCCCCAGTCCCCATCATTTTCAATGAGAGAGGCCTGTGTAAAGTATAGTAGACTTAACACAGGCTTCAGGACTAAAAAGTTAACATAATGCACTCGAAAACAATTGGGTGAATAAAGTCTACTAAAAGTATACTTAATGCACCCAGGTAAATTAAGTCTACAGCCCCGTATCTTGTAGTAGTCTACCAACCGCCGAACGAACAAATCATATAGATATACGACATTTTAGATAAAATTTTATAACAAATACATTTAGACAGTCTGTAGGTCCACTGCGAGCACCTCAAATCGCTGCGCTGGGACGGGTGTCTGTAAAAGACCAGCAGGTTTAAGGTTGGATGGTTTATATTTCTGACATTCTGTACAAGTCTTTACATATTCGGCTATGTATCGTCTCATTCCTGGAAAATAATATCTTTGTGTAATACGCTTCATGGTACGATCTACACCACCATGTCCCGCAGTAGCTTTATCGTGGCATTCTTGCATAATTTCTTGGCGCATACTAGCAGGGATAACGAGTTGTGGTTCTTCACAGTCCTCATCATAATATGTATAATAAAAAATATGTATGTATGTATGTATATTATATTAAGTATATCAGATGTCTAGTACCCGTAACACAAGCTAAGAGCTTACCACGGGGCTAGATGTTGTTGTGTGGATTGTCCGGAAATATTCGATTTATTTATTTATTTATCGTTTTAATCGTGCCTTGAATGCGGAGTCGGAGTCGGAATAAAGAAAATACTCACATCATGCCATTTCATATGGAACTGAAGGCTAAAATTGCAAAATGGCTGTTATTGCACACATAAATTCCGTCATTAAGTGTCTAAAACGAAATTGATTACAATCAGTGCTAAGCATAGGAAACATAAATAACTTGTTCGAATTGAAATTAACAATTTACGGAGCTAATCTCGGTGACAAACTTTCAGGTGCTCACAACTCATTAAAAATCGAAATATAATATTAATGTAATGAATATTTTCTGCGTTTTATTTCGCCTTTCGTTTTCCTTTAAAAACTATTTTAGGTAATCATAAAAAAAGTTGACAAAAATTATGTCAAGTTCTTTAGGTAATTTCGTGAATTATTAGTAGGTTTAAAAATTTTTTAATGTAAAACTATTTTCGTTCGAACGAAGTTTCGTAATGAAATGAAACCGGATTAGCAATTACGCGAACTTTCGATTTCGGTTAAAAACAAATGCCCAGATATATATATTTTAGTATATACTTTATATCTAAATGTAAGTTACGACTGTTTACGTAATATATCATTGGTCTATTTGGGAAAAAAGATATACGTGGAATTTAAGAGATTATACATGGTTCTAATTCAGAGGGCAGAATTTATTAAGGTCATATAACGATTCTAATAAAATTGTTTAAAATTTCTGAAACATGAATGCCTAGACTAGAAGTACCTATTTACTTCAAGAGATCTAGGCTGTTATCTGGTCTAGGTTGTTGATCTATCTTCGTCTTTCCGTCACTCCAATGTTAATCTGATAATAGTATCCCGAAAAGTAAAATTTATATGATAACAGGTTCGCAACCTGTTTACAAAACGAGTAAGTACGTATACATAGGGAATGCCCCGAGCTCCTACAGAATTGTCCTCCATAAGAGCGCATCTTTGAGCGGTATTTTTAACTCATTTTACCACGAGCTGCCCTGCTCGTTGCTCTCCTGTCTGCCCCCGAAAATCACCAGCGAAAGTGACAAGTTATTTATTCGCTCTTGCGGCTGGCTCGATAGCCATAGCCACCGACAAAATGTTGGACATAGGCGTTAGTCGGCTACAAAATCGGTCATTATGAATCGGTGGAAAAGTCGGTCTGATTGTCAGTCCTACAAAAAGCCTTAAAGCTTTGTTGGTTTCGAGTCTGGCTGTTTTCTATGTATCATAAGTAATATGTATCCTACTACTATTATAAAGGCGAAAGTTTGTAAGTATGGATGTATGGATGTTTGTTACTCTTTCACGTAAAAACTTCTGAATGGATTTGAATGAAATTTCATCCCCCGTACCAAAATTCTGATAATTTCTAACCTCTGTACATTCTACATGACATGTATTTAATAAGACTTTTTTTCGTCTTAAGTTAGCGTTGATTATACGTGATTTGAAACAACTTAATGGTTTAATATCGAACTTAAATTCATCAAAGCCATAGCCAATTGCAACCCACGGCCTTAGGAATGAAAGTCTAGTTTGCTCCAACTTAGCCAACACGGCTTCACGAACGTCTTCTGAACGTCGAGACCCAAGAGAGTTGTTAGGCAGGGTGTATCAAGGGCCGGCTTGGATCTTTAGGACGAGGTCTGAAACCACTTATATCATTCACCAGCCCGCACTTGGCCAGCGTGGTGCATTATGGACTTATCTCTCTCGCCAAGAGAGAAGTTCCTGTGTCCCAGCAGTGGGATAGGGTGATGATGATGATGATGACTTCTCAGTTACGTCACAGTCCGGCATACCAAAAATTATGGTGTTTTACTTTTAAGGAAATTAAGACATTAAAAACTGGGGATTTTTTTAAATTTTTTAAATATTGATTTATTGCTGTTTTAATTAATGTCATGTACAGATCAGGGACAAAAATAGGCAAAGACCTGAAAGCTCGAGTAATCACTGCGCTCTTTCGAACCCGGTTGGCGGTGGTCAACATCTACCTACCTAGATAACGCAAATGCATGTACTTCGCGTTTTCGAACCCGGTTGTCGGCGCTAACTTCAGACCACCGCCAACGGATGTAGCATCCTGACGGCCGCGAAAAATCCTTTGAAATGACTCTGTGTGTTAGGAAACGATAGATATCGGAACCAGCGATACTGTCGCGCATCACTTCGATTTCATAATACAGGCAAAGTTGGCACGCTCGGTTTCAATACAAATCGTGATATTTGCGTTGTTTTGCGGTATACTAGGTACATTTTAGTCTGTGGTTTGTGGTTTTCCTAACCCCCATAACTTTTTAACCGCACAACAGATTTTCATGAAACATGTCTAAGAACACCTGCGCCAAACTCACCTTTCATACAAAAATAAATAAATTGAAATCGCCAACCAATCCATCCGTTCGGGAGCTATGATGTCCCAGACAGACGTTTAGCAAACCTACAATCAGCATCAGCGTCAACACTTTTAAATGAGTTACGTTTTCAATTAATAGAAAAAAAAGATTAAACACTAACTAAAAGGAATATGACCCTCAACCAGAAACAAATCCTTCATCATTTCAGTGAGAGGAGAGGCTATTAGACTATTATTAGCTATTTTTATTACGAGATTTATTTTGAATTTATTGGTGTTGATAAATTTGTGACTGCATTTGTTTATTTTGTAATTTACAGAAAATAACAAATATAAATCAAAGTGTCCAAGTTCACTTTTATAATTAAGTGAACATAATTGTTAGTTACGGAAGAGGGTGCCTCCTAATACAAGTATTTCCATACTTAACAGAAGGTCTCCAATATTGTTGTGCAAAATTGTAAACACTGTTAATGAAAATAAACATTTTTGTATTTGTATTTTGTACCTCAGAGTTGTCAAAGGACCATAATACGTACCGTACCCGTAGGTAGTTCCGGTCAAATGCACATTCTACTTATGTTTTTAGTGCCGGTGTAATCGTTTAAACTTTAAACGATTACACCGGCACAAAAAACATTGTTATTGTTTGGAAAGAAAAAAACCTAAGGAACAAATGGGTAATGGCTTTAAAACAAACTAATTTTGACCCAAACATAACATACCCAAACATGACGCCGACATATTATTATTGTGAGCTCAAATTGAATTGTTATTTGTTTATTTATTCAACAACATAAAGAACCATTTTTTTAGGTTTGACCAGACAGCCAATTAATAGTGCTGTGTGTTAAGTTACCATGTCACCTTGTTCTGTGATACAAACTTCTAAAAAACGACGCGAGTACAAACTCTATCTCACCGCAATAAAGGTTGCGCACTCGTACACCTAACTCCAAACGATGAATGGAATAATGCAAACAAAACCATTGCGCTACTTCCATTCGCGAGCTGCCGGGTGAATACCGCCCATGAATTTTTAAGGAATTTTGTGTAGTGCAAACTGTCTCGCTCCGAGATGAACCGTCTATCAGGGATCCACTTCTAGGCTGGTGTAGTGCAGGGGAAAACCGACTTAATGTCGTTTGCCACAGACAGACATACAGACACACAGACACACAGACAGACAGATAGACAGACAGACACGTCAAACTTATAACACCCCTCTTTTTTGGTCGGGGGTTAAAAATAGATAGTAGCGAATCACGCCCGCTGACGGGATTTTATCTCAGTTTTTCATCATCGAAATTTTTATACAACTAGGGGTTTTTCTTATAAACCTTTAGTATAGATGTATAATAACTAAATCAATGTTCATTTTAGGATACATAAAACGCAGAACTAACTGTTTAAAGATTGTGTATTTCGTTTTTCTTTTGGAGTAGTTTTGGTCGTCATATGACGACGCTGGCGTAGTGAGCTCAATTTGTAATGTCGAGTATAGCCGACGGTGGCGGTGAAAAGGTTACAGGTCAAAAATTAAGTATTCATCACAAATTACATTATATGTCAATTGAATTTTTTCTCTATCATTTGGTGAAATATAGCATTGAAAGTAATATTTATTTTATTGTGATAAATGTATTAGGTCCTTACATATGAAATTGGCGTTTTTCGTACTGGCCACTTTAATCACAAATTTCTCCTCTTTGGTAAGGAATTCCAAATTCAAATTTGTACAGCTATAGACTCATGTATTTGTGCTTCGATGATCGTCATTCATTTGTTTTTTTTCTTCTGTTTTTTTCTGTTTGCGTCACTCATTTTACAAAATGGAAAACTTAAAATATCGCATTATTTACGAGTACGAGTTCCGCCGTGGCACTAGTGCTGCGGAAACAACTCGAAGGGTGAATGATGTGTATGGCGGTCGTGTTGCAAAAGAAAACACAGTTCGTTTTTGGTTCCAACGTTTTCGTTCTGGAAATTTCGACTTGCAGAACAAGCCCCGTGGACGGCCTGAGACTCAAGTTGATAATGAAGAGTTGAAGGCTATTGTGGAAGCGGATCCATCGCAAACCACGTCCGAGTTAGCTGCAGGCTGCGGTGTTAGTGATAAAACTGTTTTAATTCACTTGAAGCAAATTGGGAAGATTAAAAAGCTTGAAAGGTGGGTACCTCACGAATTGACTGAAGCAAACCGGCAAACGCGCGTCGACTGCTGCGTTACATTACTAAACCGGCACAATAATGAAGGTATTTTAAACCGAATCATTACCTGTGATGAAAAATGGGTTCTTTACGATAATCGGAAGCGCTCAGCGCAATGGTTGGATCCTGGCCAGCCAGCCAAATCCTGCCCCAAGCGAAAATTAACCCCAAAAAAGTTACTTGTAAGCGTTTGGTGGACTAGTGCCGGTATTGTTCATTACAGTTTTCTCAAATCTGGCCAGACTATTACGGCTGATGTCTATTGTCAGCAATTGCAAACCATGATGGAAAAGCTAGCGGCTAAACAACCTAGGCTGGTCAATCGCTCCACGCCACTGCTGCTTCACGACAACGCTAGACCACACACTGCGCAACAGACGGCTACTAAATTAGAAGAGCTTCAATTGGAAAGTCTAAGACATCCTCCGTACTCCCCGGACCTTGCTCCAACAGATTACCATTTTTTTCGAAATTTGGATAACTTCTTGCAAGGGAAAAAATTCAACTCCGATGGGGCAGTCCAAATCGCCTTCAAAGATTTTATTGATTCCCGTCCGACTGGTTTTTTTAGTAAAGGGATCAATGAACTACCTATAAGATGGCAAAAGTGCATAGAAAATAATGGTTCATACTTTGATTAATTAAATATATTATATTAAAAAATATTCGACTTTTTGTTCCTCCCATACAAAACGCCAATTTCATATGTAAGGACCTAATATTATGTAGTATCCGCTGACCACTCGGGCACACTGTCCATTGAACAAACAAACAAACAAACTCTTCAGCTTTATAATATTAGTTTTAAATATTTATGTACTACGAGCAGTCCGCTGCGGCTCCGCACGGGTATTATCAGATGACCAGAGACCAGATAATCTAATATATTACTGATTTATATACTCTTTGGTGACGAGTTACGGATAAGTTGAGAGGTAATAGGTTAGCGTGGTTTGGGCATGTTATGAGAAGGAACGAAAGTCATGTTACGAGAAGGGCGTTAGATATGAAAGTGGATGGATATGAGCGAAGAGGGAGGCCAAAGAAAAGATGAATGGACTGTGTGAAAGAAGATTTGTGTAAGAAAGGAGTGAGTGCTGAGATGACGGGTGATAGAGGGAAATGGAAGAAAAACACATGTTGTGCCGACCCCACATAGTGTGGGACAAGGGCAGGATGATGATGATTTATTAATTCCAGAAGATATCTTACCATGAGTTCTATCATTTGGCACAACTATTAACGGGCGATAAAGCGGTCATAAAATATAACGAGGCAATCACTGTACACCTATTAACAACTAATGGAAGATATTTCAACTTACAGATAACATTAGTGAAGCATTTCTTGATAAGGTGACAATGGGTTAGATAATACGCTTAAATCGTACGTTTTATTTGATATAATGTTTTACAGAACACAATATTGTAGCGTTCTTGAAAGACCTTTGTAGAAACAATCATAAAATTATGTAATTTACTCTCCGCTTTATATACCAATTTGAAAAATAAAGGCTATATGTAAGTAATCCCATTTATTTCAATCCTCAGTGTCATTATCATTATGATATTTCTTTTTTGACCAATTTAAACTTTATTTTGAAACTGAGTATTTGGTATAACTTGTTACACCTCGTCGTAGAAGAGATTTGGTATTGATAATTCCTTTTAATTTAAGTTAATTTTAAGACCTATGATGATTCTACATTCCTAATGGTTTGAGTGACTGATTTCCACCATCCTGTTTCTAAATATTGCCTAATATTTTCCTATTTTCTAAACACAACTTTATATACGTCGACGTACTTAAATTTAAAAAGCCGGAGTACCTCTATTCGAAACTAAAGTTCGCAACAGCTACTAAGGGGAATAACTTGCGTTCTATACGATCGGCTCTACTATACCACAACCACAAAACCGCAGCTTTTACAGGCAGTTTTAGGTACATGGCGACGAAGTGTTGGAATAATATTCCTCCACCAATACGAAATCTTAATCTATACTAATATTATAAAGCTGAAGAGTTTGTTTGTTTGATTGTTTGTTTGTTTGTTTGTTTGAACGCGCTAATCTCCGAAACTACTGGTTCTAATTGAATAATTCTTTTTGTGTTGGATAGTCCAGTTATCGAGGAAGGCTATAGGCTATATAACATCACGCTACGACCAATAGGAGCAAAGATATAGTGGTAAATGTGTAAAAAACGGGAGAAATTATTTCATCTTTGAAGCCTTCCGTTGCGTGCGCCGTGAAAACCATTCAAGATACACAAAAAATATGTATTAAAGAATAATAGCTCTTTTAATGTCCTAAAAAACAGTCCGCGATAGTATATGTCTATCTTTTAAGATTAACTCACAAAAACCGTTTTTATGGTACCTAATTTGGTCGAAATAATTTGTTTAAGTTGTATCAACATAATAATATTAATCTTTATTCAAATAAATATGTTGTTGGTTAAGAGTACTTCATCCATTATAACGCGGGTAGCACCGCAGGGCACAGCTAGTTCTAAATATACCTTTAAAATCAGACTTAAGGAAATCCTGTACTAGGATGCGTTGCTCTTATGTTTATTTAAATAGCTTTTCTCAACACGTCGTTGCCCGTGTTTTATGGATTTTCCCGCGGGAACAAAAATTTATCCCGCGGTAAAAATCCTATAATTTTATATTAGCCTTTAAAGTATATATATAACTTTTTTTTGTATATTCAAATTGCACAGCAGCAGCAAAAGCATAGATAATATAAATCACTAGTTCCACCCACAGATTAAATAAAAGAGTTTCATCGCCCAACTTATGTAAAAAATCTACAAGCTTATATAGAATAAATAAAACAAATATACAGTTCTGGACAATCCACACAACAACATCTAGCCCCGTGATAAGCTCTAAGCATGTGTTTCGGGTACTAGACATCTGATATTATACTTAATATAAATGACATCATACATAGTTTTTTTTCATTATAAAAATTTAAACATCCAGACCAAGGAGAAAATGCTTGCAGTACATACAAAATTTGACCCCTCAGTGGGAATCGAACCCGCTACCTCTTGCGCCTTAAGCGGACCCTCGCCCACCGCGCCACTGAGGTATCAAGAATTTGCTTAATATATAAAGACTCCTGATACGTCCTGTAGACATGATATAGGCAATGCGAATAAAGAAACATTTAAGTATTCAAATATTCATACAATAATTTACCAAATCCAATCAATATTTTATCACAAATTGTTTATTTGGAAATAAACGGGTAAATTTAGAGTAATTAATTACTTTAAGCTTACCTCGACGTGCATTAATTTAGTAGCAGCTTGAATCGACTAACTAAATTACAAGTCATCCACTGTCTCTATTTGATAGCTTTTCGACCAACTCCGAGTAATATTAGGCAATGGTTAAAATATAGAACGATTTCGCTCAGTCACATGTGTCAAAGCGATCTCGCTATTCAAAGTCAAAGTCAAACGTTTATTTCCTTAGAAGCACAGTTTTTACAAGTATCGGAAACATTAACTATGCTTCGAGTTGTATCCTCTTGTGTTTTCAGTTTGAATGCCTGAAGATTTGGAGTTTTTATTATGTAGGTATAATAATTTTATAGGTACGCGTCGTGCAGTAGGTATAAAAATATTTATTTCGAATACATTATTATGCCTCTTCTAAAACCCAGTATATTTTGTTCTAAATTCACCCAACCATTTCATAACCAAACAAAATCAATCAAAGCATGTTACCTAATCCAGCAAAAACGAAAGGCAGTAAGTACACAATGTGCTCAAAGATCCTGCCAAGAGAGAAAAGTGAGTACATGTTGCAATTTAAATTAGTATTTATTATTTATTTATTGGATAATCAACAGCTTTTATATTACGATCTACAATTTCTGGTTTCGGGTCTGGGCGTTTTCTATGTATCATATGTATGTATTTACAAAAAAAAATGTATCTATGTAGTATATCAGTCACCTAACACCCATAGTACAAGCTCTGCTTAGTTTGGGGTTAGGTGATGCTGTGTGAGTAGTCCGGAAATATTTATTTATTTATTTATTTAATTCTAACTTTATACTATTGTTGATATTTAATAATAATCTTAAATAAATATGTCGGAACAGGAGGCCTCTCTGGGTCAGGCGTCGTAGGTTTTTAGGGCAATGAGCTAAATCACAACACCAGGTATAACAGGTTTCAATTTAATTTTCTTGCTACACAAATTAACACGAAATAATATCACTGATAGATAAACTAGACTACCCTGATCAATTCTAGATTTGATTATAATCGAAATCAAATAGGATTACACCCTATGCATTTGTGCTTTTTTAACTTAATCATTGTAATATGTGCCTTTTTGAGTTAAAAAATATGAATTTGGATGTTACTTGTGCCTTTTAGGCTTATCGTAGCTCTTTGCTTATCAAGGATAGATTTTTCTTTCAAATTCAGGCAGATGCTTTTCCTAACAGCTGTATAAAAATAAAACTAAGAAAATATATAGCTGTTTAAGCCGCCAAATCAATGGTAATGACATACTACTTACTACCTATGTAAGTAATAATAATGAACAACCTTTGAATGAGAAAACAATTAGTTACAGTTAAAAATAATAATATGTTAATTTTATAAAACCAGCGGAATTGGAGAATATAACATGTTTTGTATTGTTTTTCCTAAATCTATGATATACTTTATTAACTGACATGACATTCGCGAAAATGACAACAGACTACATTTATTACAAAAATGCGATTTGCGTGAATGGCACGCACCGAACATACTACGTACAAGTAAATAAGATAGCTTTATTTAAATGAATTTGAACTTCCAACTACCTTGTATTTTGTATATTTTCCACATAAATATTATTTCTTCATTATTTTTAATCATTTACCCAAATTATTACTAAGTTATTTAATAACTTGTGAGGGAAAAGAGGTATCGAAACTAAGATGTAAATTACGTCTTAATTATTTATTGAATGAAAATAATTTATTATTATTATTAATTCTATTTATTTATTCCATTCAAACACAACAATTATTTTTAAGGCAGGGAGTACGCGTGGAACTTGTAGCAACTTCCGGTTCTCTCGTCGAGCTTATAGTCTGCACAGGTCAACGCTGAGATTACATTCTTATCTGCTCTATTACTAACAAAAATGTTAAATTTATTTTAAAACTTCACACTGCCATATCCAGCGTTTTTTAATTTTATATAAATGGGAACAGTTTGCAGAACCGACTGACAGAACCAGTTTTTCTTATATTTTTTATATATTTGTGAATAAAACAATGTTAGAAGCACCTTCTATGCGCTCGCTTGACCAATTGAGACATAACAAACTAGTTAGATAACTTTTAACGGTGCATAATAACATTACAATATCAAGTAACAGTCATCACTGCTTGATAATCGAAGAGTCAATGCGTACAAGCAAAAAGTGTTAATTAATCAAATCTCTAAGAAATTCTGGTTTTACAGATATTTGGTCGGATAACGTTCCTAGGAAGGTTATAACTTCCACCTCATTCTTTTACACGTTAAATCCTACAGATATATATGTTTGTCTCTTTCTACGAACGCCTCAACTTTTCGTGTTACACTTGATTTTACTCCTCATAAAATTTCCGTACCGGGCCTTATAACTCAAATCGCTTCTTAAGGAGTAAACTCCAAAAAAAAATAACGGTACATTAAAGGTTTGTTTATAATCCCTTGATGTTTATTTATATACCTTCTAGCTGGCCCGTTTCGGCTTTGCACGGATACATTAACCTTAACCTTCGTCTTGAATCACTCTACCTATTGCTGAAAACCGCATAAAAATCCCTCGTAGCGACCCAAGCCAAACACTCACCGGTGCGTAGATTTGCCTAATGTAAAAAAATTGGTTGCCTGTAAAGTCGGTATACGGGCGAAAGTTTTACGACAAAGTTTGACAACGATTTTGAGTGGTAAAATAATTTTGATTAACACCTGCAATTCGGGCGATATGCCAGCACCCCTCGTATCCACTACGAGCTCGTCTGCCACTAACTTTATTATTTCTCGCACGGTTTCTTTATTAAACCTATACCGCCTTTTAAATTCCAGGTCCCTTAAAAGAAATTGATTTATTCGTGGGACGTATTTTGTGGTTACTCGAATATTTTATTTAAAATCATGAGAATGCTAAATTGCCGAGCTAGTCGATGTATTTTCTGCTTATCATAAGCATGTCAAAATATATGGTTTAGAGATCTTAATCTTCCTTGTGATCATCCAACTTGTCTGAAGCATTTTATAGGGGTAAGTAGTAACTCCATTTATTCGAAATGCTGATTTTTCTGCTCAATTAAAAGGTTTTTAGCATGTAAAACTATGTATTAACCTACTTACTGTTCACCTTTGTTTGGTAATGTTTCTGGTCGCTGAAATGAATTTGTTCACGGCTTTGCTTCATAAATCTGTTCTATAAAATATAGTCTGGGCTAGGTCTATAGGGTCAGATAAAAAGATTGTTTACTTAAAAATAATGATCAACACATCAAGTACAGGTTAACTATTAGACTTAAACATTTAGATTTAAACTTATTTATGCAATTTTGTTTTGAGTCATATTTTTACTTAATCTAACTATAGTTAAGGCTTTACCAATCGTGATAGGATTTAGTAAAAATAATAAGTTGTTAGTAAACTCATGTTTACGCGAGCGGCAATTTCGTTAATATTTCATATATTATGTACAAATACACACTGGCTCATTACATGATGTACCTACATAATGAGCTGTAGGTATTTTTTATATTGTTTACTTGATAATAAAAGATGAGTGTGTTTGCAACAGTTTTGCTATTTCCCAACATTTTCAAACTAAAAAAACTGTGAAACTAAAAATTCACACCAAATTCAGAACCTCCTCCTTTTTTGAAGTCAGTTAAATTAAAAATTCTTAAAACAATATGCGCGAACATTTAACAAAATTAATAATAGCGAGTAGTAATTAATATCTACCTTCTAGGTCTTCATCCCCCAACTTGGACCACATCGTTGCTTTGCGACTTATAATATAGTAATTTTTGTTGTTATAGCTGTGCTAATAAAAACAGCTCAATATCAAAAGGATCCAAATCTATAGATTAGAGAAGAAGATAGCACTATTTTCATATCTATATAGGTATATTAATATATAACTAGCTGACCCCAGAAAACTTTGTTTTGCAAAATGAAAAATAGATAGTAGCCGATTCTCAGACCTACTGAATATAGTTTTTAATAAAGGTGTAAAAGGTACCATGGCGACAAAAAAACCTAACCACAGGCCCAACAGATATTGTGCAGTATTTGGGTGTTTAAACACTGATAATTAGTAAAGATTTATCATTTTTTGCTCTTCCGAAGGATATCGAAAGTAAATGAATATGAATGACGTTGGAAATTGGTAACATTGTTTGGAATTGGTAAATGGTTTGTAGTTAGGTACTAATATGTGTATTGGATAAGTAATTATAACTGTTTTCCGAATAAAATTTAATAAATATATGAATATGTTGCAGGCGGCAAGAGGCTGCGGAAAATACTTTGAATAAAAATATTTACTGTATAACACGCCAATAATGTTAATAGCAACCAATATGTACGTAGTATGACAGTCTCTTCGCACAAAAATGTTTTTTTTAGAAAGACAAAATAAAAATTACGTGTATTTTTTTTCTAAATCTATTTATAATGTATTTCATGAATGTAAATACCATTGTACTAATAAAGACTAAAACTTATTTTAACTGTTTCAGCCCGGCCCGTCGAGCTACTCAGCACTGGGCGGCCGAGGTAGCCACCGTGTCGCACCGACTGGCCCAGCTAGAGATCCTATCCGACCACAGCGGCCGCAGCGAGCGTGTTCTGTTTAATATTCAGCATAGAAAGTATAATCATTGGTTTTTAAGGATATCTTTTGCTCGACATAGACTTAAAACAAACCAAACTATTTCGGTTGTCAGAGAATTGTATTCTTGCAGATATTTTGAACAAGTTATTATATCTGATATATGTGTAATGTAGGCGCTCTTGTAAAATTTAGTATTATTTACTTGAGGTATACATGCATCGAACTTATACTTGCATCTTAGGCTTCCGGCTCGGTTAGATGTGTTTTCAAAAAAATAATTTGGGTTATTCTTTAAAAATAAACAAATCTCTAATATATATATATCAGTCAAGGTTAAAATATTACAATCTTTAAAAACATTTCTTAAAGAAGAAGTCTTACCCAAATTAAATATAGCTCTTAGGCATTTCTTTTGCAAGATGAAAACTGATTGAACCTCAACATGCATCCAATCAATATTGTGCGGTAGATTCACTCTCCATTTGCTGAACCATTGGACTTTGTATTCATCAAAATCAGTCCATGTATTTTCAAAGTTTTGTATTTTGTTTGCCTTAAATTCATTCAGTTGGAAAAGAAGGTAAAGAAAGCGACAAGAAGCTCAAAGAACTATTGCAGAAGAGTTTTTCTGTTGTTAGAGTGAAAGCACTTAGACCTGTGATTATGAGTATACTACCCCTCACATTGATGACAAATATCTTAGAGTTCTTGTTGTGGGGTATCAAATGAAAACGCATCGCGTCCACATTACATAATATTATGTTGTTTTACATTTAAGGAAATTAAGGCATTGGAATCGGGGGTTTTTCTTAAATTTTAAATTTAGATTTATTATGTGTTTAATTGTTAATCTTTCCCAGTGATGAGTAAATGTTATCTCCGACGGTCTTTAGGATATTAAAAACTTGTGTTTTCCGAGTAAGAGATATTTGACTTCTACTACTTCAACCAAATACCCGGTTTTCGAAAGTAAGCAAATCGTTTGCGGTTAATTGTGTTAAGTTTTACAATACTTTACGCAAAACTATCGGAGAAATTGTCACTGGATAAATATGAGATATATCATAAAGCAAGGTGTGCTTCTTTCCGATCCAGTGCTTCATTCATCAATGGCTTTTCAAAATTAGAGAAATAAGAGACCAAACATAGAAACTAATTTAGTTTATTCCGTACAAATTACAGACATGAGTGATCTGTTTGTGATAAGTATGTTTGCTTGATAACAATAACGCTATTTCTACCAATTTTGAAACACCTTGTTTTCAAAATCGGTAGATAAAACGGAAGGAGTTGGAAAGATTTACACTACGTAATATTTTTTTCGGATTGTAGAACAAAAAGTAATTGTTATGAACCTTTCGAACCCCTTCCGATTTTTCAACACCCTGTATATTGAAATAAGCATGTTGGAGTTAATCAGACTACCAGTTTATTTTGTTTGTTTTAGTTTATTTGTACATAAGTAATAACTTGTGCATTGCTTTTTATAAATATCATTTATAATACATAAAATATTTGTTTGGACTTCAGAAAACCTATCTCTAATATCAGTAAAATGAATCCTCGTCGATGCGTCGAAGGAGAAATCTACAAATTATTTTCAATAACACATCAATAATACCTTTTAAGTGGCGAGGGAGGTATCTTTGCTTCTTTTGTAGTAAGCATTTGTCTGAATACGAAGATTTACGGAAACACACACTTTTAAGGAAATTATGGCATTGTTATCGGGAGTTTTTCTTAAATTTTAAATTTAGATTTATTCTTCGAAATGCTCATATTTTATGCATTTCATATTGGCCGCGCCGCTTAATAGGTTAATGTTATTATATATATTAACCTAACCTAACCTAACCAGAGATTAGAAAAACAGCGAAATTATACAATTGTATTCAATGGAAGCGTATGGCCGGCCAAAAAACATTTCCATTTGTAGCTATGCAATAAATACTTCAGTTTAGTACGGGAAAACATCAAATGGAGTTTCCCGAAAATTAGTCTGCCGTAACAAACGTTTCGCGAAATTTCAACAAAATATTTTTGTAAGGTACGTATGATTCACACCTTTTCCGCTTTATATTTATTTATTTATTTATTTATTTATTTAATTTGCACGGCTTAGCCTATTACACAAATTAATAACAATTAAAAATTTATTACAACAAAATATTCTTAAAAATTAAATTAATTAAATCAAGACACAGAAACAATTTTATAACATTAAATCACAAATTATAAAATTTTCTTATCTTACATAAAATTTAATACAAGCACTCAGAGTACTCCAAGCAAGCAGCTCGGAGTACGTGCCAGTCTGTTGCAAACACATCGCAGTCTGGGCGCAGGGCCAGGAGTGCGTTGAGAGCGGAGAGAGATCGCGGGATGGGGGACCTGGAATGAGCCACAGTACGGCACGCCGGGACAGCGAATAGTCTATGTTTCCTGGATCGGCAGTAATTGTTCGGTACATAAAGGCGACACAAACTACTATGCAACTCCGAACAATCTATTAAGCCTCGCAAGATCTTGAACATGTACAAGAGTTGGTCATTAGATCGCCTAACTTCCAAGGAGTTGTACCCCAGGCAACCTAGTAGAAACTTAGTCGGGTACATGTAAGGGTAATACCCTAAAAGTCTCTTATACAGGTACCTTAGGAAGGCCTTCTGGACCTTTTCTAGCAGGAGTGCATATGTGCTTTCATACGGGTGCCATACACATGAACTTGCTTCAAGCTTACTGCGTACTAGTGTGTTGTAGATGAGCTTTATTACGGCTATGTTATGTAGATCCTTACAATTTCGAAGCACGAAGCCCAAGCGCCGGAATGATTCTTTAGCGATAGCAGACACGTGGTCATGGAATGTAAGTCTTCGATCGAATACGACCCCGAGATCTTTGATGTTAGATGATCGACTTATGACGTGACCATTCAGTTTATAATTAAATTCGATCGGACATCGCATGCGACCGAACGTCATCACATGACATTTTTGACAGTTAAATTCCATCTTATTCTCTACACTCCAGCGATGCACCGTGTCTATGTCACGCTGGATCAGCAGACAATCCCGTTCTGACTTCACTTCACGGTACAACTTTAGATCATCTGCGTATAGTAGGCATTTTGAATGCTGCACAACTTCCGGAAGATCATTAATCATGATGATAAACAGCAATGGACCCAGTATTGAACCTTGACTCACACCAGAACGCGTGTGATAGGGTCGTGATTCATATAACCCGTGTCTGACAAATTGCTTTCGGTCTCGAAGGTAGTTCGCGACAAAACGAAGAAGATTTGGTGCTAGACCGATGTTATCAAGCTTCTCAAGCAGCTTATCATTATTGACCCTATCGAACGCCTTCCGGAAGTCAAAGTACAGCACATCAACTTGACCTCCCACATCAAGGTTGGAAGAGATATAGTCCACAATGCCTAAGAGGTTTGTATTAGTAGACCTCTTCCGCCGGAAACCGTGCTGTTCATCACATAGCATTGACTCTACTTGTTCGTATAACTTGACGTGAATAATATGCTCAAATATTTTGGCCACCGTTGGCAATATGGCTATAGGACGATATTCCTCGACAAGTGCCTTATTGGAGCTCTTGGGGATAGGAGTCACTCTTGAGATCTTCCATTGAGCTGGATAGGAGCCAGACCGGAGTGCAGTGTTAAAAAGGTGACAGAGTGGATGCACTACGAGATTTTTAGCTCTTTTTAATAACCAAGGGGGTGTACAATCCGGCCCTACAGAACTACTTGCTTTGAGCTTCTGGATTGACAATGCAACGTCACTAGGTGTGATTTCTGCCAAGTAAATGTAGTTAGAAGACTTAGCTTGGGATTTTTGACTAATTATTTTACCTACATCTAGTTCGGGTTCCTCTTTTAAAAACACACTCGAAAAGAAATCAGCAAATGCCTGGGCAGCCTCTGCTCCAGTCACGTTGAAACCTTCATAAGATACCTGTGGTTCGAAACCACCCTTAGTTCGCAAGTTCGAAATATGGCGCCAAAAGTCTCGGGGGTTAGATTTAATAGTTTGCTCGGTGCGAGACACATAGGAATCATATGCAACCGAGATACTTGCTCTGAGCTCAGTTCTCAACTTGGAGAAGTCGGCATAGAATTCATATGACTTTGAGCTCTTCCATTCCCTATGCAACTTATGTTTAAGCTGGATGCATTTAATTATGTCACTTGTAAACCAGACGGGATATTGCGCACTTTTCCCAGACCGACGACGCTTCCTGGGGATGCACTCATCAAATATATGATAAAGTGATGCATAGAAGTAATCAGTAGCATGATCAATATTGTCAATCTTGTAGAGTTCAGACCATGATATCTGAGAGAGCATGTCAAACAGGTATACACAATCACTATTCTTAAAATTCCAGTCCCTACTTGTATCTATGTTACTAGGATCAATGCGTTTAGAACATCTTGGAGTTATAATCTGACAATTAATATACAAAGGAGGGTGGTAGGCATCGGGCGAGACAAGTCCTTCAGTTGCACAGACATTAATCTCGCTAATCTCATCGCACTCCCGGGCTAATACAACATCTAAGCGTCCGTCGTGCCGATTCAAAACATCATTAAAATCGGAAAAATTACAAAATGTTAGAAAGTAGTTATAATAATTACATATATTTATTGAGGCGCTATTCAAGTTTATGTCACCTAAAATCAACACCATTCCTTTAAGAGTACTGATAAAGGTTTCAACCTTGCAAAACCACTGCATATAATCTACATCTTTCGCACTTGGTTTAATATACACAACGCACACGTATATGATTCGGTGATGCCATTGAAAGCACGCCCACAAGTCTTCACCGGTCTCGGTTTCCAGGTCAGTCCTTCGTCGCAATGATATAGGAGAGCGGGCCGCCAATAATACACCACCGCAGGGAGTGTTCCTATCACGACGAAGTATGCTCCAGTCACCACATGCCAACTCCATATCTTCCACCGAAACGTCTAGAAAAGTTTCAGTCGCAGCTACTAAATTATGTTCTAGTATCAGTAAATTTTCCCGCCAGGTTCGAAGTTTAGTTTTAATACCGCGAACGTTTTGATACAAAACTGAAATATTAGATCTTCTGTTACTTTTTAGTTGATTTTGAAGCTGATGACTCTTGGGAGGGCCGCCCACGAAAGGGCTGAGTCTTGTAATTGACCCAAGCCTTGATTCTAGCATTCAATGGCCATACCGCAACCGACATACAGGTTTCCCGATAGTTGACAGGCACTCCAATCTTATAGGATTTGTAATCTCCCTTTGGTGTTAGTTCTAGGACAGAACATAATCCAGTAGGACACAATTGTTTGAGATATGTACTCACCTCTTCCACACTGGACTCCATGTTCCACAGATGCATAAAGAAACGGGGCTCAACAGCTCTTAAGGTCGTGATTGCAGGTCCCGCTGAACCACAAAGCGACTTCGGGCGGCGGGGTTTCCTCATTTCTGTCCAGTTTTGCTGGTCGCCGTTCTCTCTGTTCTCTGACATAGTAGATGGTGATTGGGTGTTGCCTGTACGATTTAGGTTTTGAGGAGCGTTTTCAAGAGCCTCAGGTACAGATATCTGTGGCCTACCAACGACAAAAGGTGGGCGCGGCTGCTGATCTTTTAACTCCGGCTGATATACCACCTTGGATTTAGGGCACCTTGGATCTATAGTCTCTGAAGGTTTATTGACTTTCTTCTGTGGCAATATATCCTGTGGATGAGGTTGAGGTTGGAAAGAAGCGTCCACTTCGGGGAAAGATGTCGGACATTTTTTGAATTTACTGTGTAATTCTTCCATTAATGTAACGTAGCCTACAAGCTTTGATTCATAGCCGGAAATGAGAGTTATAGCATTTCTTAACTGGTCCTTAAGTGAAGTTATTTCAAGCCGCAGACTACGCATTTCAAATGTCATGTCAGTATTTTCTTTAGCAGGAGTGTCATCGGCGGCTGGTATTTTTTTGCGGTACGTTACGTTAGGGTCTCGAGCCTTCTTACTAATACCAACTGGTGTAAGGCTATTGTCTCCGCCCTTTTTAGACATACAACGGCATTCCGGGCACACCCATGAATCTGTATGTTCAGGTATCCTTCCTCCGGCGCAAAGTGAATGATACAGTTTGCCACAATCGACTAAACTGCATCTCAAATAGTCGTCCTCTTCCACTAGCACGGAGGTACAGCATGCAGCGCAGCTCATAGCGACAAGCAGCAGTAAAAAGAAATAATAATAATTTATAAACAAAAACCAACCAAGTTTGGCGCGCTGGCAAGTTACTAAATATTTAATATAATATATACCAATTATGAAACATCTTGTATAGCTCTGAACGAACTATAAACTCATCCGGTTCTTAACCCCTTCTCTGAGCTCCACCGGTTAAAAATGATACACCGTCTAGCCACAGTCACAGCATTCATAAATATCTCGAAATTGTTCAACTCATCAACGAAATACATCAATTTGACGACGCACACGTTAATAAGAATCTTTTTCGTACCTAATAGAAAAAGAAGCAGTTATGCTATAATGCATCAGAACATTGCAGGTGTACTAAACAAACTTGATGCAATTGAAATGAAGAGTTTTCCTAAGATCTTTAAATAAATAAATATCTTGCCTTTGTTGAAGAAAACGGATAGTTCACTTAGCTTACTGACTGTCAAATTATAAAAGTAACATCAAACAAATTTCCTAATACGAGTAGGTGGAGTCTAAATAACATTAGTAAAATAGAATGTTTTGTAATGTGCATGCGATGCGCTTTCTATTGATACCCACTCGAGTATATTTGCAGATTTTCGGTTCTTCTTCCCCTCTTTCACCCCTCATAACTTCTAAACGGCTCACCGTTCTATGAACACTCGCGCAAAAGTCATCTTTCATTCAAAAAACGGTTTCGGGTCTGGGTGTTTTCTATGTATGTATTTACAAAAAAAATGTATCTATGTAGTATTTCAGTCACCTAATACCCATAGTACAAGCTCTGCTTAGTTTGGGGTTAGGTGATGCTGTGTGAGTAGTCCGGAAATATATATTATTTATTTATATCCACTGTGGATCTCGTGGGGACGTGTTGTGACTTAGTGTTACCTTATTATGTGATATATATTTAGTGACATTATAGAATAGGAACAAACTGTGATTATTATGGTGATATAGCTGGTGTTGGAAGAGTTCTGGATTGTGAAAGGTGAGTGAATTTTTTCAAATTAATTTAGAAGCAAGTTGTCTGTTTTCTCCCTTGGGGGGTGAGGGTGGTGCACCCCGCCTCCCCCGGCTTTACGTAAGAACGAGCGGAGATGGATGTGGCTGGCTAGCGTTGTATTCAGTCGTCTGTCAAAATCGATTTATAACGCCCACATAAAGCCCTTGGAGCTGTAAGGTAGATCTCTCAACTATTTTATTGAAATGCTTAGAAAAATCTATATCAAACAATCGAAACATGCGGTGAAGGGTGGTATATTGTGAAGTTATGATTATGGAATTTGCTAATAAGTCTGAAAACAACACGACACCAAAGGTTTTTGGCTGAAAAAAATTGCTTGATTTGAATATGTTAAAGGTCAAATGTTACAAGATCGACAACAAGTTACAACGTTAAAATTAGTTATATATATCCGACAAATTCAAAGCAAAGTAGCACTAACTTGGAAAATCTTCGTGTACTTTTACTCCTTTTAATACATCAAGTTAATTGCACGCCGTAAGCCCATGTTTAAGAACAAAGAGTGCCTTAATCGTCTATTCGCGTGACCTAAGTACACAATATCATGACAGGATTCCAACTTTTTGAAGCCTTTGTCCTTTAGTGGACATCCGGTGGCATTACAATTTTAAAAACCCCCGATTTCCGAACCTTAGTTCCCATAAAAGGAAAAAGGCATACTATTATGTAATGTGCACGTGATTCAAATTGAGTGGCGTCATAACCCTCCAGAAGCAGGAATTAAGTTTGCAAAGCATCATCTGTACCGTATTGTAGGTGATCGCTCTCTCACTTTCGAAGAGTTAAGTAGGTACTGTTTTTTGCAGAGTGGAAGCCGTATTGAATTCACTCCCAATGTGCTCCTCATCAGATGATCCAAACGAGTTCGAAGTTTTAACTGCAGGTAACACAAACACACACTTTGTACAAAGTGTACAGTGTGCTGACTGCCTCCCAAGGTTGCTGTAAACATGCGGTGGCTTTCTTAATGTGGACACTAAGAAGAAGTGAAGAGCCATCTTGCACTGCCATTGCATGCTGCTGGAAAAAACAAAATTGTCTAAGGTTGGCGAATTGACTATCGATATATCGAAGTGTTAAAGTGCTTGTATAAAAACGCCACCATGTCAGTCCGAGTACAGGAACAGAGTTCGAAAGCGATTCCGTTGAAAAGAGGAGTTAGGCAGGGAGATGTTATATCTCCGAAACTGTTTACAGCCACTTTAGAGGACGCTTTCAAACTCCTAGAATGGAAAGGACTAGGCATCAACATCAATGGCGAATGCATCACTCACCTTCGATTCGCTGACGATATCGTAGTCATGGCAAAATCGACGGAGGAACTTAGTATAATGCTAGAAGGCCTCAATCGAGTCTCCCAACGGGTGGGCCTCAAGATGAACATGGACAAGACGAAGGTCATGTCGAATGTCCATGTCATCTAATAAAAGAAGAAGTATATATATATATATATATACAACACACGATGGTTATACTGGGATAAAAGAAAAAGAGGTCGTTGGATGGAAATTATTAAAATACGAGAAGAGAATCCAAGAGCCCCTTTTACGTTCTTATTATATATGTTTATGTATTAATAATATAATTTGTATTATTTTATTTCTTATCTCTTGACTTTTGTTATTACCAATTTTGCCTCTTCCGTCTTTTATCATTAATTCCAGTCCATCCAAAAGTTGTCTGTTAGAGATCACTTTTAGTGATAAGGCCGCCCACTAATAGAAAAAAAGGGTAAATGAACGCATCTGCTAAAATGATAAGAGAAACAAACATATATCTGTAATTATTCGGATTATTTATATTACTTCAATAAAGCGTATTACATAAAGTATGTTACAAAATAATATAGGTACATAAAATACATTGAGACTACGAAGTATCGCGAAATGATACAAGTGTGGACCCAGCTGTACATTATTTTTTTATAGCTGATGTTCGAGGATAATGTACGATATTCGAATTTCGTCTGTTGCTCGCTACTGAACAATTATTTCTCAATTAGTGTAGGATAAGTTTTAGGTGATTCTCAGAAATCCTCACACCACACAGCATATCATGTGAATGCATGTTTAAATGTTGCTTGTTAGTATCATAGGTAGTAGAGGTTTACCATCTTCACAGTCTATGGTAAAGCAGAACACCTGCTGTCAGACCCGGAAAACTGTGATCTATTCAGATAGGATTGGCAACGGAATGGGCTCACTTTTAAATGACCTTCTGTCACAGAGTGTGATTAATAACTGCTTTATAAATGCTGCAACTAGAACTATCACAAATTCTATTGATAAAGATGTTAGTTTTGATAAATTGACCTCACTAATACAGTTAAGCGAAATAAATGTTAAGCGGTTAGATATTTTACAACTTTTTGAGGTATTGCTTCATAAATTAGAATGTGGTCTAGGTAAATTGATTATATGTGCCTTCCCATACTCAAAGTCATTGAGTATAAAACAAAATAGACATTTAAGTAATATGAATTTACTACTTTACAACTTGACATGTCGTCATAGTGACGTTTTATTTTTAGACACTAATATTTTTATTAGTAAAAGTTTTTTGATAAGAGATACTTTGTATCTTAACAACCAGAACAAGAATGTTCTTGCTAAATTATTAGCATACAATATTAATGACACAGTTATAAATTCTATAACAAAGTTTTCTGACGAGCCTATATCTTTAGCTAGTTATTCTGCTAATAAGGGTGTAGATTTAACAAAGTCAGCTTATCATAATTTAAACTGACTTTGCCGACAATGGGTAACAACTTGCAGTTACATGTAGTCCACCAAAATATTCAAGGTTTACCCAGCAAAATTCTGGAATTAGAATTATTTCTAAATAGTTTTAATGTAGATGTTATGTGCATATCAGAACACTGGATCACAAGTAATCAGTCAATACCATATTACAGTAATTATTCTTGTGCTAGTAGTTTCAAAAGAAGTACTGCTATTAGAGGCGGAACTGTTATCCTGGTTAAAAATAATCTTAAATTTAAAGAACGTAAAGATATTGCTAAGTTAAGTGTTGAGAGATGCATTGAACTGTCTTGTGTGGAACTTGAGCGACATATTTGTGTTTGCGTTTATCGACCTCCGATTGCGGATCAGGCAACCTTCGAGTCTACCATGGAGGATGCCTTACTGAAAATATTTACTTGTAATAAAACTATTATTGTATGTGGAGACTTTAACATTGATATCATTAGTAATCCTCTTGCAGACAGACTAATTAATTTATTTAAATGTTTTAATATGAGAAATAATTTTCATGACCCCACGCGCGTAACATCAACTACTGCAACATGCATAGATAACATGTTCTCCTCTCAGTCACCAACAGTAAAATCAGTAGTTAAACATTTTAATTCAGACCACTATGGTCAGAGTATTAAGTTTTCTTTAGAAAGAGGTCATAATAAGTTATTAGAATTTACATACAGACCCATAACTAATGAACGTATATTAGCTTTTCAAAGTAGAGTAGAACAAAGACTTTTAACATTACCTACTGGTGATGACCCTAATGAATTGTTTATGTTTTTATCAGAAACAATAGCAAGGGAAAATAACGAAGTATTTACAAAGAAAACTTGCAAAATTAAAGAAAAAGTAGGATTCACAGATTGGGCTACGCCTGGTATTTATAAAAGTAGAAATAAGTTATATGATCTGTATTCGGAAAGAGAATCTAAACTAAATGATGATGAATTCATAACATATGTCAGAAATTACGGAAAATTGTTTAAACAAGTATGCAACATAGCAAAATCAAATTTTCACAAGAATAAAATAATTAACTCTTCAAATAAAGTTAAAGCCACTTGGAAGCTTATCAATAATGAGACTGGCAAATCAGTACCCCGTAGTAAACAGATTAAGTTAAAAATTAATGATAATATCTTAGTCAAAGACATTGACATTGCCAATGCTTTTGAAAGTTTTTTCTGTAACATACCGAAAACTATAACGCAGTCATTAAACTCATCTACATCTAAGGCTGTGGAACTATTAGAGGCATCCGTAGATGCATGTGCTGAAGTCTTTCACTTTACTCATGTAACTGCCGACTGCATAGTGAAAACATTCAAATCTCTCAACATCAAATACACAGAAGATCTTTGGAATATCTCAACAAAAGTGCTAGGTAATATTATTAATGATATTGCCCCCCTCCTGGCCTTCATTTTTAACAGCTGTGTCGATGTTGGTATCTTTCCGGATCTCATGAAATATGGCAAGCTTGTCCCTCTTCATAAATCT
Source organism: Gymnoscelis rufifasciata (assembly GCA_929108375.1). Taxonomy (NCBI): domain Eukaryota; kingdom Metazoa; phylum Arthropoda; class Insecta; order Lepidoptera; family Geometridae; genus Gymnoscelis; species Gymnoscelis rufifasciata. The sequence goes on along the minus strand of OV815319.1, from coordinate 1,802,527 downwards.
GGTACTCAATTTGATCCTGCAAATTATCGGCCTATCTCAGTTCTTCCCGTAATGAGTAAAATCTTTGAAAAAATTATTTTAACACAATTAATTAATCACTTTGATCGCAACAGACTTCTGCATAGCAATCAGTTTGGCTTCACCAAAGGTAGATCAACTACTGATGCTGGAACACTATTGATAAAGCACATTTTGGCGGCTTGGGATAGAGCGCAAAATACTATCGGCGTGTTCTGTGATCTCTCCAAGGCTTTTGATTGTGTCTGCCATGCAACACTTATAAATAAATTAAAGCATTACGGCATACACAACAAAGCCCTTGAGCTACTACATTCCTACTTGACCGATAGAATGACAGATAGAATTCAAATGGTTCAAGTAGGTAATGAAAGATCCTCAGGATCAAAAATCGAATTAGGGGTTCCACAAGGATCAATACTTGGGCCTTTTTTGTTTTTAGTATATGTAAATGATCTCCCGTATTTTGCTAAAGACCTTTGTGACATAGTCTTATTTGCTGATGATACTTCTTTATTATTTAAAGTTGATAGGAATAAAAATAATTTTGACGATGTAAATAACTCACTGTCACTAGTACTAAATTGGTTTACGGTTAATAACTTACTGCTAAACGCAAAAAAAACTAAATGTATTAAATTCAAACTCCCTAATGTTAAAGAATTTCCTACAAAAATCATATTAAACGATGAAATTCTCGAGCTCGTTGACTCAACAGTGTTCCTAGGTTTACATATTGATTCTCGTCTACAATGGAAACCCCAAATTACAAACCTAGCAGGTAGACTTAGTTCAGCCGCTTATGCAGTGCGAACAATGAGATATATCACAGATGAGGGTACAGCTAGACTGGTTTATTTTAGTTACTTTCATAGCATTATGTCATATGGTATCCTACTCTGGGGTGCTGCAGCCGATATTCAAACTATATTCGTGCTGCAAAAAAGGGCTGTACGTGCAATATATAAAATGAAACCACGTGACTCCCTCAAAGAAAAATTCAAAGAGATTAACATTCTAACTGTAATCTCACAGTACATTTTTGAGAACTTGATGTTCACCCACAAGAATAGGCACTTGTTTTTAAGAAAAAGTGACGTACATAGTATTAACACGAGAAGTAAAGAAAAATTACTAATTCCTACTTACAGACTAAAAAAACTAGGCAAATCATTTATGGGTAACTCTGTACGTTTTTATAATAAGCTTCCTCATAATGTAACAGAGCTTCCTATTAGAAAATTTAAATCATTTATTAAGAGAAGTCTGATGAAAAAAGCGTATTACTCTATAAATGATTATATAAAGGATGATGCAGCTTGGATAGATGTTGCTTAGTTCCACAGTAACAGGCTCTAATAATTCTGGTTGACCAGGACTGATATGCTCATGTTATAATAGCTTCCTTATATGACAAACATTTTTTTTTATTGTAAATGTTAAACTTATAATAGTTACCTATAAATAAGAACTCCAAAATTGTAATAACTACAAAATTGTAATAACTGATATAGCTGTGTTGTTCTATTCGCTTCTCAACTCAGTATAAAACATTGAAGCGAACTGTCAAGACAATGTTATTTCCTTGATATTTGTTATTAAAGCAATTTAGTTTTATTAATTTTAAGTTGACCTGTCCATGTAGGCTATGTGCTTCTAAGGAAATAAACGTTTTGACTTTGACTTTGACTTTGACTTTATCCCTGTTTGTATAGAAACATGCAACATGAATTTTGATGAGTGCGCAAATTTATCCGATATCTGACCCTATGTCCCTTTGTATGCTTAAATCTTTGAAACCACGCATCGGATTTTGATGCGTTTTTTTTTAATAGATAGAGTGATTCAAGAGGAAGGTTTATGTGTATAATAACATCCATTAAATAGTGGAGAAGTACTGTTATTTTTGAGGTTTCTAATGTGATCTCATAAAACAATCTTATGAGTGTATTACAGCAGATGATTGGAAAAAGGACAGACCATGTCATTAATGTGGAAGACAAGTACAAAAGAAGAGACCATATAACTGAAAATAATTTAGAAAGCTTCATCATCAATTTAGGAGACAGCAGTACGATAGGTTAACTTCGGGCACCGAAGTTATGAAACTATCAGAACTTATCATTCCAAACTTGAAAACTTTGTCTGCTACCATCAGCGTTGCATTTCCGACTTGAAGCCGATAAGGGTGTTTTCTTTTATATTTTTTATCAATGACATATTCAAATGTTCCTTTATAGTTACCTTCCAGATATCCTACGCCATATACACTAATTACTGACTTAGACATTGCTTTCATAATAGTCATCGTGCAAGGCAAACTATTCTTAGTATAACAAATGCATTCATCTTGTTTAAAGACCTCCACGAACATTATGATAAGATAAATCCGTTCAGCCGTTCTCGAGTTTTAATCAGACTAACAAACAACAATTCATTTTTATTTATATAGATTATCATTATCCAAACCGATTACAACCTCACTCATTCTAAACTCACTGCTTGTGTTGCAGAAGAGCAGTAAGAAATGCAAATCAAATATAATTTGTCTTTAGAAATTAATGAAATAATTAATAATCAAAGTAACTAATATTAAGTTTTTTTTTGTTAGAATTTATGATGCGAAACAAACAAGACAGCTTTTATCTGTTTCTTATTTTGCAAAGCCATTTTGTGTTTCTAGTATCAATGGCTCAATCAAAATTATGGTTCTCTTTCCAGGGTGTCAAATAGTGCTGACTAAAGAATTGGAAGGTGTAGAAATCAAATTGCCGAAAGCAACGAGAAACTTCTATGTTGATGGACACAAACCAACAGCTGGTTCACTTACGTGTAATATTGAGGAATTGCCAACATTGCTGCCTATAAAATCTACAGACCTAACAATAATTACGCAGATCATAAGAAGTATTTATAGTAATATGGACGACTTACAATTAACATTAACCGAACTGAATAAAACAAGAATTTTTGAAATCGGTTCACACCTTACGGAGATTATAGTCGGATTGTGAATCTTTTCCTTTTTCAAGCCTTTTAATAAATAAATTAGTATCTTTTTGTTTTATCAAGTTCGGCTTTAAGCTAGCTATGTTACGTTGCTATGGATGCGTTTGAATACGCCCCATTTTACTTGCGTCATCAAGACGTTTCATAATTTATGACACTAGATTTTTTTAAGTTATATCGATTGTATAAGACCGGACAAATTAGAATTAGTGTCAATGACATTTTATTATTATTTAGCTTCACGATCTATATCATACAATCTTTTTATATGCTGTTTTCTCCAAGTGTTAATAATATTGTTCACTAGATCAATAAATTAAATAGGTACTAACAAACCCATTTTTACGATAATTTTGATGAATATGTTTGCCGATTTATAACATACATTTAAAAGTGGTTTAATAAAGAGTATTAATTTTTAATCGATATTCCATACTTATCTTTAAACTAATATTAAAATAGCCACAAAGCTATTCATTTTCTCTCGAGGGCATCGTATTGGAACATGGGGAGAGGTTCATTAGTTTGAGAACAGCACGAATATACCCAAGCATAGATAAGGTACAGACGAATTCGAACTTTCTTACCTTGATTTAGAGATAAATTGTGGCGTTTTCATGTTCCACGGCTGTTTTTCGGAGTGTGAATATTTCCTTAGTCTGGGTGTTTAATATGTATACTAAAAATATATATACATTAGTATCTATCATATCAAGTATATTAGATAGTCTAGTACCCGTAACATAAGCTTAGAGCATACCACGGGGCTCGATGTCGAAATATTTATTATTTACTAGCGGCCCACCCCGGCGGCGTAGACAATTTTTCAAATCTATATAATAAATACTAGCGGCCCGCCCTGGCGTCGCACGGGTATAAAATTTCGCCGTAAAAACCATCCTATCTCTCACATATTGCTACAGTTCAGGGTCGTCTTAACGGCTTTATTGTTCCAGGTTAGTATTATATAACTTTAAAGTACCGGTGGCTAGATAGGTATAGTATATTTAGACATATTCCTATCGTAGAATAGACGACATCCTAAAAAATTCAAGATTAAATAAATCAATATTGCTGGACAAGCCACACAATATCTAGGCATTTAGATTCAGGATAGAAGATACAAAACCATTTATTTCCATTGATTGGTTTTACAAATCTTATTAACGTCAAAAATAAAATACAAAAAACAAAAACAATTCAAAATGTAGGTAGCATTGGCATCATAATGTTGGCCCCAACCGGCTCAATCACCAGGAACAGCGGTAATCCATCGATAGAACACTCGTTTTCACTAAGTCACACGGCACAAGTATGGAGACGTCAGCTCATCGGCGTTGAACCGGTCGCGGGATCGTGCACTATTCCCATCTACTCGACATGACCTATATAAGATATTAATATAACAGGTATTAAGTATGTAGGTATCATACATAATTGAGTAATAATATGAAGTAAATATTGCTGGACAATTATCTGAGGTTAGCACTTTAGATAAGTACTTTGTTTACTTAAGTTAACAACATTACATATATAATCTATAAGTATATACTTAGATTCATGGTCAGCTTATTAGATATCTGAGGAGTTTCCAAAATACATAATTTTTTTTTTTTTTTCATTACTCACCACCAAAGGCAATGTTGTAATGAAACACGCGTAGTTGGTTAAACACTGAATTTATTTCCATAGGTATCTACCCTCACATTATTGCATAATAGCTAACCTACCCACATTAAGTATATATACCACATCTTTCCCCTTATAGAAAACAAAACATAAAATACATTTATATTCCCTTCACCAAAACAAAAATAAAGAAATAATAATACAATTGCCTTATACTAAACACCAACAATAACTAATATTATAGTACTTATAATCTTTATATACACTTTTCTATAAATTTCTTTGAGTTTTAAATATTTGTGACAAGAAGTAACATTAATTATGTGTAATATACCTACCTACAACCAGGTATAATAAAGAGCTTCACAGCCTGTTATGTGCCGCTAATCATCGTCCATCGTTCCAAAAAAATTATTTAACATTCGAGCCGTTCTCTCTTTAGACCTCGCTGGCTCACAGACTGGCGACACTGTTATGTTTTGTTTGACTCCAAAGTGATCTTCAAACTTTTTCAAAACACAGTAGACATCATCTTCACTTTCACCTTCGCTGAATGTGAACGTCGTATAGACATCATACCCCTGGGGCCCGATGAGGTTAACCAACAAGCTAGCCTGAACTTCCTTCGGCTCCTTGCTCACTCCCGACGCTTTGAGAAACACCTCGAATAACTTCCGCCATTTTCGCCAAGATTCCGAACGTGCGGCCGGGCCGCCTTCGAGTGATAACTCAGTCGGAGGACGCGCGTGTTCCATTGTTTATCGCTCTAAACATCAAACACCAAGTAATACTCAATCTGTATCACACTTTCAGTGGGTTGATTGCAATAAACTGTCCCAAGACAATTAAATATTAGGTCCTTACATATGAAATTGGCGTTTTTCGTACTGGCCACTTTAATCACAAATTTCTCCTCTTTGGTAAGGAATTCCAAATTCAAATTTGTACAGCTATAGACTCATGTATTTGTGCTTCGATGATCGTCATTCATTTGTTTTTTTTCTTCTGTTTTTTTCTGTTTGCGTCACTCATTTTACAAAATGGAAAACTTAAAATATCGCATTATTTACGAGTACGAGTTCCGCCGTGGCACTAGTGCTGCGGAAACAACTCGAAGGGTGAATGATGTGTATGGCGGTCGTGTTGCAAAAGAAAACACAGTTCGTTTTTGGTTCCAACGTTTTCGTTCTGGAAATTTCGACTTGCAGAACAAGCCCCGTGGACGGCCTGAGACTCAAGTTGATAATGAAGAGTTGAAGGCTATTGTGGAAGCGGATCCATCGCAAACCACGTCCGAGTTAGCTGCAGGCTGCGGTGTTAGTGATAAAACTGTTTTAATTCACTTGAAGCAAATTGGGAAGATTAAAAAGCTTGAAAGGTGGGTACCTCACGAATTGACTGAAGCAAACCGGCAAACGCGCGTCGACTGCTGCGTTACATTACTAAACCGGCACAATAATGAAGGTATTTTAAACCGAATCATTACCTGTGATGAAAAATGGGTTCTTTACGATAATCGGAAGCGCTCAGCGCAATGGTTGGATCCTGGCCAGCCAGCCAAATCCTGCCCCAAGCGAAAATTAACCCCAAAAAAGTTACTTGTAAGCGTTTGGTGGACTAGTGCCGGTATTGTTCATTACAGTTTTCTCAAATCTGGCCAGACTATTACGGCTGATGTCTATTGTCAGCAATTGCAAACCATGATGGAAAAGCTAGCGGCTAAACAACCTAGGCTGGTCAATCGCTCCACGCCACTGCTGCTTCACGACAACGCTAGACCACACACTGCGCCACAGACGGCTACTAAATTAGAAGAGCTTCAATTGGAAAGTCTAAGACATCCTCCGTACTCCCCGGACCTTGCTCCAACAGATTACCATTTTTTTCGAAATTTGGATAACTTCTTGCAAGGGAAAAAATTCAACTCCGATGGGGCAGTCCAAATCGCCTTCAAAGATTTTATTGATTCCCGTCCGACTGGTTTTTTTAGTAAAGGGATCAATGAACTACCTATAAGATGGCAAAAGTGCATAGAAAATAATGGTTCATACTTTGATTAATTAAATATATTATATTAAAAAATATTCGACTTTTTGTTCCTCCCATACAAAACGCCAATTTCATATGTAAGGACCTAATACATCACCGCTGTCACCATGTTGTAATGAAACACGCGTAGTTGGTTAAACACTGAATTTATTTCCATAGGTATCTACCCTCACATTATTGCATAATAGCTAACCTACCCACATTAAGTATATATACCACAGGCAATATGCAACTGTTCTGGTTGGCAGTAAGAGCAGTCATATTTGGCCATTGCCTCAATTGCCATTCGCAATTATCAGGATCTGTAGATAACCTTTGATTATTTGCTCATGGAACATTACAGGGTGTGTGCAAGATGGGTAGCTATGTATACCTCTACGACTTTTCGAAATATTACTATTAGATATCTACTGGTACTTAGGTTCTTTTGACAAATAATTGAGCTGAATATTTTTGTGTATAGCAGCTCAATCTATAATATAATCATCTTATGGACATCACATAGATTAAGGCTAGGTTCGATTTTTTATTATTTTAAATTGAGATTTATTGAATTAATAACCTATGTTGGAACATTACAAGCATAGACTTACAAAAAAACAAGAGTGGGGCTTGTGACTCATACATTTAGGGCATTTTGCTTGAAAGCATTAATCTTGAATTATCACTTTCAAGAAAAAAGAAAAAAAATTTGGTAAAATGTTTTTAACCCCCGACCGAAAATCAGGAATGTTATAAGTTTGACGATGATGGGATTTCAATTTAGTTTTTATTTTATGAAAGGTGAGTTTTGAGTGTTCTTAGACATCTATATATATATGCAAACAAATATTATGGTCAGTTTTCGGAACATCCGTCCTCTATGAAAGGAACTTATCATGAACTAAGCAATCATGTTAATAAATGCAAAAAGTACCTAAGTAATTATCGCTGTTCTATAAACAACCCGATAAATCTTTTAAACCTTAAGCCAAATTTATTGAGGTCGTAAGTTGTTAGGAGGTTTTGTCTGTTCACGACCGTAAGTGGATTCAGAGGGTTACCCTCTGAATCCTTACACGTGACCTCCGGGTGGTGCTAAGAACAGTTTCTGGTGGTAAGCTTCGGCCGCGGCTTGTGTACCTACGCAACTTGTGGACGCAACGGTCGCGCGTAATACGCGCGAGAGAATCGCGGCGAATTCGTCCTTTCTGGACAAGCTCTAAGAAAACTCGCGCGAAAGTCACCACCATACAAAAAAAAACTAAATTGAAATCGCTTTATCCGTGTGGAAGCTATGATGTCCCAGACAGACGGATAAACTTTTTAAATATTATAATTTATAAGTAGACGTTGGCAAATATTAAAAATTGACTCTTTCCCAATTAGATTATAGCATATTTAAGAATAAAATATTTTGTATAACATGTGAAAAAGTTACAGAATAACTCTGCGTTGCCAGTGCCAATGCTGTCAGGAGAAATGAAGTTTTCTTATAATATTGGCAGCATTCAGGTTAAAATTAGGTACCAATTCCATTCTAAGCTTTTGAATTTATTTTTAATTTTTTATAGACATTTCAACTTCAGTATTGTCTAGCCATTTAACATAAGGGAACAAAGGGTATTAACCCGAGAAGGTTCCGTATCTAACTTATAGAATGAACATTATGATTTATTAGGGCAGTGGTTATATTGCTCGGTCCAACTTATTGGAAAAATATGATTTTACTAGGGTCAGTTGTCGAACTTATTGGCTATTTAATGGATTAGATTAATAATTTGACAAGGGACCTCCTCACCTTTCATACAAAAAAAAAACTAAATTGAAATTGCTTCATCCGTTCGGGAGCTATGATGTAACAGACAGACAGACACGTCAAACTTATAACACCCCCTCTTTTTTGGTCGGGGGTTAAAAATAAGTAAATAAAATTAATTTATTTCGGACAACATTACAAATTAAAAACCTCATTAAGTATTTTGTAAGTTTTAAAATTGTAGGTATTTAATTGTACACACTGCAATCGAACAACGAGTAAAATAGGAAAAAATCCTAACAAAAATATCTATATTATGTATGTCTATTATATAAGGTATATCAGATGTCTAGTACCCGTAACACAAGCTTAAAGCTTACCACGAGGCTAGATGTTATTATGTGGATTGTCCGGAAACATTTATTTAGAAACCATGATAACTGTAATTTGAATCATGAATATCCAATTCTATCTATACCTAATATTATAAATCTGAAGAATTAATTTGTTTGAGTTTTGTTTGATTTTTATAATTAATTCACTTATATCAGTTACCGGCTAATTTCCGATGGAAATACTACGTTCCCACGGGAAATCTTAGATTTCCCGAACAAATAAAAAGTTCTCATTTCCTTTATAAAAACTTTTCCATTAATGGTTAAGGAAAGGGAAAAGTGGCCATTTTATTTTGTAACATCGTAATAACGTAACAATCAATCAAGCACGATGACAGGCAAACATAATAGTCTCATAGATACTTAAAAGACTCCTAGACTGTAAAAATTCTAGATAAGTTTATCTAGAATTTTTACAGTCTAGGAGTTAAGTTGCTGTTTAATTTTTTTATAAATTTAGCTTAATAGCTCATACATCTCATGCGGACAATATAGTGCTAGGTTCGTGCCAAAACATATTTGTTTTCGCAGTAAATGACAAAAGCTACTACTTACTTCAAAATCTATTACCACGCGGGTAAAGCCGCGGGTGGAATACTGGTGTTTCATAAGCTCATCAATCATCCTACCTTGCAATTAGTTGAACAGCGTCCGGCGTGACATTAGCCCCGGCCAGTCTTGTGGCCCATGTGTCCATGTAGGTACGCGCTGTGCTTGTAAGGGAATACATTTATAATTGTTTTTGACTTTTTAAACGCCTGAAATAATGATAAGCTTACTTATCCACCTTAAAATTTTACCGTGTTTACGCGAGCCATTCGTTAGTCATAGAGGATGCCCTCAAGGAGGCGTTTTATCCCCGCTACTTTGGAACATAGTAGCAGACGAGCTACTGAGAAAGCTCAACGGTCGAGGTCTTGTGACAGTAGGATATGCGGATGACCTCGCTATCCTGGCGACCGGATGCTTTGAAAGCATACTATGTGACCAAATATTGAGTCTCCATTTAAGTACGTATAGTATCCCCGTACTAATACATAATAACTAAATTATTTAACCACATGGAGTTTGTCATGTCCGACTGTAGTCCGTCCCGACCATTTTCGCGTAAGATGAAATGAGTTTCAGAGAATTGTACTTTGGCGTGAACTATGAAGTTAAACATAAAATCATATAACAATATGTTAAATATTTTGCGTATATTTTCGTATTATTTGTACCTTGTTACCCTATGTTTAAGTTTTCCAAATAAATACATTTTATTTTATTTTTATTTATTTTATTTTGCTCTAAACCATAATTTAAGGTATCGTCAAAAAAGTCAAAAAATATTTTTTTATAACTCATGAAAAAGCTTTTGAAATGTAAAAGTACAAGTCCCTGAAAATCATCTCATTCGCAAAAAAAATAATATTTATAGTTACCAAATGAAATTTGTCACACTTAGTCTCTCTTTGTGGAGAAAGATAAAAAAGATGCCAATTTATGAGAAATATTCAGAAATTACATACGGTGCCTTGTGATAAATTGATATCTATAAAGCGATCGTAATAACCAGCAGAAATTTTCCTGCTGACGATTATCTTAACAAGCTGCAGACGATAATGGTTTAATAATAAAATACAGTAAAAAGTTTAATAAACCTATAAAATTATTTATTTTCTGAAACATATGTTTCACTCGCAAATACGAGACAATTTGTCACCATGAAATACAAACAGTGCATATTAAATATTATTTGTATAGTTGTTCAATTTTTTCGTTGGTAAAATGACAGCTTTCTTTAGAATGCGATAGAGTGTAAAGTAAAAATTTCTGAGTTACATTAAGGGTTTGCAGTAAAAACTTTTGACATACTTTCTTACGGTCTTCACCATCATATACAGCCTATTTTACATTTGTTTGGCTGACAAGGATTTCGTCCCATAGTTTTTACAGGTACTGAGGCTCCTTCACTGTTTTCGTGTAGCTTTTTCCTTTATTCTTAAGTTGTTTCCGTTGCTTTCTTTTATTAATTGTTTTTTTCTTCTTACGATTATTAATTTGTACTATCCACATTGTTTTTACTGGTTGCTTTTTTACTTCGTTTTTTCTTTTTTTTCTGAGGACTAACGCTTAACACTATTTCCTCGCGTCACGTTACTGCTCGACATGTTCATTGGCATGTGGGGACCGACACGTCGACGACGCGTTGTTTCGTTACGTCTGTCACCGCTGAATATGTTTATGACTTTTACAAGCTTTTTGTAGAGTACTAGTATGTAGAAAAACTTATGTAGCAAATAAAAAAACGTGGGTGTTATGGATAATCTGTTGGTAGAATGTCACACGTTCTTCAACCTCTTTTAAAGTTATCAGAAAATGCCTGTTTCCTCACAGTGTTTACTTTCACCTTAAAAGCACTTGTTTCTTACGTTTTAGTCTTAGTTTAAGTTTTTACTAAATAAACCCGCGCTCGCGCTAAACCCTTAATCCAGGGAATTCCGACTATTTGGAGCGGGATTTCTCCGTCTGATCCTCTAATGCAACGCTACACTTGTTTCGATTTCCTAGTTTTGAAGCCGGCTGCATTAGAACTTCAAAATGGCGGGTGTCTAGTATTTTTCTACCACACCACCTAAAATTATTATATTTTCTTAAAATCACATAATATTCTGAAATTCTTATCATGGACCACGAAAGCAGACAGCTGGCTCAAGATTTATTTCTTAGAGAACCAGTAGACGCTAGAATAAGGTACCAAATTACTCTATAACCAAATAACTTGATTATATGTTAAGCCTGTCAAACACAATAAATATGAATTTATTAGAACTCGCAAATTTACTTGTTTTCAATATGTCAACATTAAATTTTATGACTGCGTTTGATGTTTCAATTATACGTTGACATGACAATATCTGCCATATGATACAATTTTGCGCTGTCTTTGAAAATTTATGTTAAATTGTTTAAATGCAAGGCCTCAAAACGAAGTGTGTACTAATGAAAGGATAAAAGGAGATTTATGATTTAAGACCAATCCTATTTATGTTATCACAAATTATTATTGTTATAATATATTTTCGGGTCATGGGGTGTTGCATTCCAATAAAATAGGCACAGCAACACTTTGGGGGACCAGGTTCTGGTCTACGATGGTTTAGGAAAGGTTTGGTTCATAACACGTGAGGCGAGCATACAGACAAAGATACTCACAGTTTAAATATCCAGGACTGCCCACTCCGCCTTGCATTGACAACACTGTCCTTTGTTAGCACAACACACACGATACTTTTCACAATCTGGCCAGGCTGATTTGAATTGGTTTATGATAGGATTACAAGATTTTTGGTGCGAGCGCGCGCTCGTGTGAGATCGATCTAGTTCCTTCTTCGTCCTCTTGGTGTCGCTGCTAGCGCGCTCCTGTATTTTTTCATATATAACCTGTGGACGCCGTTCAAGACGTTTCGATGCCTGATTTGTCGATACACGATGAATGAACCAAAATAACTGAGAGTGGGAAATTTGAATTTAGAATTACTATTTTATGGAAACGAAACATTCCGCCCACCAAAATACAATGGTATTTTCTGATTTTCAGATTGATGTTGTTACGCATTAAATACAAGAATACTTACTAACTATTGATTTAACTATTGATTATGACTATATACTAGATTATGTATTCGTTTATATAAAGAAAGTTATTGAAGCTAGTCCTCGATAGGGAGAGGGCATAGCTTCACCAATGGACGATGAATAGAGTGATTGTTTGAAGTTTTTACTTCTGCGCTCCGAGCTATTCCATCGCCTCCGATATGGAGTGTTTCTACTCTGCCGATAGTCCATTGCAAAGGGGCACGATTATCGTCTTTGATGATTACCATCGCTCCTACGTTTAACGGTTTAGAATCTTTGGTCCATTTGGCGCGTTGCGTTAGTGAGTTTAAGTATTCAGATTTCCATCTGGACCAAAAATGTTGCTGGAATGATTGGAGCAGTTGCCATCGGCTGAGACGGTTAACGTTTATGTTTGTTAGGTTATCGTCCGGTACAGCGGTTAGGGGTTCGAGAGTGAGGAAATGCCCGGGCGTAAGATAAGTTCGATAAATATGATCGATTATTAAGTTCGTTAATGGGTAATCAGATAGTAACAATACAAAATGTTTTTGTTCATATTCTAAGCCCGATCGCGACATGCGTCCGACAACTCTAAGTACATGTTTGTCGTCTAGAAATACGTTCAGCCTTCGCAGCGGTTTAGATAACGGTTTGTTAGACTTTAAGAATGAAATTTCTTCATAATATGAACTTGCGTGAACTTGTCGTATTAGTTGTATTGTCGTGTTATGACGTTCGACATTGTTTAAAATCGTTTGGTTGTTAGCGAGGTTCGGATAGCGAGCATTATAAATGAAACGATAAATATAGGTTACAACGTTGATTAATTTGGAAAATGAAGAGAAACGATTGACTAACTGGTTGACGATGGGTAATTCTGAACTATTGTTTTCTCTCGCTTTGGTGATAAGTGATATTCGTTGGTGCTCTTCCTGTACGACTTCTACTCCGTTGTCTTCGAAAGGATTGCACAAAGGCCATGATCGCTTATCCTGAGACAACCAGCTAGGCCCCGCCCACCATAAGGAACTGTTTAATAGCTCTGCCTGAATATAGTTAGTATGTATAAAATCTGAGTACTGATGGTACAGGTCGGGATCGAGAAATAATCTTCGCTCAGTCGCATGAAATCCACGCAACTCAACATCACGTGAATTTTCGAAAGTGGGTCGAACATCGTCTTTGAATGGAAGCCAAACCGCACACTGTCCCGAGGCGTCACAGGAGTGTTCATTTGTGAAAACCCTATCACAAAGTGCTTCGTCTGTTGTAAAAGTGTCTTTCGCGGTTGGCATGACGGCTAATTCGCAGAAACGTTGTACCGGCGTATGTAACTCATTATCCGAATGTGTACCACAGTGTAATAAGGTACTCGATACTATCCGCGTTCTTCCTAACAAAAGCCACCCAAAGACAGAATTGAAGGCGGTAGGTTCGTTAGCGTTGCCCTTAATATGCTCATGAAGAAGTGATTCGGCAAACACATCCGCGGCTAAAAGTAAATCAATCGGTCCCGGAATGTCAAAATCTGGATCAGCGAATGAAAGAGAATGCACGTGTGATCAACCAGACGTATTCAGTTTTGCTATAGGTTGATCACCACATATAGACGATATCACGTGGAAGTCTAGTGTGTATAAGACCTTATTATTAGTACCTATTTCACATTTTACATCTCCTAGTATTGAGGCAGTTGTTTCACCTAAACTACTAACAGCGACATCTGACTTAGTTCTGGGCAAGTTCAATCGCTCAAATGCGGATGACGTAATGAAACTACTCTGACTTCCGGTATCAAATAAAGCACGGAACGATTGCATATTCCCGGATGCATCTTTCACCTGTACGATTGCCGTCGCGAGTAAAACGGTGGTCTGTGTTGAATGCGTGGATGACCTCGATACTAAGGTAGCCCTATTGTCGGAAGGTTCAGTAGCTATTTCGCGATGTAAAAAGGTGTGGTGTTTGCGCTTACACGTACGACACGAAAACACTGATCTGCAGTCTCTTAACTGGTGAGATGGTTTAAGACAATTGTAACACCATTTCTTATCACTTGCCGTTTGCATACGTTCATCAATGGACTTATTTAGAAAATCAGAACAACCCGATATCGAATGTGCACCTCCGCAATAAACACACTTAACTGGATACATAGTATTAGGCATCATCACTTGAGTTGGTTTCTGTTTGGTAGTGTTAGCAACGAGGGAGTGTGCAGCAGCACCGCGTTTAGGGCGAGTCGATGATGATGATGATGAATTTAATAACTGTTTATTTCCGCTTTCCGACTCGGTAAAATGTGTATCCCGCAATAAAGCCTCACATTTCGAATGCAGGTACTGCTTTAGCTGTAAATATGTAGGCAATTCGACGTTCGAGTGCTTCTCTTCAAAGTCACGACGCAAAGAAGTGTCTAGTTTCGATAAAATATGATAAATCAACACAAAATCCCAAGAATGTACTGGCAAACCAACCGTCTTTAAAATATTCAAATTCTCTTCTAAGAAATCAATCGATTTTCTGAAATTATATGCGTTATCACAGTTAAAATCTACATTTAAAATGTCGCGCCAGCAATTAAACGCTAAGTCCCGTTTGTTTTGATAACGTGTTACAAGCGCTTCATACGCTTCTCGATAATATTCGTGAGATAACGGGAAAGTTTTCACCACTGTCAGCGCGTCAGCGCTCAGCGAAGATAAGAGATAATGAAAGCGTTCGGTATCGGACAATAAAGACGAGTTGTGAATCAACGCGTTGAAAGTATCAAAAAACTCGGGCCATTTTTTGACATCGCCTGAGAACACGGGTAACGAAATTTTAGGTAATTTTACGTTTTTAGTCGAATTGATAGGTACATCATGTTTTGAAGGTTTAAGCTGTCGATAAATAGATTTTATTTCAAAATACATCTCATCGCATTTGATTTGTAAACTTTCATCCTCCTCGATTCTATCCGATAAGTCGATAATGTCAAAATGAAATTCCTCAAACTTAGCTACGTTCAACGATACGTCATCATAATACGAAAAAAATAAATGTTGTTTCGATATATCATTAGAAGCTTGTAAACCCAACTCTAAGGTTTTAGAAATACGGTTAAAAACAAGCGTACGCTTCCTTCGCAGAGAAGGCAAGTCATTTTCTGTAAAACCTTTATCAATAATAGATTTCTTTGTTTTGCTTAATCTTCGTTTTACGGTCGTATGATAAGACATTATTGCTTAAAAATTTGCGACTGGTTTATGATTGCAAGTTTAGTTATATAATATCAAAAACACAGCAATGAGGACAAATAACAACAATAACTAAAAAAAATGTAAACTAACAATAATATTACAAAGCGGTCCTTAGTAACTATTATGTAAGCTTAGCATTCGATTGGTGTTGTAGGTAAACAACTTGCGAGCGCTGACAGCGCGTACAGCCTGCTATCTGCGGGAGGTTTACAAAACTACCCTATAGTATGAATTGAGTAAAATTTATAACAATTAATGAATTTACGTAATAAAATAGTTTTGTATAAAAGGTGTATATAAGATGACAATATTGAAGTATGTACTACGTAATTGAATAGGTAATAAAAAAGGAATGTGCACCGATTTGTTTTGTTGTTTGCACAAACCTACACAGCGAAAATGGAATGATATTTAAATTTAAGAAATAGATTGTTGTGATTATGTTAGGTATCTACCTACCTAGCCAAGCGATAATGTGTTATGATGAGCCGATTGATGAATTGTACACCGATTAGAAAAGTGTTTGTACAATTTTGTTCTCACACATAACAAGAGATAATTTTGTGTAAAGTTACTTACGGAGGCAAACAAATATTGTTGGTTATAAACGTGTACCGATTTTGATTGATGAGTTGCAATAAACCAAGCAATATTATTTGTAACGAATGTTTAAAGTAATCTTGACAACAAAATATTAGCTAAATAGGTAGGTACTTGTTTGACACGACGCAAAATCCTGTTCGATGTAAAACGATAATGCCTGTCCCTATTGCGTTGGATAATCAGGTAATAATAGTAAATAGGATAGCTTAGAGTGCGAGAAATACCTATGGTTTTTAGATAAAACAATAAGTCGATGAGTTTACTCGAAGCTGGGTTATTTACCAGAAAATACCAAAGAACAAAATGGCGGTAAGGTGTGGTGGATAGCGTGTTATACAAAAAACAATGTTATCCCGGGTTTCGGCACCAGAAAAAGATGTTGCATTCCAATAAAATAGGCACAGCAACACTTTGGGGGACCAGGTTCTGGTCTACGATGGTTTAGGAAAGGTTTGGTTCATAACACGTGAGGCGAGCATACAGACAAAGATACTCACAGTTTAAATATCCAGGACTGCCCACTCCGCCTTGCATTGACAACACTGTCCTTTGTTAGCACAACACACACGATACTTTTCACAATCTGGCCAGGCTGATTTGAATTGGTTTATGATAGGATTACAGGATTTTTGGTGCGAGCGCGCGCTCGTGTGAGATCGATCTAGTTCCTTCTTCGTCCTCTTGGTGTCGCTGCTAGCGCGCTCCTGTATTTTTTCATATATAACCTGTGGACGCCGTTCAAGACGTTTCGATGCCTGATTTGTCGATACACGATGAATGAACCAAAATAACTGAGAGTGGGAAATTTGAATTTAGAATTACTATTTTATGGAAACGAAACATGGGGATTGGAAATTAAAATTCTAGTAAAAATTAGTGATCCATTCAGTGTCATGTCATTCTGTCATCTATAACAATAACAAACAAACAAAATATAATATGAGAGATCCAGCTCTGGACAGAAGTATCCACAGCCGGTTCCCAATTTACTCTTGGATCCATCAGTGTAAACATGATATGTTTTGATGTCATTTGCGCTAGCTTCTGGTAAGATTTCCTCATGCGCTATCTCATAGTTTTTACCGGTTAAGTAAGTTGTTGCTATTCTGTCAGTCCCATTAGCGTTACTAAACGCGAAAAATACTAAATGTATTAATTTTAAATTAACAACTGTCAGAGAACGTCCTATAAAAATAATATTAGATAATGAAAAGCTTGATCTTGTTGACTCAACAGTGTTTCTAGGGCTTCATATTGACTCAAAACTTTAATGGAAACCTCAAATGAATGCTCTTGCGCGTCAATTTTTCTCCGTTGATTTTGTAACGAATTCTAAAATTTATATTATAACCTTAGCTTAGTAGATTTTTCCGGTTTTTTTTATATTAAATAGTTTTGTCTGCGTTTGTTCAACAATTGGCATTCAGAAGAGGTGCGTGGCGGGGTTTGAACCCACGACCTTCGGAATGAAAGTCGAGTGTCCTCCCACTTAGCCAACACGGCTTATACACTCGTGCATGTATACTCTATGGTTGTTTTACTCAAAGGAGAACGTTATTACAAATTAAGTTAAATTGGTAATTATAGATTTCAACTTTGGTTTATAACTATGTTATCTATTCTTTTTGTGTTGGATAGTGGAGTTATCGAGGAAGGCTATAGGCTATATAACATCACGCTACGACCAATAGGAGCAAAGATATAGTGGTAAATGTGTAAAAAACGGGAGAAATTGTTCATCTTTGAAGCCTTCCGTTGCGTATTCGGTCATTGTTTAAGACGGGATTAATAATTTCTATTTTTTTTCATTGATATTATAAATTAAGAGCTTATTAATATGGGCGACTAAGCACTACAGATTCTTTCTTGTGGCTTTCCATCCGAAGGTTGCCGGGAAGAAATCGCTTTTAGTAATAAGGCCGCCCATTGTCTCACTTTTGCTACGCACAATTCTTTGTTATATTATTTTTTTTGGTGTTTCAATAAAGAATATTGTATTGTATCCACACAAAATTTTACGTTTATAATATAAGTGCCTAGAACATGCCTTTGCACTGGAATAGCTAGGTGCTGTGCTGTCGATGGTAGACATAAAGACGAAAAATAATTTTCCTATACGACATAACAAGGTTTACTGAAGTTATTATTTACACGAGCCCAGCTGTTCTTATTTACCTTGGAACTGATTGGCAGGAATGACATAAGAGGCCATATATCTTAACCCATAGAAAGTGGAAGAAAATTATATTTTATGGGGAGAGATTCTGTACGAAGGCTCGATAACAAGACTTTTTTACTAATAGATATGGGTATTAACGTAAAAAGTATTTTTTGTAACAAGCAAACGATAACAAAAGTTAATTTGAATATAGTGACAGTGTCCATCATTAAGGTTACGGTGTAGAACGTCCACAGCTGGACAAGCCTCCTCATGGATTTCCAGCTATTTCGGTTGTAGTCGTTCTACCTATATAGCCTGCCTCAGGATCTCATACGAGATTCAATAACCGCTGTCACAGTTTGTTGGCAACAGATAGGCAACTTTAAAATTTATATGACATAGGAATAAATAAAAAAATACGTATTGCACAGTAGGTTGATATTCGATAGTATTGGTCACGTCCGTAATATTATTGGAACGATTTTAAACTGAACTTCAACTATCTACTCATAATACTACAACCAATAATTTGTTATTTAAACATTTATCATAATTATTTTCAGCCAATAACGTCTTCTACAGAGCAAAGGTCTCTGTAACTATTTTATTTATTTTCTAACTAAATTATTATTAATGTCCTCAATATAGTTTAAAATGAAAATGAAAAAATAACAGTAAAGTCAATTATTAATTAAGATTAAATGTAGCCAAAAATAATTATCTTTAATTATAAATTAAAGTGTCTCGTATAAGACACTCTTATGAAATCTGTACATTTTAACTCATCGCATATGCTTTCAAAATTGGTATTGTGTTTAGTCCGTCTGCAACACACGTGCTTTAACGGTGAAGCGTCTACTACAAAGCCTTAGAAGAGATCCGAAAGGAGACGGGGTTCAGGCGTCTCATAGATGCGAAGACCCCATCTACATCCGCAGACTTGCTCAAACAATAAGTTACAACACCGAAAGTCCTACTCGGCTACATCAGGGAGTTGGGCTGGTTGGGGCCAGGTTAGGCAGGGGGATAATGCACAAAACACTCCTAGGGAGTCCTAGGCGAGATGTCAGTGCCGATATCAGTTCCGCTAATTGGAATAAGACTTAATAATTTATCAATTCTAGCTATTAGTTTATGCAAATGCTCGTCAGATTTTATTTATAACAATTTATTATATTAAACACAAACTCACACACACACACACACACAAACACACACACGCACACATCACATTTAACCATAAGATAAGAATAAGTTCGATAAAAATTTGGATACTACTGTTACGGAGAGGGCGTTAATATACGCGACACAGTTATAATAACTAAATGCGTATATTTTCGTATTATTTGTACCTTGTTACCCTATGTTTAAGTTTTCCAAATAAATACATTTTTATTTTTTATTTATTTTATTATATTATGGTCCACCACTCTTTATTTAAAATAACAAAAAGACCACCTTATGTAAAACTAACATAAAGAACAAAGATTGGACGAAATATTTTAAATAAGAAGAATTATAACAAATATGGCAGGTTGAGTTTAAAATATAAGTAACTTATGATGAGGTTATTTAGAACTTGTATTGTACCTGATCACAAATGAAATAAGTACAAAAACTAATTTTGGGTACCGTCTCAGTTCAAAATAAAGTTTCACTTACCTTCTATGAGAAAACGCATTAAAATTATAAGGAGAACGGAACCAGTAGGAAACAGAACCCGGCGGATTTTCTCACTATTTTTGCTTCACAGTTAATGCACTTTAGAATAGAAAAGTCATAGATGTTCTACTTAAAAATTTAATAATATACCTCTTTTTACGGTACCTCGGTGGTTCGGCTTTCGGTGACCTGTGTTTTATAAATTGAGCATCGCGTGTTCTTGCCTGGTGTCTTCATGATAATCTTTGTATAAAAATTAAATAGAGTCGGCAGTCTGCAGAAGTCGTCGATAAGCGATGAATTGTATAGAAAGTAAGCTTCTAATGGAAAATATGTCCATGGATTATTGAAGTGAAACTTCTATAGAATCGTAGTGATTTCAAACCGGATGCAAAAAGATGAAACGGAAATGATGTAAGAGACACAAATACAATGCTTTATTTAAATTTCTTTGCGCGATACTTCGTAGTTGAGACTACGAAGTAATCGCGCAAAGAGGTATTGCTGTATTTTATTTATATTATTTTGTAACATACTTTATTTACTACGCTTTATTGAAGTAATATAAATAATCCGAATAATTACAGATATGTATATGTTTGTTTCTCTTATCATTTTAGCAGATGCGTTCATTTACCCTTTTTTTCTATTCGATATACATAATATCATAATTATAGTTCATAAGTAGTAGACTCCAATCGTGCGTCGTAGCTGACACACACACACTTTTTTTTATTCTTCTTATTATTCTTTCGTCGATTTACTGAAGTTTCACTTCTATCGTGTGTGAATCGCACACACACCTTTTTTTTATATTGAATTTACATACTCGGAATTGGTTAGCATAGTCCACAAGATAACAAAGAATAAATAATTAAAATCACAGTTTGTTGACATTTTGCAAAATCATGAGCTGGATGCTGAATTTTGGTTTAATATTTTAAATTAAATTTGCTCTATAGGTACCTAAGCTGTACCTCATAAAACTGCCAACAAAAAAAATTGTATTCACACGCGATATCTGTCAAATCAACAAAGAATTTTTTACTGCTCATATATTTGATTCGGCAATTAATTTCCCAAGACTGGAACAGCCTAATATAATTTCAGGAGTATCTGCTGGAGGTAACAAAAATTAATGAATTACTAAAACCTTTTTGTCATATTACTTAAGTTATCCCTATTAAAATCTTCTGAATTGTTTCAGTGATCAGCCTAAGAGAGAACCTTAATTTGCCAGGAAAAGCTGTTATTTGCTACATTGAACACCCTGTGGAGTACCAAATTATTGAGCTTCAAGTACTTTTGCAAAAACTTAATGTTGTTCAAATTGACTACAAGCCTAATAACATAATGAAAAGTAATTTATATATTTAATGGAATTTAATAAAATTAAAATATGTTTATTATTATAATTATAAGAGCATGTTTATTGAACTTATTCCATGGTATTTTTTTTGGCATCATGCTCCTCTAGGCAACTAATCTATGTAGTTCCAGGTCAGTTGGATCAAATAATATTAAAATGATTTTGGGGGTATTGTTATTAAATTTAATTATATAATAATTATTAACTAAATAACCTATTAAATGATACCCCACATTAAGTAGTAGATACCTACATAGTTTGATGTTGACTCTGTTGACATTAAATTTTTTATTTTTATAAAATGGCGTTCTCTACACTCGCTAGACTAAGAGGAACCCTTCGACGTCTGAATCATAAAAATCTGCAGGCGTTTGGTCTGTCTAATGCTACAAAGGAACAGGATACATACATAATATCTGTCTACAGACTGATAAACACACCTACCACTCCTTTTATCTTTGCGTCACGCAGCGCAGACGGGTAAAAAAAGAAGAGTTCAATTCCATAAAATTGGACTCTGCGCTTGAAGCGTCGTCTCCCCTCCTTTCCCAAACCAACAAAGACAGACTGCAGAAGGTGCAGAATTCTGTCCTTCGCATCTGCACAGGCGCGGGCCGATACGTTCGTAACGACGTAATTGCCCGCGACCTACAAATGCAGTCTGTCGAGGATTGTGTGGTGCTGACGGCTAAGCGTATGTTTGATCGCACTGAACACAGCCGTCACCCACACATCCAGTCCCTCGCCCCCCTCCACACTCGCCCCCCCGACCACAAAGGCCCCTGGAGACCCCTTCCCAGGGACCTCATTAAAGACCAATAGCCCTCAGATCGCCTCCTCTCTCTCTATCTTCTTCTTTCTTTTCTTCTTTTCTTTTTCTTCGCTGCCCACTCTACTCTTCTCCCCCCCCCCCACATCCCCCTATATATTCCCTCCCTTACTAACACTTTTGTATCCTTATATATTTTATACCCCCACACATACATATATATCCATTTCCGCCTCTATTATAATTGTATTTAGAATAGTATATACATATAAAAAAAAAAAAAAAAAAAAAAAAAAAGAGAGAATGAAACAAACAAACAAAAAAAAAAAAAAAAAAAAAACATATATACTTATACCAGCCTTAAAGGCATTATCACGAGACCCGGGGGTAGTCGCCCCCGGAGTTGAAGCCGGGGTAAGGAGCGCAAGCTCGAGGCCCCACCCTGCGCCCTCAACCGAGGGACGGAAGACAACGATGATGAAGCGTCGTCACGTCGCTTTCATTTGATATCCCACTCGAGCATATTTGCAGTTTTTCCTTCTTCCTACTCGTTAGAGTAGGAAAGGAAAATCTGTTGTGCCGTTTAAAAGTTATGGGGGTTACCCCATAACTTTTAAACGGCACAACCGATTTTCATGAAACACTAGCGGCAGACTCACCTTTCATACAAAAAAACAAATTAAATTAAAATCGCTCCATCCGTTCGGGAGCTATGATGTCCCAGACAGACAGACAGACACACAGACAGACAGGCACGTCAAACTTATAACACCCCTCTTTTTTGGTCGGGGGTTAAAAATAAAATAAAAGACACATATTTTTTTTATTTACAATGTGCAATGCATATTTAACGACGACGTAAATTGCACCAAAACCTGTTTTTGCGTATTTATATAATTATAGCTAGCAAGCAAATGTTAATAAGATAATATTCTTTGTTACGGTACGTAGATGCTACATTATAAACACACTTGTTTATATTTTTTTATTTTACTTGTTCATTCATCTGTTGATGAGAAACTTTAAAAATTTTATGCTTCTTTATAATTGATTGAACTAAGTAATTATTCGTTTATTTTGTCTTGTGTCTGTATGTTCGAAAGCTGCCTGCTTTTATCAATGTAAAAAATAATAATAATAATGTAATGTATGTTACTTTTCCACGTTTTGACGTATAATAATAAATCATCATTGCACTAATGTAATTTCGCATCGGGATTTCATGTATGTGTACCTTTCGGAATCGGTATAGTCGTCTGATGAATCCGTCCAATCATTGTCGGAATCACAAGGACTATCACAATTGCCTTTTCCAGTATAATTACTCATTTTTTATACAGCATAGAATACATAAAATAATTGGGCAAAAATCATGGTAAGCATCTTCCCGGACCTCTCCATACAGGTATCCACTCGAACCGCCTCCTCCACGTCTGCCTTGGAGATTATACAAAAACACTTTATTTCAAAAACAAATCAGCGCCTCTGCTTTTAGTAGCTGGCATTATGCTGAGCTTTATCCCTTTTGCTACAGAGTATTAAATTGGTATCGTAAAGTACTGAGACGCAACGCAAATCTGTTGAAAATAAACTCTTATATTGACGATAGGAAAATGTGTAAAGTCAAAATTTTTCAGTTTAGATCACATGATATTGTAATGATTACAAATCTACCAGCTTAAGATAAACAATCGGTATAAGTGAGTGATATAGCCACATGTTGCCGGGACACACGCGTTGATTCATAGTACATATTTATACGAATAACGAGTCGCTAATCGTTAGCAAACAGCCCGCTAACGATCTAACGGCAATGGTTGAATGGTGCCAACCTCGGCAGGTAATCTTTATCAGACTTTTAAACCCAACTTATATAATTATAAAGCAAACAAATTATAAAAGCAACTGCAAGTAAGAAAACAAAATAAATATTGCTGGACAATTCAAAACTGCGAGTATATACTATATAGCCATAGATAGGAAATGAAAGACTTTACGCTCTATTTAGATTTCCTGTAGTAACTTCTCTCGTTTCTCTCACGTCTTCTGTAAATCCTTACCACTGAACATTGACTCGCTCTGTAGTTTAATAAATAAATAAATAATAAATAAATTCTGTAATTCAATTCGAAAGAATAGATGTTGATAGCACGTGTAATTAAAAAAACTTAAGATACCCATTATTTACTTAGCATTTAAAACGAGGGGATGATATAGAGGATTGAGAAACATAAATAAAAAACTATACAAATGGCACAAGTAATATAATTTTGACCACAGATTAGATATTTATAGATACTCCATGCCAAATGATGCCATGGTCCGTACTAATTCTCGAATAGTTTCGGGCGCCCGAGGGTACTATTATGTATTCTGTGCCCGAGCCTCGCACCTTTGGATTTTTCTTCTTGAGAAATTTATGTGCGCTGTAAACACGTGCTTTAACGGTGAAGGCAAACATCGTGAAGAAACCGGCAGGTTCTGAGACCTTTAAAGAGTATGAAATACATGTGACATTCACCAACCCGCATTTGGCTAGCGTGGTGGGCACCGTAGGACTTCTAACAGCTAGATGGGCGAAATACTTGGTTAGAACCGCGGAAACAATTTAAAATACGAGGTTTTCGTTTCTTACTTATTTTAAGCAAGGCGAGCTAACGTACGTGTTTTAAAATAAAATGTACTGAAATAATAACTGAAATAAACCCCGCCACGCACCTCTGTATTTTTTTTCTTGAGAAATTTATGTGCGCTTTAAACACGTGCTTTAACGGTGAAGGCAAACATTGTGAGGAAACCGGCATGTTCTGAGAACTTTAAAAGAGTTTGAAGGGCATGTGACATTCACCAACCCGCACTTGGCCAGCGCCAGTTGTTTTCTGAGAAGTTCACCACGTCCACAGGGCGTCATATCTACAGTGATCCACGATCCTAACCATGTCATCGGACCTATAATGAAAACTTTAATGGGTTGCTGCATTACGGTTTTACACTAAAGAAAGTCCACAATAAAAAAAACTATTTTCTGTGACAATGTGTCACCTTTTTCAAATAAAAAACAAATTAACCGCAGAGCGTTCCTTTTCCATTTTATTTAAAACTTGAAAGCGTATTTTCATAACCTCACTTTAAAATGTTTAGAATTTCAATGTTTTTCTATCTATCAGGTTTCCAAAAGGCCACACGAGGTTTTAGCTCTTTTGGTTTTGGATTTATTTATTATCTATTACGCCAAGTTGCTACTGTCAATGTCAGATGTCATTGTCAATAATTATTCTACCAAATTCTAAATAGAAAAACCCATAACTTCAATATACTATTCAAAAATGATATTATGCTTCGTTTCATTAAGCGGCCGCTGCTGGGTGCATAAATTGTTTTAATTGAAAGTTAATGCGGGCGAGAGATAGCCAATTTTAAGATAATTCTGATTTATTTTTATTGAGGTTTTGTTCTTTATTATAATGTTAAAGTAGAACAAAAACAAATAAGTATCAATAGTTTTGCCATCTCCATTTTTTTTTTTTGAGTTCATTTATAACAAATTTACGTGAATAGTTAAAGTGAATTAGTTTATTTAATGCCTATTTTAAAAATGAACGTTAAATCAACTTAATTACAAGTCACGCAATCTTTGTAAACTTGTAAATTAGCCGTGTATATTTTTTTGCTTTGCAATGTTTTCAATTCTGCTTTCAATAGGTTTATTTTATTATCATTAATTATAATTTCTTAATTGAATATGGACAATATTCCGAAATGAATTATGTTGATAAATTAAAAAAAAACTTTATCTCTTAATATTTATATTCTAAGGAACACCTCCCGAAAACGAGATATTCGAAGACAAATAATAATCTCAGTTCGAATCGGTTCATCCGTTTAAGAGCTACACGCCCTACAATAGACGAACCATCATTGCAAGAAATGAATGAACGCGATACCATCACTTTATTCATTTACAAATTCCATGATTATTTCGACGGACTAATAGGACTTGACTTATTAGAAAAATGGGAGTCTAATATTAATTTAAAAAATAAAACTTTAGTAACCCGACACGCGATAAATCCTTTACTTATGTATGATTCACGGAACTGTAATTTATATGAAGATATTATTCCCGCTAACTCGTCTGAGTTAATTAATTTGCCTATCAACTTTCATAACGGTGAAGTATTCATTCCAGAGCAAATTTTATCTAACTGTGTAATAGGATACTGCGTTACTACGGTTAAAAATAATCGTGGCATCGTAGAAGTAACTTAAACTCAACGCACAAATAAACCTTTAAAAATCATAAAAAGTTCAGCCATGCGCGTGATGGCGTAACCCATGAAGTGCCCCGTTAATTTTTAAATAACAACACATTCAACCTTTTTATTTCAGACGAATATTTCTTTTTCATATAATTACAGGTCATATATACATCCCGCTGGCGCGCCGCGGGGACAAGCAAGGCGTCAACTTCCTGCTGGAGGCTATTGGCAAGTAAGTCCAACATTAGAATGTAAACAAGTGGTAATTATTAAACTACAATTGAACATGAAGAACAGAGAATGGTTTGATGAAATAAAGACTAAGATAGACGATGCCCACTACGTTAAGGCTTCACCGGGCTTCTTGATGTTGTGGTTCGTGTGTTTGTACACTAATACGCCTGATCCGCATCAAAAACCTCTTACACAAGGAGAAATTCTTAAATTAAATTCTAAAACTTCAGATTGTGGTGACAAATAAACTGAATTTACGTGACTCAAACATACTTGGTTGACGTTTCCGTATATTTTTTAAATTATAAAGACCGCATAAAGGTTAATCTTTCTTAAGCTGGATTTGATCATAAAATAGATCAGAAAAGAAGAAAATGTATTTTAAAAAAAGTGTACATAGATGGTAGGTTACATAATTCATTTTTTAAACTTATTGAGTTTGGGCCGTTCCCAAAGAAAGTAGATAATAGTAAAAGACAGCTCTCCGCTTTTTTCCGTTGCAACTTAACAAACAAGTTTGTAAAATTGAAATTTGTGGAAAAAACGTGTTACCAAAATGACGTTAAATGAAAAAGAGGAATGGTGAACGTTGCCAAAATGATTTATTATCTTAATATCAAGTTTAATTGTTCTTAAATTGTGTTTTGTTTAAAATATAATCTGGATCCGGATTGGACATTTTAATGCAATAGACATATTACGGGCTATTATAAATTTTGAAACAATCATGGTTATTAACACTATTTAGATTTATTAACTGTCACAGGGGCCGATGCTTAATGTTGCAAATAAAAAAAAAATATACAAGTATGAGATGGACATCTGGGGTTCCGTGTAATTCAACAGTTTAAACACTTAATGTAAAAAAAAATTATAAAAAAACTTAGTGCAAAAAGTTGCATCACAGCGGTCAACAATCCAAGTATCGCGAAAGGTAAATAGACTATAGTAGAACCATTAAGATCTCGTATAATTAAAACCTTATTCCGTGGAAATAAAGTCCAAATTTCAATGTGAACTTCAGCTGGGTGAATTTTAGCGACGATAGTACTGAGTCAGTCTAGATTCAACTCTAAGTTATTGGTTTAAGGTAGGTTTTGGAATGGTAGGGTTTATGTTCCTAATTTTCATAATATAAAAAAAAATAGACAGACAGAGTTACTTTTGCATTTATATTATTAATATGGATAGTAGGCAAACATTCAGGCTTATATTCTATCATTACTAATTTTAGTTCCATTTTATATAACAACTTAAGAGATAAAAGCTGGGCTGTTCGATAGACTTGAGTAAACGTTTCGCGAAATTAATGTTCCTAACAGAAAAGTGGTGATGCCGAAATGAGATGTGCCAAAGCCGACATTGACTTCTGAAATGGTATTGTGTAGCTTGAAGCCTAAATAAGACTAACTAATGTAATTGTGGCTCATAACGACAAGCAAAGAAAATAAATATGGATATAAAACTTAGGAATAAAATCAACAATTAAATCTACATAAGTACCTAAAATAACTGAGATCAAAATATAAACAAAACATAATTTATATCTATAATAAAATAAAAGCGGCTCAAAACGACATTAACTACTTATTTACCGCGAGAAAAAAATCATACACGCGGGAAATCCCATAAAAAACGGGCAAAGCCGTGGCGTCAAAATATAGTCATCTATATTATTGAGAAGTGAAACATAAGTTTTTTAAACACTGAACATAAAGGTAACTGTGAAGGAAAACATCGTCAGGAAACCGAAAGGCTCTGTTAATTTTGAAGTTTTTCAATAGCATGTGTCATTCACCAACCCGCACTTGGCCAGCGTAGTGAATTAAGGCCTTATCTCTCTCGACAAGAGAGAAGTACCTGTGTCCCAGCAGCCAAATAGCACAATGGCACATCAAAGACTTAAATTCACAGGATTATAACTCAAACAAAAGCAAAAGGATTAAAATGTTTCATCTCAATTTGAACCGAAGCTTAAATTAAAAACCTGGCAAGTGTCACTCAAACCTAACAAGGCATTGTTGAAAAATTAATCTTCACGCCTGCATCGAACAAATAAAGTATATTTTTCGCAAAAAGGAAACCATCCAACTTAGTGGACAATAATCTTTTGTGCACAAAGTCGCACTTAAAATTAACTTCCCTGGAGTCATCTGGGGTTGTTTTTCGATAAGTAGCCTTGGGTGAGTATGGAGAAGGTTGATTTTAGAGTGGCGATGGTTAATTCAATTGTGAAATTTGTAAACAGCATAATAGTAATTAAATATGAGTGGATTATTTAGGTTATTCCTACTTCGACCTGTAGTAAAGTCGAATATGCAGTTTCAGTAACATTTATCTTATCAAGCCATATACGCTTTATCATTAGGTTTACATGCAGAGTATACTGTACAGACGATCAGCTATATCACCGGACACAAAGAGACTCATTTTTTTGCGTACAAACTAACATGCAGGCAATGTTAACGGAGGATTTTTATTTCAAAATTACTTCACCAATTCGTTTCAGTTGATATAAGATAAAAAAAAATCTTTTTAGTATGCACAATTCTTTGTAAGATTTTTCTTTTGGTTGGTGTTTCAGTAAAGAATATTGTATTGTATGTTGTGCCTACTCCACGTTATGTGGGATAAGGGCAAGAGAATGATGTATAACCAGTGAGTAACTTGTAAATCAATGAGGAAAGTCCTCAATGTGGTAGTATATTGTGGCTCGTCATGATACTAAGCAGGAGACGCAATGTCTGAACACAATCAAAACAGACTTGTAGCCCTGTTGAACAATCAATATAGCAGATTCCCAATTGTGCAGAAGGTTTCTCCGGACCACATTACGAAACACGAAAAATCGCTTCACGCACTGGCCCAGCCCGGAGGGTGGTGACAAGCCGCGGCCAAAGCCTACCACCAGAGACTGTTCTTAGCACCACCCGGAGCTCACATGTAAGTATTCAAAGGCTTACTGTTTGATTGTGATGTGGGTGTTTGAGGATTGTTAAAACTGGGACTTTGTTCGAGTGAAAACCGACCGGAGCGCTGCTCTGATAGTGATGAGTGACCTTCCGGCGTACCAGGCATCATGCTGTAAAAATATTAAACAATAAAGCATTTAAAGAAAACATCAAGACAGAAAGAAGACAAGAATAAAGTAGAAAATAAAAGTCAGCAACATTACTATGGTTGTTGAAAATTTAAAATTGTATTCTTATCAAGAGATATTTTATTTCGTTTGTCTTTTATTTAGGGTTAAATAGACTAACTTATAGAGTTATCTTGCTCAGATACAGAATCGTCTGAGTGAGACACCATAATAACATTCTATAAATTAATATGTATAAAGATATTTACTTTTATTTCATAATCCATCAAGTAAATGTAATGTTTATCCCATCATTATAGCAGCCAGACTTTCGTTAGTTTATAAAAAAAGAATATGGAGTTTGAGTTTTAGTAAATCCATATTCGGTAGTTCTCTTACATGTGCTGTGGTCATGCGCCTTGAAAATAACAAAGGTCTGTCTGTCATCGACTTTTCCTCTATAATTTTATCAAACTCTTTTTAAAGTTCTCAGAATATGCTGACATGACAGACATCTGATATACTTAAAATATAATAGACATACTTACCTACATAGATATATTTTAACTATACATATTAAACACCCAGACCAAGGAGAAAGTGCTAGCACACATAATTATAAACACTTGAACCCTCGGCGGGAATACAGGAGCCTGTGTGGGAAGGTTACGGATGTGTCTTAATCTTTTTCTGCATACAATTTAAAAATAACGAATTATTATTTTTTGAGTAATCAATAATAAAATTATTTTATATAAAAATAGATAACCTGAATATGGCAACAGCTACGGCGAAAGGCCACCGGATGCATGGAACTCCTGTGAATTAAATAAATCGAAGTCAATATAGTCATCATCATCCTATTAACGTTCCCACTGCTAGGTTACAGGATACCCAACATTTTTCTGAATGTTTTGCTCTGGAATCTTTTTAGTATGTCTATGTTACTTTAGGCCATAGCCCATAGCCAGCCCCATAGCTCGATTCCGTATGTACATATCGGCTTGATGATACATTTGTATACTGTTCGGTCAGTTAAGTCAGTTGAGTGTTAGTCGTTTCGTACCGCAAGCTGTTCATATCACTGTAAGAATCGCTGAAGGGCTCCATTAGAATGGATCGATTCTAACCGTGGTTCGAAACAACGATACAATAACAAAAAAAATCTTCGTGGCCTTGTCCGTGGTTGTGCTGTGTTACCGCAACGAGGCAGTCAATTAACAGTTATTATCTTAAATTTATAAATAATTATAATGTAAAATATTTTTTTTAAGGTCTATGGTATACCATTCGCCCTGGAGCTCGTGTTCCAATTGTATCAACCTCATGTGACTTCAATAGCTTTAGAAGAAATTTGGGGCCAAGCGGGCGGCAGCTTGTATTATAGTCAATCTAGCAATTTGATTGAGTGGGTCAATCAAATAGCACGCTAGATAGACGTCGATGTCACCAGAGAAAGCTCAGCTCAATCATGTATCAATCATGTTGTGATACAAAGATGAAGGAAGGCGTGTAGTTCCTGATTATCATAAAAGTAACCTATTCACACTAAACATAAACATTCATAAGTCAAAGTAAAAAACGTTTATTTCCTTAGAAGCACACATACATGGACAGGTCAACTTAAAATTATTTTATTCTTTCTTTCCCCTTTTCTCAGATATGATTCTCAAATCTATAAGCAACCTTATTTCTTTGTTTACTTCATTTTATTTACTATGATTTAAAACGGGTAACATACCATGATTTGACGGTTTTTGAGTTTTCCGATATTTCGACGCTGTTGCAAGCGCCATGATCAGCGTCGAAATATCGGAAAACTCAAAAACCGTCAAATCATGGTATGTTACCCGTTTTAAATCATAGTATTGTTAAAAACCATGATAATTTAAAAAGTCATTTTATTTAGTTGTGCATTTCATAGGTGTGGATAATGTATGTTCAATCTGAAACATTGAATTCATAGAATATACAAATCTCTTTGGGCTTGACACTTACTGTTAAGACACTTAGATAAGTAAATTAAATTAGATTAATGATTTTTACCAACCCCCGACCAAAAAAGAGGAGTGTTATAAGTTTTACGTGTCTGTCTGTCTGTATGTGTGTCTGTCTGTCTGTCTGTGTCACCATAGCTCCCGAACGGATGGAGCGATTTCAATTTTTTTTTTGTATGAAAGAAGGTCGTGGATTCAAACCACCGACCGCCGCGAACCACAGAATTTTTCTTACCGATATGTATGTGCGCTTTAAACACGTGCCTTAACGGTGAAGGCAAACATCGTGAGGAAACCGGTATGTCCTGAGAGCTTTGACGAGTACATGAACTACATGTGACATTCACCAACCAGCACAATTATTGTGAATTAAGGCCTAATCTCTCTCGTCAAGAGCGAAGTCCCTGTGTCCCAGCAGTGAGAACGTAAAAAAAGGATGCTTCTGATGAACATAATTATATTAGAATTGATTAATAATCCAGATAAATAAATAACTTACGCAGCCTGCCGTCTCTTCGCGGCGAGTTTCATCATCAAACTCATCATTCAAGTAGAGAAAACAGTGAAAGCCATGTGATACGAAATGTGGAATCACTAGGATTTGAATTAAAATGTAGCATTGTGTGTATTGCATAATATACCGTGTATAGCTCCGAGGCAAAGTGTAAACTCTAAAGTATCAAATCACGATCGTTATCAGATGAGCGCCCGGCGCGGGGACACGTGGGGAGCAGTCCTACGACGCAGCGTCGTGCGGCGCAACAAATCAACGCACGTCGGATGTAGTCATCACCGGTTACTGCGAAGTCGTTTGATCTCGACAAATTATGTATATTTCTTTCTTTGCTTCAAAATACAAAGTGCTTTTTTGCAACTTTGCTTTTTCAATAAAATACAATACAATACAAGTTTTTGCTGGGTATAAGGCGCCGTTTAGCTACTAAGAGAAAAAAAATAGAAATGAATTTACTAGTACAAGATACTTTGTGTGATTAATAAGTAAAATATAGATTACTAGCTGTGCCCTGCGGTGCTACCCGCGTTATAGTGGATAAGGTACTCTTAACCAACAACATATTTATTTGAATAAAGAATAATATTATTGGAGATTAAACGAACTTACCTAAGTGACGTTCTATCCAAATTGTATGAGTTCCTTCGTCCGAAGATATTAGTAAACATATGTAGTATGCGTACTAGCTACTGCCTTTCTACCACTAAGTTATAAGCATATACTCTCACATTTTTATTTTTTATTTATTGCGGGTACATCTACCTCTTACGCCAGGTCTCCTGTACGGATTCTCATTTAGTTGAAAGCCTGAAAATCTATAATATTTCACATAAATAAACATGGGGAAGGGCTGGGAGGGATCTAATATCTTCGGACGAAGGAACTCATACAATTTGGATAGAACGTCACTTAGGTAAGTTCGTTTAATCTCCAATTGTATTTCGTTCCTTCGTCCTTCTATATTAGTAAACATATGTAGATTTTGAAAGCCTGTGAAATATTAAAATACGTAGATTTTCATCATAAACATCACAAGTAACGAAATAAAACTTAATAATATTATACATTATTATTCGAATTAATTGCATAGTACAGAAACTATATATTAATATTATTTAATATTGATAAAGCAAACTGATCAGGTTGATTACCAATATCGATATTTATTTATTTCCAGACAATTTCACACAACAACATATAGCCCCGTGGTAAGCTCTGATCTTGTGTTTCGGGTACTAGATATCTGATATACTTAATATAATTTATATTATAAATTCCAGCAAACACGCTTTAATTAACCAGCAGTTTTTTGTATTGTATATGGATACACCCTGGGGTGACACCAGCTCTGTGTGCGGCCGAGATGGCGGTGAATATGGAGTGAGCTGAGATTATAGAAGTGTCAACTCCATTTATTGACAGTGTTTATTTATTTATTTTTGTAATCCAGTGATTAATGTTGTAAACAGCGACAATTATTGAGGTTTTTGAAACTAACAAACAAATGGTTTTCAGTGCTTCTTGTAAACTACCTTCCTCGCGATTTATATTTTTAGAGTGTCTGCATGACAGGAATATTTAGATACGGCTGTGGTACTCTCGGACGTGATGTTTTTATTAAATCATAATTATTATTATTATTTTTTGTGGTTGACTATTTATTGAAATATTATTTTATTTAATTTTGCTAATAGATTGAACCCTGTGTATGGTCACCAACAAAGGCAACGTAACTAATTTTTTAGGCAAATAATCGAGACTTTAATTAATATTCTGGTGCCATTTTGAAAGAAATTCTAGAACTACTGAAGGATCCCAATTATTTCTATATTTTATCGAGGCTATAGGACCTTACTCTCGATCCTAAGATCAATGATAGAGCAGACCGATGACTGTTAGGAAAACCATATTGTAATACGGATTTAATTAATTCTGTAAGAAAATAAATCACCATTGAAGTTGACGCTTCAAACATATCAAACTTTTTCTTTTGACAGAAGCTACCATGGCTACCCAGGGCCATACTTCGTATTATTTCGATGAATTTTCAGACACTGAAACTCTCATTACATCTATGGAAGACGGTGGCACGCTTCTTTTTAGTAGAGCCATCCTGCTTCTTCCCTACATTCAACATCAGCTCGGGGCGACTGTTAGTTAGAATAATAAAATATATAATAAAACGTCATCCTGGGGATCTAATTGTACTATTTCACAGCATAAAAGTTTGTTGTTTTTTTTTTTTTTTTTTAATTTGAGAATTCAAGGCTCATAGGCCAGGTAGTACTGGTGCTACCTGGCATTCTCCTGAGCTTTATCAGTTATTATTTTTCTTAAAACCCTTAAAACTATTGCAAAAAGAGGAAAAAACTTAAAAAATAATTATGGTTTTCTATAATTGTATTTATTTGATTTCTATAAATATTTATTCAATGCATTTACTGGATCCTGGATCCCTATTCCCTGAGACATATTTTTCAAACCTATTGTGAATTCGGAAAGCAAATATGTCTATTTTTGGGAGATAATTATTGATTTTACATCAATAAATTTTTGGAAATAGTGTTTTTTAAGTTCCCTTTCAAGCATCTGCTAGCTCTTTTTCTTCTGAACTTATAATAGATGCGAATACGTATAATTTCTAAGGATCCACAAATTCGACTGATATACGAAATAGCATTTGTATTCTAAGCAATATTCGTCAATTTCTCATTTACATATATATTTATATTTATATATATCATTGCTAATATTTGTGACCTATAAAAGCTGCTAAAGGTTGCAGGTGATTAATATGTTTCTCAAATTCTGAGATACTTCATTGAGCAATGGCAGTCTCCCCGTCACATGGTCACTCCCCCACCCTTTTTTGGCTTCAGAAAAAAAATCTAATGTGTATCTTCCCTGATAGGAATTATTAAT
Organism: Gymnoscelis rufifasciata; assembly: GCA_929108375.1. Classification (NCBI taxonomy): domain Eukaryota; kingdom Metazoa; phylum Arthropoda; class Insecta; order Lepidoptera; family Geometridae; genus Gymnoscelis; species Gymnoscelis rufifasciata. The sequence continues at coordinate 1,767,275 of OV815319.1, read as the reverse complement.
TTATTATGAATTATTACCACAATTAACCACCAACAAAATTCGTCTTGTAAATATTGAGGTATTGAGGCATGTAACTATCGTAGTTGTTAGTTACACAAGGCACGGTATTTACATATTTCCATCTTCTTTGTGTCCATCCAACCATACTGTATTGCAGGACAGGATGAGTTAAGAAGACCTACCAAATTGTATTGATACAATGTCAATTTAAATTAAAATAAGGTTTCTGATTCGTTAAGCTAACGTGTTTTATTATTATTATTTTTTTTTTTCAAAATTGGTTATGAAACCTAACGTTTTTAATATACTTCTCGTGTAAGTTATATTATGTAAACAATTATGATAATTTTTAGCTACAAATGCCATCTTAGTATATTGATGATAGATAACGTAAAGTTCTCAATAAACACATTGCAGGCTTTAAAATTTAGTAAACACAGACGGCGATGTGTTAAGGCCAATAGTAAAACATTAAACTTAAAAAGTACATTCCGGAACTTGAACCGTAGAAATGTTTCAACTTTTTTATCTCTATACCTACAAGAAAATACGCATCTTTCAAGTCCAATAAAGCCCTGTAATAATTTGAAGTAACTAATTTTAGTGTCGTTCTCAAATCTACGATTTTGAAGTGTTCTGTTGCAATAAATTTCAAGTTTAAATAATCCTGTTTTTTCCATTAGGTTTCACATTAGGTAACAAGAATTTATGGGGATAAGCTGCCCCTCACATAGGATAGATGGATCTACTTTGAATGAGATCAGATATAGCTTCATTGTATAGAACAGATTCTGCCCCTGTAAATAATAGACAACTGGGCTCATCAGGTTGAGAAACGCGATATGTAAAGGGTATCTTGTATCCTTTGATCTAGGATATTACCAAAGGATTGTTATTAATCAATTTGCATTGATCTAAAAATAGGCCAATCGTTACCGGGTCCAGCGTCGCGGGGCCGGCGGAGGCTGCCCGCGTGGCGTCTCGGCGCCTCGGCTGCTGCGCCTGCGGCTGGCGCGGCGGCCGCGGGCTGTTTAAATGGACGACGAATTGCTTCTGTTGATTAGCTGTTATATTTTTCTTGGGAAGCGGTATTTTTATTTCAGCTTCTGATTTTGAAATTGCTTTTGCAGATCTTACGAAGTCCGCAAAGCGTGGAACATATGAAATGTTTCCTTGTTGTCGATTACCTCTATTGAGAATCTCACCTGAGACGTCCTGCTTCAAGTAACAATTTTATTGCTGTCGGATCTTGGTTTTTCAGCGTAAGCTGTTGAGTAAGAGCATCGCTTATGCATGAAATGCTAGCCGCGAACTGAATTTGCTTATTTTCGGATGCTTTATATTTTCTCTGTTTTTATCTTTTATTTCTAGGTTAGCGTCAATCTTTGGAGCGTCAACCAATTTTAAAGTTTTTGAAACTTAATGTTTCACTATAACATATATTGTAGTGTTTTTTTTTTGTCATCTTTAGAGAAACCTGTGGTCAACAGGTGTTCCCAGCGCACTGCTAATTTGCCTCGAATATCAGGTCCAATGATTTTTATTATTTTGTTGGTATTTCCCACAAAAGGTTCAATAATGTTAGTTACCGTCTCATCTAATAATCAATAATCACAGAAGGCTGGATAACTAGAACACTAGTACTTGCAGCAAATGTATATTTCACCCTGTTTACCTCTGAAATTATCTGAAGTATTTCTTCTGAAATTACAAAACAATGTATCGTCATATACAATGTATAGTCTAAATGCATATTATTATAGAAGATATACAGTACTGTAGCGAATATTTTAAATGAAAGCAACATCCCGATTCAGATGTGCATAACATTTATAAAGCAAATTATAATTTGCGCGGCAGTGGTTCAAGAAACCATGTGGCATGGCTTAAAAAATCATTAACATAATTAACATAATCATGTTAACAAAGGTAGCAACAACGGTAACATTCCTTGTAAATGTACACAGTTGCGGTTTTTTGAGCAAAATATTTGCCCATCCTCAATATCGTGAAGGAATCATTCCTAAGAAATGAACACAACACGTAAAGGGAAACAACAAGAAATATTGTTTTAGGACATTATCTAGAATATCGTAGATATATAAATTCTCTCGATTATAGTTGAACAAACCTTCATTTTTTGAAAGTATTGGTGAAATAATCGCGGGTGAGCTGCTTTCTGATCAATTCCTTTGTCTTTTTGTGTCTATGTATTTTACGAGCTTTTTCTCGTATTTTTCATTTTTCGACGCAAATGATCACTATTATCACTGTCTTCGTCATAATAACGGCGTTTTGGCATTGTTAAACACTATTTTACGAAGTTTTTAAAGTAAAAGCGGTGATCGGCAAGGCACTAAAACGCTAATGAGAATCCGTACAGGAGACCTGGCGTAAGAGGTAGATGTACCCGCAATAAATAAAAAATAAAAATGTGAGAGTATATGCTTATAACTTAGTGGTAGAAAGGCAGTAGCTAGTACGCATACTACATATGTTTACTAATATAGAAGGACGAAGGAACGAAATACAATTATGTTGATAAAACTTAAACAAATTATTTCGACCAAATTAGGTACCATAAAAACGGTTTTAGTGAGTTAATCTTAAAAGATAGACATATACTATCGCGGACTGTTTTTTAGATCATTAAAAGAGCTATTATTCTTTAATACATATTTTTTGTGTATCTTGAACCGTTTTCACGGCGCACGCAACGGAAGGCTTCAAAGATGAACAATTTCTCCCGTTTTTTATTAGCTATTGCATAGCTTTACCGCGGCAGTCTCCGAGTGCCGCACTTTTTTTTATAATTCATGCTTCATCATAGCATTTATTATTTACGTTCCCACTGCTGGGACACAGGGACTTCTCTCTTGATCCTCATCATCGCAAATTTAATTACTAAGCTAAGGTTTTGGCATTTAATGTGTAAATTAAATACCCTACTACCTACAATTCCGTTTGCAATGAATACAAAATTTTGCTTTAATATTTTTTTTTGATACTAGTGTCTATTATTTCCAGTTCTAATCGTGAGTAGGAGTATTCCGTGTGACTGCACCGCACGAGCTAGGTGGTTGCAGCGACGGATTGCCATAAAAACAAACCGTAAGTACTCCTGATCAATAGTTTTCGCAGCATTCGCGATTAAAGTAAGTTTTTAGGTTTTTTTTTGTGATACGATACGTGATACACCCCGAACCATCCTGTGTCGGTTTTTCCGCGATCATCAAAGGGATACGCGTTGCATTGAACAAGTTTGGACGTGAATGCTTGATGCAGTGTTGCCAAACGACGACCTCTGTGGCTCGGTGGGCGTCACAATGTTAGTTACCGTACTCCTCCGAAACGGCTTAATCGATTATTATGAAATTTTATATGCACATTCAGTAGGTTTGAGAATCGGCTACTATCCCAGATTACATAATGTCTATTACTATTTTTTCATTTTGGAAAATTTATAGCTGGGAAAACTCGTCCAGTAAAGGTAAGCTTTGAATCAGATATAGCACCAAAACTCATTCTTCGACACAAAAGCAAAGCTAACATTGAGAATATCAAAATTTATTCGGACCAAACTTTACGCCAAAGAGAGACTATGAACTATAAATTTGGTTAATCAAAATTAAGCATGATCTATTTGCCAGCTGTCTTTTCTCTCTAACCTATAATTTTAACCATACGATATATACAGCATCACGACACGATGTCGATGTCGTCCGACTCCCGAGAGTATAAATTCAGAGTATTCATAAATATCATTAGGTCAGTTGACCATTAATTTAAATTACAAAGATAGTGTACTGAATATAGTGTACTATAGAGGTTCAACCATTATCTCTAGGGAATTTAATCATATTGGTCTCATAGTTACACCCGCGTATGTTTGACAAGAAATCATGATTGTCTCGCTTAGCAGCGATTTGATTGACAGACAGACACGTCAAACTTATAACAATCAGTCGTTTTGCGTCGGAGGTTAGAAAGCACATTAGCAAAACGCAGTCGCGCGCCGCGCCGTTATGTATTTCACAGCAAAACGGGATATTTACCATGATTGATTGTCTTTCGAGTTTCCCGATATATCGGCACAGTTACATGCGCCATGATCACGGTTAAACTAAAGCTGCAGCGATTGGAGTAACAGTTTTATTGGCTGACAAATCGATCTACCCTCTTCAAGTTCAGTTTTTAAAGATTTTATTTTGTGCTTTGTTTACATTTTCTAACAAAGGTGCATCGTTGCACCGTTATTGTCTTGGTGTTTCATGAAATGAGGACGAGCCGCACCCGGTCTCGTCAAGGACGGCGCTCGCCGAGGCCGTGGCGCACGCGGTCTCGGGCGTCTCGTGGCCGACGCTCGCTTGTCGGGCGCTCAGGCGCATCTCCGAGCTGCCGACGCTCGCGGGACGGGCGCTCTGGCGGAGCTGCCGACTCACGACGCTCGCGGGAAGGGCGCTCCAGCGGAGCTGCCGACTGCCAACGCTCGCTTGACGGGCGCTCAGGTGCATCTCCGGACTGGCTACGTACAGTTACGAACAGTTTCGCGCGTACGGACCTTCTTCTAAATACTTCGATCTCGGCGACGTTTTGTAACAAAACGATCGCCGAGTTCGGCCCTTTTTGCAACCCGTTGCAAATAGTGAGGGGACCGCCCCCCCCCCGCGAGTGCCGGACGCTCCCCTGGGAGCGCCCGTTGGTCACGCGATTACGGTATCGCCCGCATTTACCCGCGCCGCGTACCAAAATCCTGAGCCATGTCCGGCCAGGATTCGTCTTCCGGCGGGGCCGTCCGTGAAGGTCGGGACCCCCGGAAGAAAACACCACCACCAGTGACAGTGTCAGTGACAACCGTTCCACATTCCCTAAGTGCGAGTGCCTCAAAAAAGGATCACCTGATCGGAGACCCAGCCCGAATGGAAAAGCCAAGAACTGTGAGTACCTCGTCGGCTTCAAGCCGGGAATCCAGCCGTGCTGCCAGCTCGGACAGTGAACGCTCTCGCTCAAAATCTTCCTCACGGAAGCAAATAAAGATCGTGAAAAAACACGAAACAACAAAGATGGCCCGACGGGTGGGTAGCGAGACGAGCGTCATGCCGCCGCCTGCAGCACCACTCACATTACCAACTACATCTCCATATGAAACCCAAATTTCCAAGAAATCTAAACTAGAACAACATGATTCTGATCTAAAAGTTATGGCCGACTTAGTTAAAAACAAAAAACTAAGCCCTAAACTTATTGAATTACTAAAACCCATCTTACAAGGTAGGGAAAAAGAAGTGAGAGGTATCCCAACCAAGACAAACACCCCACCACCACCAGGTCAACGCCGCAAACGGGACGAAGACTCCCCGCCCCAGGAACCGCCCAAGCGTCCAGCCACGTTTGAATGGGAACCTCTCCCACAAAGATCCCCAGCATCGGAGGCCTCAACCTCGTACGCGTCTCTGGTCGCATCTCCCGCCCACCAGACAGGAAGAACCGCCCGCCCAGTCGTTACCGCCCGCCCACCACCAAACACACAAGGAGGGGAACAAACCCGCCCACAAACACCAAGCCGCCCCATGGAACTTGCCCAGGAAGCGACCGCCCAAACCACAACTGGCCAGAATCCGCCCGCCCAGAAAGGTAAAACCAGATACCCTCCAATTGTGGTGGAGAATATGCCAAACTGGGTTCAACACCTTAAGAAATTAAAAGACACCCTAGGACATACCCCAAATGCCCGCCCTTTTGGAAAAGGGGTCAGATTTTCACCTGAAACGCCAGAGGAGTACCGGACAATACAGAAATATTTGTCCGACATCCAAGACATCACCTGGTTCTCCTACAGCCTACCAGAAGAACGTCAGGTGAAGGTGGCCATCCGCGGTATCCCAGCAGATACCCCCGCTGAAGAAATAAAGAAGGACCTTGAAGCTCAGGGGTTTGAACCTGAAACAGTTAGGCCCATAAGAGCGAGCAAAGGACGCCCCGGCTGCATCTTTTTCGCCCTCTTCAAGCCCACACCAAACCTCCTCCCAGCTATATACGAGGTAAGCGAAATACTTTGCATGCCTGGTATAACAATAGAGAGCTGGAGAGGGAAAAAGGGACCCGCCCAATGTCACCGCTGTCAAGGCTTCCGACACTCCAGCCATAACTGCCACCGCCCTCTTGCCTGCGTTCGCTGTGGAGACCCGCACTACGCCGGAGACTGCCCACGCGACCGTGAAGCGACCCCGACCTGCGCAAACTGCAAGGGGCCCCACACGGCAAACAACCATACCTGCGAGGTATACAAGAGAGAAGCCCGAAACAAGAAAGCCGGCTCCACGGCCTTTTCAGCCACGCCAGGGAGCAGACCGAGGAGAGACCGATCCAGGTCAAACCACAGAGCACCAGAGACTACAAACCAGCAACAACAACAACCACTACCACCACCACCTCCACCACCACCACCACCACCACCACCACCACCACATCTACAACAAATACCATCAATGGAAATGAAAACGTCAGAATATGGACCCTCCTTGATGGCCCCGGCAAATAATCCAACCGAGAGAACCGCGCGCCTGCCACAAAGAAGACGACAAAAGAGAAAGGTCCACATAGCAGAACAAACTGACACGGAGACCGACAACCCAACCAACCAAGTCCCTCGGAGAACCATGGCCGCAGCGATGAAGAAGACAGACAACGCTGCACCAACCTGGGAGCGGAACCCTCCCTCCCAGGAACAACGCCAACAACCCCAACCCCAACCCCCCATACCTCCACACCCCCATCACTGGCAACATCAAACTCCCCATCCACTCCCTCCCAACCAGTGCCAGGACCAATCACAAATGAAGGTCCTGGACATTGCTCTACAGGTGCTGTACGACATACTATGGGCCATGAGAACCGGCCAAACCCCAATCCCGCTGATCCTCAACGGGATAGGACAGCTACTGCAGCTCCAGCTGCAATAAGAGTAAGAAACCGAGGACCCGAAAGGGACCAATCAAAAGACTCCTCGTCAGTAGGCGAGGGCGAAAACACTAGCACCGCGGAAAGGGGCACACAAGCCCGAAGCCGCCTCCCCACCGCACCGGCTCCGCCGGCGCGGCGCGAAGACATTCAAGAACGATGAGGTGCATCTCCGAGCTGCCGACGCTCGCGGGACGGGCGCTCTGGCTCGTGGTCAGGATTCTGCGAGGCCGGAGTGTTCATCTTCGGATCCCACGGTAACCGATCGCATTGTGGACGCAATTCGATCGATAGGAAACACAGTAAGGTCTGGCCAATCCTTTTATATTTCCATCCTTTTATTTTTCCGATCGGTGAGTCAATGAGTGCCAAAGTTAAGAAATTTGACCCGCTATAATTCTTAAAATACTGGTTCAAATTTAATGAAATTTGAAATATACCGTGTCTTTACAATCATGCATGGTTACTGAAAATTTCAATCTTCTAGTTTTATCCACAACGAAGTTACAGGGGGTCGAAAATGGCCTGAATTGCTTCGAGAAAAGGATGGTACGGCCGTGCCGCTTTTTTGCTCGACTTGGTGGGGGCACTGCCGTGCCCCCAGATGTTACCTCATTGCTGAGTTGATAAGTTACTGCTTCTTTCTCTTCTTCACCTTCTGTAGGCTGTTCATTGTCATCTTCTGTAATAAAGTTTCAACAAATATAAGACAGATTTGCCTGGGAACCAAATGAGCTCATGGTTTATAATTATTTTTTAAAGTTAATAGTGTGCTTATTTACTATAGATAAGTAGTTCAAAGACGCATAAAATGCATAGTAAACATGTGGGTTGTGCATTCCGCACTGTAGGTAGAAAGTAAGTTTGCATGATCTAATCGCAGAGAAATCATGAATGACGCACCTTTCAATGAAAACCGCTGGACGAACAAGGAAGACACCTGGGGGTCCGAGATGAACTTCTTGATGCATTCCTGGTAGACTTTGTCCTAACACCAGCCAAATACAAGCAACTGCGACGTGAACGAAATAACTACGCTAGCACTCCGCAAACATAGATATCGACGTTTAGAAGCTACCATGCCACACAGATAGACAGACAGCGTTGGAAAATAACGACTTTTTAAAAAGGGTACATATTTAACTGGTCTTAAAAACTAGATTTTTAAATCGTATAACTGACTACAAAATGCCTAAAAGTAACAAACATCAGCTTTGTATCAATTTTAATAACCAGAAAATAATAACCGACGGAAACGAGAAACGTTTAACCGAGAACCTTAAGTATAGTAGATATCTTACTTGTATTGAATAGAGACTCAGCAGAGAACGGGTTGGGGTTGGGAGGCGGCGCGATAGGTGCCCCGAACAGCGGCGGCGCCGGCGCGAACCCGCGGGAACCGTCCGCCGGCGACGACCTGCTGAAAACAGCACCCATTTCAAAGCAAAAAGTAAAAGTCATTTAAAATGGCAGTGTATTAACACCTAAACCTGGACTTTTATTTAAATGGTAGTGGGCTCAAGCATTGTCCTGCGTTTATTAAAATGTCTTAGGTGACTAGAACGCCTTGTACAACATAGATGGACTCATTTCCACATAGTCACTAGAGGATGTTTACCTCTTCTCTCTTTCTGAATCATAACAACATATTAAGATGAATATCTTAAGAGGATTGACGTATGTTATGAATGAAAGTGGACGCAGAAGTTACAGAACATTTAGGTTTTTTGTTTTTTAATTAATCCAGCTAAGTCTGATTTATAAACAATATCTGTACGAAATTTGACAGCGAATAAAATCCCCTAGTATGCAGTCATCAGAAAAAACTTTTTAAGCCGCGAAAACCTTAAACGCCCATTAACTAGCTACTTTACTCTAAAACCTTTCAACTCTAAATTACCAGGCGCTTATAATACGGAGGATATCTAAATCTGTTACTGTACCTCCAACTGAAAATAATACACAGCCAACAACAGACATGGTGGATGAAACTAAAAAAGAAGATATAATAGACACCAATTTATCCCAAAACAATACAGATGTCTCTATGAGGCCAAGTTTCATTAAAAGAAAGATTTTCTCTCAAAAAATGGATGTCACGGAAAAAACAACAGATATAGCTATAAACAGTCCACAGAACAGCCTCTATGGCAAAATTCAGAAGGAAAAAAATAAAGCCAGAAAACTTGTTACGTCACAGTATTGTCTGAGTCGTGAATGAACAACAAACACACTTACATACTTCTGAGGAAGTATGTAAGTGTAGTATATAAAAAAATCGTATGCCTTGTAAGCAAGTCAGTGTAAACTAAACTTTTAAAAATATTATAAACGTCGGATTATTTATAAATCAAATAAAAAAAAATATTTCCGTTTTTTTCTTATATATAACTTGTTTTTTAGGAACATGTAGAAGTAGGGATAAAACATGTTTGTATAGCGAAAGTCCGCCTGAGGCGCAGGAGGTTGCGGGTTCGATGCCTGCCGTGGCAGATTTTGTACGATCTACAATATGTTTTTTAGTAATGATGAGCTATACAGTATCAACTCTTCTTAGCTTCAAATTCCATTATTCCCTGGGGTTTCATTGAGGTACTTATTTCTATAAATCATATTTTTTTCGTGGATAGAAAATCCTAAAAAATAAGAAGTATTTATTATTTACTGTACAAAAGATATCAAAACATCAAGAAATTTGAGAGAAATGTACATAAATGACAAATGTATTAGGTGCGAGTCATTTTGTACATTTGCTTTATTAGAACTTATTATTATAATTAAAGAGCAGATTCTTTGCTCTATTTGATAGAAATTAAGTGGATAATAAATAATGTGCTCCCTCTTTTATGCTCATGTATAACATGTAGGTACCTATATGTATTTTATGAACAATTCATAATCTTTTTTTTGAAGTGAAACTTCTTTAGAATCGTTGTGATTTGAAACCGGATGCAACGGAAATGGACGCTTAAACGCTAATAATTCTCTTGACTGTGTTGTCCGTTTAACTTAACAATTATCAATAGTGTCAAAATATGGCGTTTTAAAAAGGAATACCTACTTGACTTATTTTGTATCACAAGAAATAATAATATACAAATGAATACTTTTTTATCAAATCCCGTTTTTTTAAATAATACTTGAAACTTTTGTATGAAAATTAACATTTCGCATATAAATATGTATCTTTAGTACGGAATGGATTTCCTTAATTTATTATTGGGGCAAAATTGTGGGCTTATTTTATTAAATCCAAGTAAAATAAGCAATGATAAATGAATAAATAAATATTGCCGGACAATCCACACAGGATTGTCCGAAAGTATTTATTTATTTATATGAATAATGTATTTATCAATCATTCTATTAACCTCATATAGTCATATAAAAGGAGTATGGGGGGGAGAGGGGAGTATGGGGTCCCATCAACATCTTCGGGACCCAAGCCATCCTTACCTGCACGTGGTGCTCCCTGCTGAAATACAAACAAGGCTCTGGCATGTTTTCCCGCCAACACGCACTGGACCAGCGCGGCGGTGTATTGGTCCAAAACCCCTCAAATATGAACTGCACACTGACAATCTGTCCCCAAGTGCCCGGCGACACTGAGGGTGAGGCTGATGACAGTAGGCTAATATCCCCCAGGGTCAGGGGCGATAATCTCCGGGCGAGGGTCTTTAACTGTCAAACGACCAACGCACGTACAAAGGACACCGGTAGATTGCCCTCACGAAAACAACTGGCCCTGGCAACGCACAATATCCGCACTCTGCGGACAGACGAAAAGATTTTGGAGCTGGAAGAAGAATTGAGCGGGTTGCGGTGGGATATTCTGGGTTTATCTGAAGTCCGAAGAGAGGGCCAGGACACGATAACCCTGAAATCTGGTAACCTGCTCTTCTACCGGGAGGGCGACCAACAGTCCCAAGGTGGTGTCGGATTTCTTGTCCACAAGTCTCTCGTGAACAATATTATTACCATCGACAGTGTGTCGAGCAGGGTTGCATACCTAACACTCAGAATATCTAAAAGGTATTCGCTGAAGGTCGTTCAGGTATATGCGCCGACCTCAACACACCCAGATGAAGAAGTTGAGTGTATGTATGAGGACATTAGTAGGGCCATACATACTCATAAAACTCACTTTAATGTTGTCATGGGAGACTTCAATGCGAAACTAAGCAAGAGAAGCGATGATGAGTTGAGAGTGGGGAACTTCGGATATGGGCAACGGAACCGTAGGGGACAGAGGCTGGCCGAATTCCTGGAGAAAGAAGGACTCTTTATGATGAACTCTTTCTTCCAGAAGCCGCCTCACAGGAAGTGGACCTGGATGAGTCCCGACGGTTTCACGAGAAATGAGATTGACTTCATCATGGCCGACAAGAAACGGATATTCAATGATGTCTCTGTGATTCACAGGGTGAAAACCGGAAGTGATCACCGTATAGTAAGAGGCACATTGAATATGGACGTTAAACTTGAACGGTCCCGTCTGATGAAGTCCACGCTCCGACCTACTCGCGCCCAGATCGAAAACCCCGAGAGCTTTCAACTCGAGCTCTCCAACCGTTTTGATTGTCTAGATGATGACGCTTCAGTGGACGAGTTAAATAACAGGTTCGTAGAAACTGTCCATACGGTCGGGTCTCAGTTCTATAAGACCCGCCGTACCGGTAGAACTCAGAGACTCTCTGAAGACACCCTTAACCTTATGGCTAAACGACGCTCGCTGAGACTGCAGTCTCCCGATGATGCTAAGTCCCATAGGCAGCTTAATAGACAAATTCAAATATCCTTGCGACACGATATACGTAACTTTAATACTGCTCGTATTAAAGATACGATAGAGCGAAACCAGGGCTCCAAAGTGTTTGCAAGAGATATGTCTATTGGGCAAAGCCAGATGACAAAGCTGAAAAGGGATGATGGCAGTGTAGCGTCGACGAAAGCAGAAGTGTTAAGGGAAGTCGAAAAGTTCTACGGACAGCTCTACGATTCGGTCACGAAGCCTGTTACTAGCTCGGCAAACGACCCAAGAGCCAAGCTGACCCGACACTTTACCGAAGATATCCCGGACATCAGCCTGTACGAGATTAGAATGGCCCTAAAGCAGCTCAAAAACAATAAGGCGCCAGGCGAGGATGGAATAACATCGGAGCTTCTGAAAGCGGGTGGATCACCGGCACTTAAAGTCCTTCAGAAGCTCTTCAATTCCGCCTTGCTCGGGGGTACCACGCCTGAAGCATGGAACAAAAGCGAAGTGGTGTTGTTCTTTAAGAAAGGTGACAACACCTTATTAAAGAACTACAGGCCCATTTCGCTTTTGAGCCATGTTTATAAGCTGTTTTCCAGAATCATCGCCAATCGTCTCGAACGCAGGTTTGATGAATTCCAGCCTTCCGAACAAGCCGGGTTTCGAAAAGGCTTTAGTACCGTAGACCACATACATACGCTGCGGCAGGTTATACAGAAGACCGAAGAGTATAACTTGCCGCTCTGTTTAGCGTTTGTGGACTACGAGAAAGCCTTCGATTCGGTGGAAACATGGGCGGTGCTTGAGTCTCTCCAGCGATGTCGTATTGACTATCGATATATCGAAGTGTTGAAGTGCTTGTATAAAAACGCCACCATGTCAGTCCGAGTACAAGAACAGAGTTCGAAAGCGATCCCGTTGAAAAGAGGAGTTAGGCAGGGAGATGTGATATCTCCGAAACTGTTTACAGCCACTTTAGAGGACGCTTTCAAACTCCTTGAATGGAAAGGACTAGGCATCAACATCAACGGCGAGTACATCACTCACCTTCGATTCGCTGATGATATCGTGGTCATGGCGAAGACGATGAAAGAACTCAGCACTATGCTCGAAGGCCTCAATCGAGTCTCCCAACGGGTGGGCCTTAGGATGAACATGGACAAGACGAAGGTCATGTCAAATGTCCATGTTGTGCCCGCCCCCGTTTTGGTTGAGAATTCGGTTCTCGAAGTTGTTGACGCGTATGTGTACCTAGGACAGACAGTCCAATTAGGTAGGTCCAACTTCGAGAAAGAGGTCACTCGCCGAATCCAGCTCGGATGGGCAGCGTTCGGAAAACTACGGCACGTCTTTTCGTCAAAAATACCGCAGTGCCTCAAGACAAAAGTCTTCAATAAGTGTGTGTTGCCAGTTATGACTTACGGATCCGAAACGTGGTCCTTCACTATTGGCCTTATGAATAGGCTCAGAGTCGCTCAAAGAGCTATGGAAAGGGCTATGCTCGGGGTTTCTCTACGGGATCGAATCAGAAATGAGGAGATACGTAGAAGAACGCGGGTCACCGACATAGCCAAACGGATTAGCTCTTTGAAGTGGCAGTGGGCAGGCCACATAGCACGAAGAACAGATGGCCGTTGGGGCCGAAAGGTTCTCGAATGGAGGCCGCGGATTGGTAAGCGCAGCGTCGGACGACCACCAACAAGATGGACGGATGACTTAGTCAAACTTGCTGGCTCACGGTGGATGCAAGTGGCGACCGATCGGAATGATTGGTCGTCTTTGAGGGAGGCTTATGTCCAGCAGTGGACGTCAAAAAAGCTGAAATGATGATGATGATGAGTCATATAAAAAGTGTTTTTTGTATGAATACGGCGAATACTGGAATTCTCTATATTATGTAAAAGCGTATTTATACGATTAAATTTTTCAGAAAATAAGAATAAGCCATTATTGTTTTCATTGAAAGTGGTCTATGAAAAGTTTTCAAACATACATTTGTTTTTAATTATGTATTTATTTTATTGCACCCAAGACTATTATCTTAACTGCATCATCTTAAGTTCTCAAACAATATAACGTAGTGGCTTTATTCTCTTTGAGCAATAATCAGTAAAAACTTACTGTCTGCATGACAGATATCAATTATTATGTTTAAAGTGGCCAGGAAGGAACACTTCAAAAGAGGTTAATAACAATATTCATAAAATCCTCGTTAGGTACGATTGCTTAGATTATGTACAATGAATTACTTTACAAGTGCGATAATGCTAGCCTACTTACATACATAAATTCCCCTTGGGCTCTTGTTTCCTCGTAAGTTTTTTAATCAATGTTTTTAATGAATGGTATGGGCTCCATAACATCTTCCAACTCTCATGCACATGCTGGCTGTACCGAGGGTCGACCGAACCAGAAATCGACGAATACAGAATTGGTCATAGGAAGCTCAACAGAAAAGAACCATAAAACAGCTTGTTTGGTAATGATGCGGTAAAATCAATATTAACTCAAAGGCAGATAATATAGTTTCTAAAGTAGCTCGTTTGTCAATTTGAACTTGAGTTTAGAAAAACGTTGGTTGTTTTTTATTGGTAACTAACAATAACAGTTTTGTGTATAAAAACCAGTTGAACAACACAAACGAGGTAGCATCCAACCCGGCCTCTCCGGCTATTCATAACAACATACATAATGTAGAAACTACTGCCAACAGCATCCCCTCGACGCCAACCAAGAGCTATGACAACATCATCGGATCTCTGGGCGAGTGCTTTTTATCACTCTGAAATTTGTATCTATGATAAACTTATTTACTATAGTCGTAAACAATAAGGAAGAAGATGGCTTTTCTTCTTGTACAATAATAAAAAAAAAAAAAAAATGTAAGTAATGATGGCAGTTCTATAAATATAAATAGGTCTTATTGGTGACTGTGGCCTTATTCATAGGAATTGACGATATCAGATGTCTAGTACTCGTAACACAAGCTTACCACGGCAAATGTTGTTGTGTGGATTGTCCAGTTATATTTTATTATACATTTTTGGAACTAAACTTTATTTTTTTTTATTGTGTGAAGGTAATTCCAAAAAGTGCCTACTGGGAACGCTCTGTATACCACTCCGACATAACCAATTAATTTTATTTTGAGGGGTAAAATATTTAAATCATAATATAGAGCATCAAAGTTCTAAAGTGGGGGCTTTGACTTATAAATTTAGAACGCACGAAAGAGCTACGTCAGGCCAAATTTCACTGCATTAAATTGTCATTTATAAAAATAATATTAAATAAATATTTTTCTTATAATTTAAATGACGGACTAATTTTTTTTAGGCATTAACCTTATTTTATTACGTCTACGTGATATTACTTTACGCGGCCAGTCTGGCTTTCCTTTTTATAACGCGGTACCAGCGCTAAGCAGGTTCCTCTTCTCTCACTCTAATCCATAGGTTTCTTCGGCGGGGGCGTCGGTGCTTTCTCCTTATTCCTATTAGCCATAGAATTATATAAAAACGAGCCCCGTGGTGTAAAGTGGGTGACAGTGTCATAGTTGTATCTTGCGGGGAGCGGGTTCGATTCCCGGTTGTTGTTGGCCTCGTCTAACTCCACGCTGCGGTGGTTCTTTAGCGTCTTGTCCGGCAGCGGTGGAGGCTCTTCTTCTTCTTGGTTTGAGTCTGTTGTTCCTGTGGCAGTGAAATATTTCTTTATGCTAAATTGTAAATATATTTTTTGAAGTGAAACTTCTTTAGAATCGTTGTGATTTGAAACCGGATGCAACGGAAATGGAAATAAGATTGGCTTACCTGTCGGGTGAGCCAATCTTAAACGCTAACAAGGTTAAGCATTTTTGCGCGACGCCAGTACTAGGATGGGTGCATTCTTTGTTTTTCGTTTTTTCATTTAGAAACAGAATCAAGACTGATGATCGTAACTGATTCTGTAACAAAAATGTTTGTGCAATCTTACATGCCAAAGAAGGTTAAAAAACGCTAGAGATTGCAAAAATTTTAAACTTGAAGCATCCATGCTACAAGTCATGAAAAATTACAAAAAAATATAAAAAAATATTATGATTATGACGATAAATAAATAAAAATACTAGATTTTGTTCATATTATGTATTATTTTAACCACCTAGATGTGATAGATATAAAAGGAAGAATTTATAAATAAACTTTATTTATAAACATAATCATCGCAATCCGTGGTTTATTATATTTGTATATCCTAGGCTCAGAAAACAATTAAATAACTGGAAACGCATTAAAAAGCACTCACAATAAACTGCACAAAAACTTAAGTTAATCAGCATAGAACCATTTAGGTCTGGTGGACTTGCAATTTTGTGGTATGAAAATATATCGATGATAGGCGAGCAAACAAAACGCCTATTGTTTACAGAAGCAATAAATAACATATTGGTAAATGTACTCACCGATCTTCATCCAGGGCAAATATTTGGTATAAGCTTTTTGTCTTCACTTGTCTGCTGTATGAGTTTCTTGCAAATTTCGCATCGAATAGAATTTTTATGAATTGTTTTGTTCTTCATAATTTTCACAAATTTGCGGTCTTAAATGACAATTAAAGGTCAAGTACTAGACTGATAGGTGACAAATTGACAATGATCGATGAAGAATAAAACCTATTTAACAAGAAGAAGAAGAATAATAATACCACTTATCTCGACCGACCGAAATAAACTGCAATAATTGCAGTTTAGTTCGGTTAATTATTAAAAACACCACAAGTAGGTGCAAAAAATAAGCAACACAATAGTTCCCCGTAGTTCCAAAAGTACATCATTATGATCCTTATCGCAAATAAACAAAACGATTCCAAAGTTACAAATCAGGTCAGTCCAAAAATATAGATATCATGGATAACTCCGATCGTTCTGTGTTTTGAAGACAGTAGATAAAAGGTTTTTTATTTATTTAATAGCGTAAACGTAATGAGGTAAATCGATTACAAAGTAGATAATGACATCGTCTCCGGTATAATATGGATTAAAATAAAATATTTTTTTAGGAGTGTATACTATAAATTAATAAATAAATCTCACGAGCTGAAAATCACTCGAGCAAAAGCTACCGAACTTATGTAGTACTTTAATTTAGAGAAAACGAATTGGTGCCCATGGACGATACATCCATCAACCGAATGAAGTCACTGGAAGTCATTGAGGGAGGCCTATGTCCAGCAGTGGACGTCCTACGGCTGAAATGATGATGATGACGTGAATACAATGTACTTTGTTGTTCCAGGCGGATATTCGCAAACGCTCACACATCTATACTAATATTATAAAGAGGAAAGGTTTGATTTTTTGTTTGTTTGTTTGTTTGTCTCGAATAGGCTCTGAAACTACTGCACCGATTTAAAAAATTCTTTCACCATTCGAAAGCTACACTATCCCTGAGTGACATAGGCTATATTTCGTTTTCAAAAATAATATGATTCCTTAATAAACTCCGATAATGTAACCCAAGGTGAAAAAAAAGAACCTAAAATCTTTCTTTAATCGCGAATGCTGCGAAAACTATTGAATATATAACAAAGTGATGTATTACAACTTTGTAGAACTTATCATTATCTACAAAAAACGTCCTGACATCATATCTCTAACTATTATAGTTTTGTGACAATAAGCGATTTTTTTGAAAAATTAAACCTTAAATCTTTCTTTAATCGCGAATGCTGCGAAAACTAATGAATAAATAAAAAAGTGATGTATTACAACTTTGTAGAACTTATCATTATCTACAAAAAACGTCCTAACATCATATCTCTAACTATAATAGTTTTGTGACAATAAGCGGGGTTAAGATCACGAAATAATCTGCCGCGCGGGGTCGGCTCCCTACTGAATGGTCGTGTGCGGAAATAAAAAAATTGTCGCTTGATAATATTTTGTCGCTTAGTTAGTAGTCAATAATTCGTTAACAGGTAACTAATCCCATTCGAAAAGTTATTTTCAGAACTAAACCCTAGCATATAGCATAGATATTGTATTATATCGTCGGTTGCAGGTTCAATTGGGTTAACCACCAAAACACGTAAAAAAGTTGAGTACCTATACAGTTTTTTTTAGTTTTTTTCTGCTCTTTCGAATAGCATAATAATAGAATTCTAGCTTTAAAAAAATACAGTTACGCTACACATTTTAACTGTGAATTTTGCAGACTTCCGGCGAAATTATGTTGTAACTGAGTAGGTATGTGATCCATTTACATAAGTCGAATTGTTGTATTCCTATGACCGAAGAAGGTTAAGTTGGTGTATGTATCTTGGCAAACCAGCATTGCTCTTACACTAATTCTTAGCTTGAACGAAAAATTATAACCACACATACACCAATATAAAACCAAATTTCTTCAAAAAACTAACGTTACACCAATTGACCCGAACCAAGTTTATGTTTGTTGTCGTTTACACCAATTTGAGCATTGCAATCAATAGTATGTTTTCTCTTACCTTAATCTTCTTATAAATAATAAATCTAAATTAAAAATATAAGAAAAACCCCCCATTCAAATCCTTCAATTTCCTTAAAAGTAAAACACCATAATAATGTGTTATGTTCACGCAATGCGATTTTTGCAGATTTTCGGGTTTCCTTCCCCACTCTAACCCCCACAATTATTAAACGGCACAACCGATTTTCATGAAACACGTCTAAGAGCACTCGCGCCAAACTCACTTTTAAAACAAAAAAAACTAAGTTGAAATCGCTTCATCCGTTCGGGAGCTATGATGTCCCAGACAGATAGACACATCAAACAATGACACCCCTCTTTTTTTGTCGGGGGTTTAAAATGAATCGCAAAATGTGTTGCTAAGCGCATAACTCAACAACGCCTATACCAATTTAGCCAATTTATTTTTTTAAATATTCGTTGTAGTTTAAGGATGGTTTTTACGGCGAGAAAAATTCGAATAATTTTGAAACAATTTGAATAATTATTACCCGTGCAAAGCCGGGGCGTGCCGCTAGTACCACATAAACTCGATCTCGCTGAACTCTGATCAGGAGACGTACCTCTCGGCGGACGACCTCTGCATCAACCTGTGGCACCTTGAGATCACCGACCAGAGCTTCAACATTGTGGATATCAAGCCAGCCAATATGGAGGAACTCACAGAGGTAAATATTAATATATCGAGGGTGCAGTCTACATAGCCAGTCGGTACTTCTACTATGGGTTCAATCTTACTTGCTTGGAAAACTTGAGTAGTCGTTGCCGAAAAACTACTGTTTTGAGCAAGAACTCCTTGCATCGCAGTCGAAACAAATTGTTGTGATGACATAACGGTGTTCTGCACGATTGTTTCTAGTCCGTAGTAGACAGGTTGAGTAGCCGTCAGGTACATGCAGCCATTGGGGTCAGTGACCATTTCCAGAGTTGGTGCTGATCCTAGAAGCACTTGATCATTGCAAAATTGGGGCAGAAGTGTCCCATTTTGTAAGAGTGTTGCACCATTTGGACCTGAGGTAATCAACGTATTTCCTTGAGATTGCAGGGTATTTGGAATAATCGTTTGACCATTTCCAATTCCACTCTGAGGTACAACAGTTGTTCCTGTATTTTGCATATTATTAGGAGTTAGAATGGTTGCAGTTTGAGACGTCATATTTCCATTCAAACCTTGTATGGCAGTAGACTCCAATCGTGCGTCGTAGCTGACACACACACACTTTTGAAGTGAAACTTCTATAGAATCGTAGTGATTTCAAACCGGATGCAAAAAGATGAAACGGAAATGGTAAGAGACACAAATACAATGCTTTATTTAAATTTCTTTGCGCGATACTTCGTAGTTGAGACTACGAATAATATATGCCTGGAAAACAGGATTCTCCTAGTTCAGGCAAAATAAATACATCATAGTTCTAATAAAATTTTACGGATTTTTGTCAACTTTAGCTTTGAGAGATTTTCTCAATAAAACTAGTACCTAAATAATCAAAATTAAAAATTAAATTAAAACTCCCGATTCCAATAGTTTAGTTCCTTAAAAGTAAATAGTCATATTATTTTGTAATGTGCATGTGGTGTGTTTTCATTTAGGACCCCACTCGAGTATATTTGCAAATATTCGATTTTTCGTCCCCACATATCTTTTTCAACTAATAACCGCCTGTTTTTTTTTGTAAAAACAAGGGCAAGTTCCTCTTTTATATGACGCGTAGAATAGATTATGTTATTTATGTTTTATTAAGCTTTATATTCGAATGCTACTTTTTTAAGCTTACTTTAAAATTTACTATCTTTATAATAAATCATTTCGTATATCCCAGCTTAAACGAAATTTTTTGCGTTCGCAAATTTATAAGACAGATTTGTAATTTAGTAAAAAATCTCGAACTACTGTACCTATCAAAATTAAAATAATCTATACAATACATACATCTCTATTAATTGTTATAATTAGCGGCACAACATGTGTTTTTCTTCCATTTCCCTCTATCACCCGTAATCTCAGCACTCACTCCTTTCTTACACATATCACTGTTCACTAAGTAATCACTAAAATATTAACTAAAGAAATAATTTATGAAACGCTGTTAATCGTTTATTCGGTAAGCGTGATGTTATATAGCCTATAGCCTTCCTCGATAACTGGACTATCCAACACAAAAATAATTATTCAATTCGAACCAGTAGTTTCGGAGATTAGCGCGTTCAAACAAACAAACAAACTCTTCAGCTTTGGAAAACGCAGCGATTACGGAGACCTTTCTTTAAAACACGTGGTTTTTTTCTTCCATAACCTAAAAGCTGTGTTTTTAGATTGATAACACGTGGGTGTGATGACTAATTAATAAATTGTTAGGCTATTTTATATATTATTGGCCAAATCTTTTTTTAAAATGTTCGTTGAAGTTCAAGGATGGTTTTTACGGCGAGAAAAATTAGAATTATTGCTGGACAAACCCTAAAAATAGCCCTTTTCTTTTTCCCATACAAATGATTTGTAACTGATAAATCTGTTAATTTATGTGATAAGATAAGACTGCTACGTACGTTTGATGACCATTATTCCATTCTTTTCAGGCTCAATCCACGGGTTAGCTGGTCTCCCAAGCGTCTTCACTCCTATCCTAATGCAATCGCAAGGCAGGAAGTTAACTTTTACTTACATTTTTGGTAAAGAATGAGGAATAAAGAACTTGTAAAACATTTATTTATCGTCAAGTATTTACACATGGAATTTATTAAATATAAACATTTAAGGCTGTATATTTTTCATGTATTTCGCTATGACGACAATAGAATAGCTGTTGGTCGGTTTTATTTTTAATAAAAGCTTGTACTTAATAATACATTTTTTGTTCGTCACACACAAAATCCATAAAATTTTTAATTCAAAGGATAAAAAACCGACCGAATCAAAGATATAAATCGATACTAATTGGTAAATAGCCATTCATACATTCACCAACCCGCAGTTGGCCAGCGTGGTGAATTAAGGCCTCATCTCTCTCGTCAAGAGAGAAGTCCCTGTGTCCCAGCAGTGGGAACGTTAATAGGGTGATGATGAATCAAAATTATAATTAAAACTATAGTTAACCATTTTTTCCTAATTTCAGCTTGTTCATTTGTTTCAGTGGTGTATAAAACGAGTCTGCGAGCCGATGATAGGCTACAATGACTCCCGGCGGATGCAAGAAGACAAGGCGAGGATATTGGAGGAAAAGAACACGAGAACATTGGAGGAGGAGAAAGGGCTCTGCGCTTCCATCTCCCTAATCATATTTTGCTATCTTCTCAAGCTTATGTTACTCTATTATAAACTTTCTCCAAAACTCTTCAGCTTGTAGAAAATTTTGTGCTAGCCTCAAAATTCTTCAAGGAATTCTTGCATGGCAAGGTGGTGTTTGCCCATATTTGCTTAAAAATAAACTTGTAGGTTATTAATAAGGTTTAATTATGCAGAAACAAACAAGGAAACCATCAATACGTTGTTCAGATAGTTACGTCTTTTAAAAACCTTGTTTCAATACGTGAAAA
Organism: Gymnoscelis rufifasciata; assembly: GCA_929108375.1. Lineage (NCBI taxonomy): Eukaryota > Metazoa > Arthropoda > Insecta > Lepidoptera > Geometridae > Gymnoscelis > Gymnoscelis rufifasciata. The sequence goes on along the minus strand of OV815319.1, from coordinate 1,745,537 downwards.
GGATAGTTCGTCAACATTCGATATTTCGTTTATGGCAAAAAGTACACAATATGTTTTTATGTATTGTACTACGTATTAAGTTCGTAATAAACTTGTTTTATATTGGATATTGATATTTTGATGGTTACCCAAGGGTAAAACGAGACTATTGCCGAGACTTTGCTGCGTACAACACTGTTGTATTTTACAACTTTGTACGTAAAACTTGCGAGTTCTATAATATTTTTTAAAGTATTAACTAGCTTAACACGATATGGCGTTGCTATTTTTTTGGATTATTCCGAACAACGTATTTTTCAGCGGTAGTTATTTGGGTCAAATGGTAATACTTAGGTTTAACATACACGACTTTTAATGTCTACTCTAAATAGATTGAAAACATCAGAATATGTAAACGTTCCTAGATAGAATTTTCTATAAAATTTTCTAAAACTGTATATGTAACAGCCGAGGGGATGGAACTGTCAGATGGTTTGTTAGTAAATATGCTCTATGCTGGATGGACAGAGTATAAGTGTGATATTATGTAATGATGTATTGTTTTAGTGCTTTAATGTTAAGTTTTTAGTGTTGTACCTATCCTTAATTATTATTTTTGTAATCTTTATTCTGTGTGTGCGTTTATTTCTGTATTTTCTTTTTCTGTAATGTGCTGTTGTGTCCAAAATAAATGTTTTTCTATTTCTATTTCTATTTCTATTAATACTAGTCGACCCGACAGACGTTGTCCTGTCCCACGTCTCAAAAAACAATATCCAGTTGACCGTATAAATGACAAGTTGTGACAGGAGTGGGTAATGTAATGGGCTATTAGCTAGACAACTAATAACCATTAACTGTTATTGTTTGTTTGTTTACCTAGTTTCTGCAGTTTACGTTAAACATGTAATTATTATTCTAAGTTTATGTTATGACTATTAATCCTACCTAGATAGGACGCCTAGGTTTTTTTTTTATGTTTGATTAGCCTTCGTTTGACCACAATCTCACCTGATGTAAAGTGACGATGTGATTATTTTTATTATAGGTCAAAAACATTAAATGCGTGACATATTGACAATCTAAACTTATGAATAATCTATATATCTTTTTATTAATGTTTTTAATAAGTGATAAACCTCACTACTCGGGGCTTCACTCGTAACGAGTGGCTGAGTCTGCGTTGAACACGGCCAGATGCAGAAAGAAAGATAATTTAACGTAAATGAGAGCTATATGTTACTGCCAAACTTTTATACATCATAAATCGTGCTAATTGTCCAATTAATGTTTCAATGAGCAGAAGCTTTAACCTTTTCAGAGCTATTATTAACAACTTCTAGACTAAGTAGTCCTATTATTTTCCAACATTCCGCACTGTGTGCACCGCATAAACACGTAATTAAGGATTCAACGCTTGTTTTCCTAAGCTCATATATTACAAGCAAAAGGTAACATAGTTTTGCATAGTGTTTCTTCCCTAAATCGCATCAATTTTAGATGATTCACTGAGCAGTAACTATCACAGGAATGTATATAACCGTTTGATATAGTCGCATTCAAAACCATTCAAAAGATCTGAACCATGAAATAATTCTCTAAACTGAAATAATCTAGTGGAAATACAATGCCACGCAACTTTGAGACAATCTGTAGCCATCATCAATGCGACTCTACTACATAATATACGACCACAGACATCGAAGTGAGCGTTTGGATTGTGTAAACTATTTTTTCTCATTATTGTATTTTGATCAAAAGCATTGTTACTACAACTTTGTAACTAGGTTGCAGCTGTGGTTGTAGTAACAACCTAATTATTTGTTAAAGCAAAGTCCGAAGTTTTCTTCCATAATTCAATGGTCTTTCTAGATAGTAATTAAATAAATATTTCCGGACAATCCACACAACACAACATCTAGCCCCGTGGTAAGCTCTTAGCTTGTGGTGCGGGTACTAGACATCTAATATACTAAATATAATATACATAAATATAATAAATAATTAAGGATTTGTCAAACTAAAGCTAGGAAAGTTCCGTGTAGGTATATGATTTTCAAATAAGCGACAAACATTTTAAAACCAAAATCAGCTCAAATCGTCCCAGCCGTTCTCGAGTTTTAATCAGACTAACGAACAACAGTTCATTCGCTTGTAACAAAAAAAATTAAAAATAAAAAAAATAATAATTAAGTTATATAGCCTATCTCGATAATTGGGCTGTCTAAGACTGAAATAATCTTTATAATCGAACCAGAAGTTCCTGAGATTAGCGCGTTCAAACAATCAAACAAACTCTTCAGCTTTATATTAGTATAGATAAGTAAGAACTTAACTAAGACCCCAACCCCAAACTAAGCAGAGCTTGTACTATGGGTGTTAGGTGACTGATATACTACATAGATACATTTTTTTGTAAATACATACATAATTGTGATACATAGAAAACACCCAGAAACGAAACCAGAAATTGTAGATCGTACAAAAATTATGCAATACGTTGTTAAGCACAGCGTTGTCAGTGTTTTTGGATTTTCTCGCGGTAAAAAGAACCTTTCGCGATAAATAGGCACAGAAAGCATTTTTCATATCGGATTAGTTTCTGGGATTAGCGCGTTTAAACAAACAAACTCTTCTGCTTCATAATATAAGTATCGCTGCTTTGTCAAAAATCAGTAGCAAGTTTTTCGTCGCGCAAAGTTGCTTAACCTTGTTAGCGTTTAAGATTGGCTTACCTGTCGTTTTTCCGTTGCATCCGGTTTGAAATCACATCGATTCTAAAGAAGTTTCACTTCAAAAAGTGACAAAACGTGTAAAAACATTGCTCAACCCCTGGACGAATTAACTGAGAAAACATTTTCTTAGCGAAAATGTAAAAGATTTGTTTTGATGGTGTTTCTTCTTTGCTTGGAATTTGTCAGTAGGTATGGCAAAGGCTCTGCAATGAAAATAAGAAATCTTATCGAAAATGAATTAATTGCCGCCTTTCATTGAATTGATTTCGAGAATAGTCTAATCATCTTATATAAGATTATTCGTTTGAGATTGATATATATGTCATATGTTTATTCAATAATGATACAAACCTGTCAGGGTAGGCGGCGGCGTTGAGCGAGCACATGTGCGTGACTTCCTTCAGGTTCAGTTTTCCATGCAAGTTTTTCTTTAATTTCCTTGACTTTTCCACCATCATCATTTTCTTGCAGCTGCTTAAATTTTTGCTCTTGTTGTTTAAGGTTTTCAAGTTCTTTGGGTCTTTTTCACCTTTATTTGATCTTTCTAAAATAAAAAAAAATGTGGTGATTAGATCATTGTTTGTAATTATATAATAAACCTTTTTTGCCAAATTATTACTCATGACTCACCTTTTTGTCCATTCTTCGCAAAGTCAATTTTAGAAAATACAAGTTTGCTGTCACTGTTAATGTTATGGTCAAATCAAAGGGTAGCACAGGAAGGTACTTGAAACTACAAAATTCTGTAAAAAGTATTGAATACAAGACATAAAGAAAAAATAAGTTTTTATGACAAAAATACAATTTGGATTTTATTAAGTAAGAATAGGTCGGTCTTCATATAATTATAGTTCATTTTGATTTCACATCCTAAGAATGTAGATGTAAATGTGCACCCAACGAAACATGAAGTTCAATTTCTATATGAGGAGCAAGTGATAGAGAAAATTAAGGCTTCTATTGAGAGCAAGCTACTCAGTTGTAATTCTACACGAGTTATGTACACACAGGTTGTTTTACCTATTCCATGAAATAGAAATGAAAACTCTGCTTGCGTTCTTGCTAATCGCGCAGATCGCAAAACATACTGTGAAATAAAAATAATAATCAGTGTTGTGCATTACCGCTTCAAGCAGAGATTTACCACACTTTCATCTTACCAATTATTTTTTAATTGTGTAAGTTTCTTTTACTGTTTTTTACAAGTCGAGTCTGTTGCAAGAGTCAAACCTTATGCATTTTTGGTTAATGTGAATTTTGACACTCTCTTACAACACAAATCAAAACTCAATAATAATAAAAACGATTGTTAGCTGCATTTTAAACTAAAATAGGTTTAAACCTATTTAAATATTTACTTTTATGAATAAGGGGGTTAATTCTAGGGTAAATTTATATTGATTACTTAATTACTTAATAAAATATATTTAACTAGGTTATTTATGATTGCGGCAGCAAGTCTAATGCTTATTTATTTTGTTTGCCTTCAAACCCTCTTTGTGTAACTTATTATATGTAATATATTATAACTAAGAAAATAACACAGATATATTAGCAAAGAATTTTATACGCTAGCTAGACAATTATACCGTTATTGTTAGATAAAATAATATGCATAATTTGTATAAATAAAGTTAACCTAATATTCACATGGTTGCGATCACCAACGTGGTCAGAAAAACAACATAACTACCATAGTAAATTAAAGTACAATTCGCGCCTTGCCAGTAACGATGAAACTGTACTATGTAACTTTAGGTGCCAAGGTTTAGTATTTGGACTATATTCATAATATATACAGAGGGACTTCTCTCTTGGCGAGAGAAATTAGGCCTTAATTCACCACGCTGGCCAAGTGCGGGTTGGTGAATGTCACATGTCCTTCAAACTAGACTATTATTATAAGTAAGTTATTATTTAACATTTGATGGATCAACATAAAGTTTAATGGAACTTTCGTATTTATGTTACATGCAAATACTTTCGTTAATTGACACACCTTATACTCTACATGTAAAAGCATAATAATTATAATGAAATAAAATTACATGCATAACGTTCCGCTAACGTGCAATGGGACGCATTTTCATTATAACACCTTAATTAACAATACCTATTTCGTAGATACCAACAAATATTTATTTTTAAAAGCTACTCTACTACTAGCTCCTACACTAAATATGTTAGCAACTATATTTGCAGCTCGAGGATTCTGGAAAGCTTCTGGACTCTGTGAAGAAGCATTTGAAGAAGCCAGATGAGGATTTGGCCGAGGATGATGATATTAATGGGAAGAATGTATTAGCAGGTGAGCATTTTTACTTGCACTATATATTCAATCTATATTATTTTGAATAAGTGCTAAACCTCAGTTCTTAGGTTAACCAATTAAAAATTTTTATACAGAAAAAGATTAAGATGCTTCGGTAACCTTCGCACACAGAATACTACACACTACACTACTACTTCTAGAATAATACTACTAATACAGGATCCTTCCTTTATTGGTACCTACCAGTTGCTTTCCTGGAGGTGTAGCTTTGTATAATGCTTGCGAAGGTTACAGAAGCGTCTTAATCTTTTTCTGCATAAAAATTAAAAATATGTGATATACATATAATTTTATGACAATATAATTTATTGAGCAGTTTGCTCTTGACAACCGTGTTGCCCTGTGTATTATGCATTTCCCTGCAGGGAAAAATCCATATTACTTACCTGTCTATCAATAAGATAAAATAAGTAGAAAAATATATTTTTTATGCCTTTAGTACTATGCCAAAGAGCTTTTAAAATCCGTTGCGTTGTTTATAAGTTTTGGATAGTTATAACATGGAAAAAAAAAAGGTGTGTGTACGATTCACACACGATAGAAGTGAAACTTCAGTAAATCGACGAAAGAATAAGAAGAATTAAAAAAAAGTGTGTGTGTGTCAGCTACGACGCACGATTGGAGTCTACTACTTACGAACTATAATTATGATATACTAGCTGACCCCAGCAAACGTTGTTTTGCAAAATGAAAAATTGATAGTAGCTGATTCTCCAGACCTACTGTATACGCATATAAAATTTGGTAAAAATCGGTAAAGCAGTTTCGGAGGAGTACGGTAACTAACATTGTGACATGAAAATTTTATATACTTTTGATAGATATGATCTTTGACGTTAGGAACACACCTACATTGCTTAGACAACAGTGAGTGCTTGTAATTTAATATGAACTTTATACCATAGCAATAAAGCTCAAATTGACTACGTTTTAGTTACAAATCATTTGTATGGGAAAAAGAAAAGGGCTATTTTTAGGGTTTTTCCAGCAATAATTCTAATTTTTCTCGCCGTAAAAACCATCCTTGAACTTCAACGAACATTTAAAAAAAAGATTTGGCCAAATTGGTCCAGGCGTTGTTGAATTATGCGCTTACCAACACATTTTGCGATTCATTTTTATATTATAGATATCGAATAGAAAAAAAGGGTAAATGAACGCATCTGCTAAAATGATAAGAGAAACAAACATAATTATCTGTAATTATTCGGATTATTTATATTACTTCAATAAAGCGTATTACATAAAGTATGTTACAAAATAAATAAAATACAGCAATACCTCGTAAATAATTCGTAGCAATAATTCGTAGTTGAGACTACGAAGTATCAAACAAATTTAATTTAATCAAGTACAAAGAAATTTAAATAAAGCATTGTATTTGTGTCTCTTACCATTTCCGTTTCATCTTTTTGCATCCGGTTTGAAATCACTACGATTCTATAGAAGTTTCACTTCAATAAATGATTTTGTATCATGTACGTACCTTGTATGCATACACAGACGACGGAAAGGACTTTGTTTTATATGTATTATGTTAAGAAGATTTGGAACGGAGACAATACAATTCCGTTTCAGTCGTTTGGGGTAGCTGATGTTTCTTAGTGAGGTTGCTAAGACATTTGGGTGATTTTCCAGTCGAAAACAGTATTTATTATTACTTTTTAAATTATCATGGTTTTTAACAATACTATGATTTAAAACGGGTAACATACCATGATTTGACGGTTTTTGGCCAATATCCTCGAGGACCTGGAGATCGATGAGATTGTTGAGTTCGTCAACGACATCCGTGCACGTGAGTAACTTTCTCGTACTTCCAGGAATAAGGTTAGCAGACGCCGGCCGGTGCTTTAGACAGACGACAGTAGGCCCAAACGACTTTTCCTGTGTTTTTGGATTTTGCCGAGATATCGTATTTTCCCGTGGTAGAAAGCCTAAAACCTAGACTTAAGTATTTGATTAGCACGTTCAAACAATAAAACGAACCGACTCTTCGATTTATAATATTAGCTTATAGACGGAACTCTGTGTGGCCGAAGAAACGAAACATTTATTTATTAATTTTTATTTGGATAAAATATTTTTTAAACAATTGTTTACTTTATTTCTACAATAAAATAGTTTTTTTCTTGTTATCCTATGATGATATGAATAAGATTTTGATCCAAATTTTGATGACTTAGATAATATATTTTTTTAATCCGTTCGTCGAGCTTCTACCGAGAAGTCAATGATCGAGGCTGGATCATCATCATTATTACACCCTATTAACGTTCCCACTGTTTGGACACAGGGATCTCTCTCTTGACGAGAGAGATTAGGATCACGGCGACAGCTTATATTCCTTTTCTTTCGAAAATACCCACAAATTTAAATATATTATTATCTGACAGCATTCTGTCACCTCTTACTGCACAATTCTTAAGATTATTGTGTTATCGTCAAATAGACGCATAATGATACACAGATTCTCTAGCGCCTGTGAAAGGGCATATGCTACTTTTTACCTCGGGATAATGCCTTATCCGTAACACCGCGGGGCAGTAATAGTATAATCTAATATTAAAAATCTATTTCCAGGGAGTAACATACCCGTGTATCCACGCAGTGTGGTCCCGTTGGGCCCCGGCTCAGGAAAGGGCTCGTCTGGCCACATTCGCCTTCAGCGGTAGTTACGCGGGCACCGTCGTGTCTATGCCGATATGCTCCTTACTGGCGCATTACACCGGCTGGCCGGGGATATTTTATGTGTTTGGTGAGTATAATACTCAGTTTGGGATATTTTATGAGTTTTATGAGTATAAAACATAGTTTGGTCGTGTTGGGCCCCGGGTCAGGAAAGGGCTCGACTAGCCACATTCGCGTTCAGCGGTAGTTACTTATTTTTTATTTTATTTGAGATATTGTACATACATTAAATTTACTTATTTTACTGAAAAAAATAGGGAATTAGAGATTATAAAAAAGGAATATGATATTTTACGTCCGTCAAAAGACACGCACCGTTACTTTAAAAACACATCGCTCCTTCAGATGTATACCAAAAGAGGTTCTCATTATTTGTTATTCTCTATTATGTGTATTTCGAGTTTATTACTTTGATTGAAGTACAACGCAAACTTACAGTGACCAGAGTGACTAAAGTGATATTGTGAACTTTGGTAACGTATACTTCTTAGAAAGAAAGAAAAATATTTATTTGATAAATTATGGAGGTTTTGTCTGTTCACGTCCGAATGTGATAATAACCCTCTGAATCCTTACACGTGACCTCCGGGTGGTGCTTAGAACAGTCTCTGGTGGCTTCGGCCGCGGCTTGTCTTCTTGGTTTTGGTCTTATTACAAAATTCGCAAGCATAAGCCTTTGAGTCCTATTCTAATGAAGATAAAGTTCATTTTCATAAGCTTTTGCATGTTTTAAACCTCTACTAATTAGAGTCAGATCCTCCGGGAAAGGTAATCCCTGTGACCTACTTCGCTTTAATTAATAACAAATTCTTTACTTTATTAAGTATATCATATGTCTATACCCGTAACCCGTAACACAAGCTAAGAGGTTACCACGGGGCTAGATGTTGTTGTGTGGATTGTAAGGAAATATTTATTTAGGAAAATATTTATTAATTTAATAATATCAGTATGATTTCACTTTCAAACCCGAGGTTATCCTCTCAATAACGTTAACAGAACACACCTTTAATATGGCTCATCGTAAAAAAAATACAAAGCATATTTTCGTCCGAAATTCTTCGTAATATTAGGTCCTTACATATGAAATTGGCATTTTGTATGGGAGGAACAAAAAGTCGAATATTTTTTAATATAATATATTTAATTAATCAAAGTATGAACCATTATTTTCTATGCACTTTTGCCATCTTATAGGTAGTTCATTGATCCCTTTACTAAAAAAACCAGTCGGACGGGAATCAATAAAATCTTTGAAGGCGATTTGGACTGCCCCATCGGAGTTGAATTTTTTCCCTTGCAAGAAGTTATCCAAATTTCGAAAAAAATGGTAATCTGTTGGAGCAAGGTCCGGGGAGTACGGAGGATGTCTTAGACTTTCCAATTGAAGCTCTTCTAATTTAGTAGCCGTCTGTTGCGCAGTGTGTGGTCTAGCGTTGTCGTGAAGCAGCAGTGGCGTGGAGCGATTGACCAGCCTAGGTTGTTTAGCCGCTAGCTTTTCCATCATGGTTTGCAATTGCTGACAATAGACATCAGCCGTAATAGTCTGGCCAGATTTGAGAAAACTGTAATGAACAATACCGGCACTAGTCCACCAAACGCTTACAAGTAACTTTTTTGGGGTTAATTTTCGCTTGGGGCAGGATTTGGCTGGCTGGCCAGGATCCAACCATTGCGCTGAGCGCTTCCGATTATCGTAAAGAACCCATTTTTCATCACAGGTAATGATTCGGTTTAAAATACCTTCATTATTGTGCCGGTTTAGTAATGTAACGCAGCAGTCGACGCGCGTTTGCCGGTTTGCTTCAGTCAATTCGTGAGGTACCCACCTTTCAAGCTTTTTAATCTTCCCAATTTGCTTCAAGTGAATTAAAACAGTTTTATCACTAACACCGCAGCCTGCAGCTAACTCGGACGTGGTTTGCGATGGATCCGCTTCCACAATAGCCTTCAACTCTTCATTATCAACTTGAGTCTCAGGCCGTCCACGGGGCTTGTTCTGCAAGTCGAAATTTCCAGAACGAAAACGTTGGAACCAAAAACGAACTGTGTTTTCTTTTGCAACACGACCGCCATACACATCATTCACCCTTCGAGTTGTTTCCGCAGCACTAGTGCCACGGCGGAACTCGTACTCGTAAATAATGCGATATTTTAAGTTTTCCATTTTGTAAAATGAGTGACGCAAACAGAAAAAAACAAATGAATGACGATCATCGAAGCACAAATACATGAGTCTATAGCTGTACAAATTTGAATTTGGAATTCCTTACCAAAGAGGAGAAATTTGTGATTAAAGTGGCCAGTACGAAAAACGCCAATTTCATATGTAAGGACCTAATATTTTCTCAACTCACAAAGTGGTTTCATCTTAATATTTATTTACTTTCTGTCGTTCGATTTTACCGGAATATGTTTTTATCGGTAAGTTGCTCCTTCTTAACAATTCTTGTTTATTGGGTTTAATATTTTTCGACAGTTTTGAAGATGAAGGTAAAGATACAAACCTTCTAAGCACCTATGATTATTTTGTTTTGTTTTTTTTTGTATTTTTTTCCCCTCCCGACCACAAACTGTAAACATCAAAGTACGTAAAATGTTGTGGGATCTCGATTCACTCCATTTGTTTGTGCTCTGCGCTATATTTTGCCAAATGACAAAATATCCAACTTTTCCTTACCAAGTAACGTATATATTTCACATTTGGAGGCAATACTGGCAGTATTGCCTGCGGACATGAAGCCCTAGATTATTAGCATATAAATACAATATGTTTAATAATGTTGTTTGTAACCAACTCAAAACCAATAGATTCCGAAGTTGGTCGAATTTTTGTTAATATAACAATAGGATAGCTGATAGGACTATGTGCCACTACGGGCTTAGCCTCTGTTAAAATGTGTGTCTTCTAAACCAACTTGTGTAACTTCTAAAATAAAAGAATGATAAAACTGAAAAAAATATGAAATGCAATTGCAAATTGGTTTGAACGATGTCGAGTTTTTTTTTAGTCGTCCTGGTTAGTTTCAGAAGTAGTTTGGACAAACGATTTATATCAATGGATAATATCGTGAAATTTGACAAGCTTAAAATTACTTTCATTTTGCTGTAAGGAATAAGAACATACCGTAAAGTCCAGCCCAAATATTATGCCGATTTCCAGTATGTGGTAAACACCAACCACGGGGCTAGATGTTGTTGTGTGGATTGTCTGGAAATATTTATTTATTTATTTTATGCAGTGCTGTCAGTGGGCGTGCACACGGACCGCGAACGGCTGCCCCTTCAAAGCCTGGAGGCGATCACGGACGCGTTGCTCGAGATCATGGAGGCTTGCCAGGCCGACGTGCCCGGCTGCGACTGGCTGTAGACCTGGTAACTATAAATATAAATAAATAAAATAAAAATATTTTATTTCGAACAACAAATAATCCATAGTTTGTTAGTAAACTTAATGACTAGGTTTAGTAAAATCAAATAACATAAATATTAAAATTAAATGATATAATTCCTTCAACGAAATTAAATCAGATCATACATTAAATTAAATGAAACTAAACATCTGCTGCATATACTACAGAAGCCCGTAGAGGCCGAAAAGTTATCGAATAATAATAATAATAAAATATATATATATACCTATGTATATATGGAGTGGGGAAGGAAAACTTTAGATTTGACACTAATATCCGACAATAGTTTCACGGACACGAGAATTTTATATATAAGATAATGCTTCAATGAATAATTTTAACTAACTAACTAAGAACTTCGAAAAATTGCTTCACGAACACTTATTTTTATCTATTATATAGTCAATTATTATCGCTCTTATTTGGATATAGTTTATTAATTATGTAAGTTTATTTTTAAGTTAATTTTATCTGCAAATAGTTTTGAATAGTTTATTTGGTATTTATTTATTCTCCTTGTAATATCTTCTTTACGTTACGCCACTGCCTATTTCGTTCTATTTCTTTCCTGTCCATCCAAAGGTTGTCTGGAAGAGATCGCTCACAGCGATAAGGCCGCCCTTTGTACTCCAATATATTGTCTTGTGATTGTTTGCAGTTTGTATTTTATTTGTGGTGTCTAAAATCATAATTGAGATTCAACAGTTTTACTAAGTTGCAAATCAAATTTTAAACTTCTTAACGGAATATTTTTCTCATTCATCAGCCAAACGTTGGTAAAAACCATTTGTAAGATTTATTGCGCCAACGATGTATCTAAATAAGGGAGTGTATGGAACTAAGTATTATTATTAAAATAGAATAGGAATTGAGTTGAGAGCTAGCTTGTAACCTTACGTGAGTAGATACATGCTTACCTTTTGAACATAATTGAAGGCATTCATTAAAGAAACGGAATTTACATAAATTATTATTTTATATGTCGGAGCAGGAGGCCTCTCTGGGTCAGGCATCGTAGGTTTTTAGGGCAATGAGCTAAATCACAACACCAGGTATAACAAGTTTTAATTTAATTTTCTTGCTACACAAATTAACACGAAATAATATCACTGATAGATAAACTAGACTACCCTGACTGATCAATTCTAGATTTGATTATAATTGAAATCAAATAGGATTACACCGAATTTTAGTACTCTTGAAATCATTGGTGTACATTTTTCATTTCCTAAGCCAAGCCATTCGTGTCTTTTCCAAAGCATCAGTTCAAATTAAGCAAAGTTAATATTATAATTCAATGTCATGTTATTGTGTATTTATCAGGTTTCAACAATGGAAAGAAACAAGTCAAATAAATTGCTCAAATGAGAAATGAGTTGAACTTTGCCGAAAGCTACGTTGTTGTCGGCAAAGTTTCGTCACAATGCTGCTCTTGGTGGATTATTGTTTAATGTATTTAAGTGTGCTTTTGGTCGTTGTAAGCCATTCAATTTCCTTGATGCCAAATATGATTTTGTATCATGGAAAACACGAAAAGATTACCGGAATTTTATTCGGATCAGTCAGGGAAAAATGATAAGTGTTGCCGTTTTCTTTCAATGTAATTTTAGTAAGTAAAAAAATTAATTGACTTCAACCTTTCTTTCTTATGCTGTATAATAAAAATCAAATTAAGACTAATTACTTCATAAAATTATACTGAAGAGGAAAAACCCTTATTTTACGCAAATTAAAATTAACCCCTCCCTTGATAACCGTGAATTTTATCTAACTTGTACCATTCTTGACATAGTGTATTTTTTTCTTAATTGTATTTTTAATTGTATTTTCTAGTTGGTGGTCCTATTAAATAAATAAATATACCAGCAACCTAACACTTATATTAGCTTTGGTTAGTTTAGAGTTAGGTAATGTTAGATGATTTGTATACTTTTTAAAAATTTTGCAACATATTTGATGATGCACCAATAAAGTCAATCAAGACTCCTTTCAATTCTCAAAAATTTCAAACCAAAGTTGCTAGGGCAATCTCACAGTGCTTAAAATATCCATAATCATGTTTATAAAAGCATAGGGCCTTAATTAGCAGTTGGTTCGGCGAGCGTACTGGGATTTGGACACACTGAACAGTAAAATACACAATAAATACGACTAGGAATATTTATAATGAATAATACATTCGTTCCTTTAATTTTAAATCTATTTTAAAAGAATATTAGTGACTTATTGGACGAAATAGCCTGTATTTTAGTGTTCAGTATATATTTGTTTTACATATCCTGTTACTTATGCTGAAATCAATAGCTGATATTATTGTTACTTTCAGATACTTAAATTAAATTTTATATATACAACCGGTAGAAATCGAAAGATTCATGTTCATTATAATTCAAACTAAGATAACTTAGATAATTATCTTAGTAACAAACAATAGACACTTCGTATAAAGAGAAAAATATAGAAATTAATTAAATCACAATTATCGCCCACATTCGATTAATAGCTATTCGAATGACTCGAGTCACGAAGACACGCATACCTGAAAACGATAGCTTGCGTTAATTGAAACCGATTTAAATAACAAAATGCCTTACACATGTTAATCGAGATGTATTCAATACCCAATCAATCAATCGGTGGAATTCTTCGGTTCGGGAGCTATGATGTGCCTTACAGACAGAGAGATAGACACAGACAGACAGACAGACAAGTCAAACTTATAACAAACCGCTTTTTTGGTCGTGGGTTAGTAAAATTATACAACTTATTATAAGTAAGTCATAGTTAAACAAATAATTTGTCCCTACAAGAAGTAAGCATATAAAATTGTCGACTCCAACTGAAACACATGCGGACCTTGAGAGACACCAGCTTGCAGAAATGTGACTCACCAGGCAGCCGAGCGCGTTTACCTTTACCCACAAAAGGGTAATGGGGAAGATCCCCGTACCCACAGAGGGTAATGGAAATGGAGAAGATCCCAGAGGGTAATGCCAAATTTACCGGAAGTACCATTAGCCATTCTTGTTCTTCTCACCTTTTATTTAAGTGTGGAATTACGCCTGCCCGTAACTCATGTCCAAAGATAACCACGGGTCTAGATGTTGCCGATCATTATTAACATTGATCGTGTTGTAATGTCCAACCGAACCGCGCCCACATAGGTCATAAGCCTCATATCAATAAATTTGTGTTATACGAACCTGCCTAATTTATTTAAGTAGAGAAAAAATAGTATTTTAGTATTAGTAAGTAATTCACATAGGTCTTACAATTTGAAAAATGCTTTTTTAGTATGGGTGGGTCATCATGATCATCACTTGATTGATATCTTTTCATGGCCAAAGCTTTGCGCTTAGGCTTAGGCTTATCTTCATCCGTTTGAAAATCTGAGGTGACCTCTGATGGTTTATGTTTTTGCTTTGCCTTTTCTAGACTATCTGTGGATCAAAAATACACAGGTCACCACAAAAGCATTGTCATGCACATGTTAATCTCCCAAAATCAGGCAGATACTATATAAATAATCCCACTCCCATTGAACTAAATAGAGAGAGCATAGATTGAATCCCACAGTAAGTAATTCAAAGTGACAAAATGCTCAGAACAGCTTTATTTAGTGTAAAAGAACCGGTGACATCTATCCACCAAAGAAGAGAATATTATGTATAACCAGCGATAATGTCCATAAAAAACCCAACACGGGTATATTTGTAGACATTCGATATTTTAATTTCGATAATATTTCAAAGGCTTAACACACACACTTAGACACATGCGAAATGGAGATAAATGACACTCTTAAAAAAATTATAACGCCAATGATGCCTTTCAACAATAATAAAAAATGAATCAGACATCATGAGAAAAATACAAAACGGTCAAATAAATAAAAATATGTTTGTCACCTCTGTAAGTTGAATTTTTATTTATTTTACCTCTCTAACTCAAAATTTATAAGAATAAACCTCAAACTCTTTATGTCGGTGTTTTCATTATTTTCTACACAATCAATTTGGTTAATAAATTTACAGCCCACCTTATAATGATTGTACAGCTTACAAAGTTCACATTGTTTCCCATAGGCAGGGCAGCGACGGGGCCCATGCTCAGTGTTACATTTTTACATTTATATGTGAGCAAGAAGGTCTTTGATAAGTTGACACTAGATGTGTTGCAAAAGGTACATAAAAACTTATAAAATTCACATTATTTTCTTACCTACTTAAACTGTGTTTTTATACTGTGTTTATGGCTCGTCCTAACACATATTGGCAAACTTTAAAATTATTCAAAATTAACAGTGATTAATAACTCATGTGTTTATGGCTCGTCCTAACACAGTCATATTGGGAAACTTTAAAATTATTTAATATTAACAGTGATTGATATCTCATGTTATTCAAAATTGTAAAAAAAACAACAAAATAACGGTATTTATTTATTGCTTAACTAACAACCTGCCCTGGGTTTTCAAGTGTGCAAACTTTGCATAAAAACCTCTATTCAAATTACTCTGTTTAAGTTATTGCTGATTATTGCATAAAAATAATTTAAACCATGTTAGTAAAGAGGCTTCCCTCTTAACCCTATTTCTTTACAGATTGACCTTCTAGCAGCAGCTAGATGCAACATGTTCTCACATGTGCTAGCAAACTATCAGAACTCATTTCTGAACTTTGCAACCAAAGTCTCTCAAACACTCGAAGCTACAGCAAACACTTTGAAATCAATGCCGCAATATGAGTTTTGTATATTGAAAGAATTGTCTCAGAGCTTGGGTGAGGGAAAAGAAGGTGAAGCGACAAATGAAGGGGAAGGACCTAAAGAGCTTGTGCCTCAAGACAAAGACCAGATGCTATTCTTCCAGGTAATTTTCATGAAAATCTTGTAAAATCACATGTTTTTCAGTGTTTTTAAAACCACTCAGCTCACTAAAGACTTTACTATTCTTAATAATCATAGTAGGAAATCTAATCTGAAAACAAACAATTTTTTGTATGAAGGCCGAATTTTACGCGAGTTGGGAGTTGGAGTTGGCTTTCGGGCTTAGGCACTGCAAGACCCGTTTCACCATCTCCGAGTAAAGATAGACAATAAATAGTCCATCTACCTTTTAGGTCTTCGTGCTAATCCCATAAATTTGACAGTTTATCAAAACAACATTTTTATCTTAACCTATCAAATGAATGGGATAACAACATGTTGTTAATTACAGGAGATAAAATGGCAACTAATGGTAAGGCTACTTATCACACAAAATTACCCTTCATTACCTACATAACCTCAGTTTACATTATTCACTATGGCGACTGTAACACTGGTCAGGAATTTTAACTTAAACTTATGTCAGTTAGGGTGTAGATGGCCTACCCTTTTGTGTGCTCTGGCTCGAGTATCCAAGTTTGTTGACAATTAAGGTACCACCTACATAGTTGAGATTTATATATTATAATTAAGATTACTAAAAAGTTATCTTAACATAATATGAGACATCTTTGTATGACCGAGATTCTATGGGCTAACTCTCTGTCCCTTCATCAAATCTACTCCATGACATCATAAATTGAAAAATAATTTTATACCTTTATAAGCCGTAAGATATTTTGCCCGCATAGTAATTCTGTTTCATATGTAGCAAGCCGCCCGATTTCCTAGCATTATCATTGCATCTATGAAAATAATAAATAAAAAAGTAAATATTTGTCTCTGTCTTAATTCAGGCCATTTTCGACCCCCTGTAACTTCGTTGTGGATAAAACTAGAAGACTGAAATTTTCAGTAACCATGCAGGCATTGTAAAGACACGGTATATTTCAAATTTCATTCAATTTGAACCAGTATTTTATGAATTATAACGGGTCAAATTTCTTAATTTTGTCGGAATCCGAACAACAAGAAAACTCGTCTCACAAAAATTCTTCTGGCCGTCCATGAACACCGAAGTCGCATTGTGGGCAAAACAATGCTTACAGTGTCAGCGATGCAAAGTACAGCGTCACACACAATCCACGCTCAGAAAATCTATGTACCAAATTTAATTGCAATCGCCTCATATTTTTGCGTCAGAAAAACAGACAGAGTTACTTTCGCATTTATAATATCACACACATTTATAGTATGGAATCATGTAAAAATAAGGTTTATAGTCTTTCAACTTCACTTAATATTTATCAATAGTATGTTTAATTTACTGTGTTTCTTTTCAGTACTACATATACTTACTCATTTTTTTTTATTTATAAATCTGTGTAAACGCCACTGCTCTCTCTTATTACCAAATTTCTGATCCATCCAAAGGTTGCCTGGAAGAGATCGCTATTAGTGATAAGGTCGCCCATTGTGTCACTGTATGAAACATGCATCTCCTATGTATGTTCCTATATTATTGTGGTGTTGAAATAAAAAAAAAATGTATTGTATTATTATGTGTCCAGTATTTTGGACGGACTATCAAACGGAGTAAACAGAAACCCTATTTAGACCTCGGTAAGAACCTTACTTAATTTCTATTGGGAAATGGCGCGAAGGAAAATATTACCTGAACTTTGATAAAATAAAGCTGTAATTAAACTAAAGACACAAAATCGTAATTTACCTTGCAGCAGGTGACCCGGCTGAAAGACACGCAAAGAGAATGGCCCAAGACAAACCTTATGCATGCTCGACTTGCCATAAAACATTCTTGCGTAAGGAGCACCTAAACAACCATGTTCGCAGTCACACTGGAGAAACTCCATACAGGTAATGTCTATGCTCCTCTTACAAAAATAATTAACATCAAATTCCACGACTAAAGCAATGCCAAAGGATGAGAAGTAAGTACAATTTATTGATAAAATTACATAAATTACACTGCTAAGTATCATCTTCAAGAACCTATTAAAGATAATGTAAAACCATATCGAATCAACAATGAACATGGAAAACTAGATTTATTAATGTGCGATCAGGTAACATTTGTTTAACCTGTCCATAATATGTTAGTAATGGGTGTGACAATCCTGTATGCTGTTACGTCAATGACCCACAGATAAATTCTACTACTAGACGATAAGAATGTGAGTACTTGTATTAAATCAATGTCTCATTAGTACGCCTTCGAAGAAAAATATACTGATACCGTAAATAAAGCAAATAAAATAAGCTATCTATCAAAGAACCAGAAAAACACAGTACAAGGGGCTCGTCTTTGACCCATACGAAGTCCTTAGATACGAATCTACGGGCACCTAATGCCCTTAATAGCCTATTGTTCCAAAGGAATTCTTTCTTCTCCTTAATTACAAACATTTTTACGGATGTCAATACCAGAGACAAGAATAAGAATTGAAATTAGAAAAAAACGTAAAAAAGTTTGCAGTGTAACCACGCTTCTCACATGTTTAAACTTTTGTTTACATGCGCAACAAAGGTCAAACCATTCATTTTTGTAGTGTTTTCTATTCTTGTCCGCGATCTTGGCAGTTAACACAGCCAAGGCTGACTTATACTTATTTTAAATTAACTTTTTTTTTTGGAATAATGATAATAAATAATTGAGGTTACTTTTACACCATGCGCCCACCTAAAACTTCTGTATTTTAGCCCCAACTGTTTTCAAAGTGACAACTGAATTACAAAAAGTTTTATATATGTAGGTTCAGAGTAAACAGAACCCAAAGGTACTGAATAAAAAAGCTAGAATACATTGTTTCAGTTCATTCCTGTACAAAAATTCCATTCAGCTACAGAGTAAAAGGGCCTTTTTAGACAAGAATTCGATTATGTTTTATTAAATTTCTGACTTAGAAGTTTTCCAGTTAATTTAAACTTGGATTCCACTTAGTGAATAATACGACATCAAGCGCGGAAGATTCAGATTCGGACGTCGAAATAGTAGAGAACGAATGGGAATCCGATAACAATGTCTCTTCGCGTCCTGATCATTCGGACAACGAAAAAACTTCATCCCCTGATAGGGAACAAAGCGAATCGCCCGTTCTACATCTTGTTGAGCCTGACAACAACAATTCTGGTAAAGATTCCTTGGACTACAGAGACTATCTAGAGAAAAATATTGAAACCAAAGAAAATGATAATAAACTGATAATTTCTGCTGTATTTTATTTATATTATTTTGTAACATACTTTATGTAATACGCTTTATTGAAGTACATAATATAAATAATCCGAATAATTACAGATTTATGTTTGTTTCTCTTATCATTTTAGCAGATGCGTTCATTTACCCTTTTTTTCTATTCGGTATATACTTGGCGCTCCTAGAGAAATACCTCATCAAGTCAAAAATAGGCACAATGAGCATAAAATTAATTAAAAAGTTCAGACCATTCACGCTAATCTATGAATCACCTAGCCCCAAACTTGTACTGTGGTTTTAGGTGACTGATATTATATCTGAACTTTTTAATTAATTTTATGCTCACTTACAGAGTATAATACTCTGTAAGTAAATAAGTTAACTTACAAGTTACTGAGTAAGTTACTATAGAGTAGTATATCTAGAAAGAAAGATTGCGCTCTATATAATAAAGAAGCAGTCGGTTTTTTGATATCTCAATTTTTGTCATATGATTTCTCAAACGTTTTTATATTAATTTATTTTTTAATTTATAAAACATTCCTTTATTTACATTTAATAAAAAAGCTCATACATGTACAAAGTAGGTTTATATTTCGTTACGCATATTTTATGTTCTTTTACATTAGAACACATCATAAATTGTAGGGTAGTTTTTTGTTGTCTACTCACTCGTCTAATTTTAGAAAACCTCCCGCGTTACTATTTGGCGATGGTATTTATATTTTCGGTTTTTATTTTATAGTCTACGTGTTCACAAATGCCCTTGTTACAAATTAGAAGTTATAGGGGCACACACCGAATTAAATAATGATACATAATGTATATGGTTTAGTGTTTAGTCATAAAATATTTGTTACAAAAATGTACCGATGTACCTACGAAGAGGCCCGAGGTGTCAACATTTTTGATTGATAGGTCCAAATATATTAATTTTAAATATATAACTTTCTAATTAAATTCTTGAAGAAAAAATAAAACCAAGTGCTTACTATCACTAACTTTTTAATTTAAGTAATCAAAAGCTGCTGCTCTACTGCTGAAATGAACCTTCACTAGAATTTTGCAGGAATTTGTGATATAACTTATGAACTACCCGTTCTTAAATACGGCCGAGATTTCAAATTGGTCGTGCGCATAAAAATAAAAAGATAACCTATAAACCATTTTTACTACGCATGTTCTATAATAAGCGGCGTATTTGTATATAATTAATCATCAAATTAGGTTCTCTGTGAAGCACCTGTTCAATGTTGAATATTAATTATTAAGAACTTCAGATGTGTATTTTAATTAAATAAGTTTTAAATTTGACTTTGCGAAGAATGGACAAAAAGGTGAGTCATGAATAATAATTTGGCAAAAAAAGGTTTATTATATAATTACAAACAATGATCTAATCACCACATTTTTATTTTATTTTAGAAAGATCAAATAAAGGTGAAAAAGACCCAAAGAAATTACTTGAAAACCTTAAACAACAAGAGCAAAAATTTAAGCAGCTGCAAGAAAATGATGATGGTGGAAAAGTCAAGGAAATTAAAGAAAAACTTGCATGGAAAACTGTCTTACAAAAAGCAGAAGGGCAAAAAGTCAAAGATGATCCCACACTTTTGAAGAAATCAATAAAAAAAATGGTATAGTATTACATTAAAATTTAAAATAACCCCCAATTCCAAAACTTTAGTTCCCATATATTAAGTCATACTATTTTGTAATGCCTTCATTTGAGAACCCACTCAAGTATATTTGCAGATTATTTATTTTTCTTCCCCACTCTTGCCCTCATAACTTTTAAACAAATCAAACAATTTCATAAAAACATGTCTAAGAACACTTGCATGAAACTCATCTATCATACAAAAAAAAACCATTTGAAATTTTCTTAGTAAGGTTATGATAGGTTCGGCTGCAACGTGGTTTTCTCAAATAGCGTTTCCCGATATGAAATGGGTAGAACTTACGAAATTTTTCTCTTGCTCTAATACATACATATTCAGTATAAACTGCATAATGGTTTACGTCGATTCTCATATATAATATAGGACTTAGATAAGTTTTAATAAACCTATTACCCAAAGCAAACCTAACCTAACCTAAGAAAGTTGGTTTAATTGGGTTAATAGTACGGAAGTAAATATTTCTTTTTGGTTGAATTATTTTAGTGTAAGATGAGGGTAATCAATATTAAGATAATCAGATTAAGTTGATAGGTTTAGATGAATCTACATGTATGAGTTTTGTTATTGGAATTTAAGTTTTTTTTTTGTATTTTATTTATAAAGTGAACTTTATGGACTGCGATTCTTTGCAGCTATACTATAGTTGTATGGAGTGTCAGTCTATAAGGTTAATGATTTCATATTATGTGTTTCAATGATAGGAACAAAATGTTGTCGCATAATAATAGCGACAGTAAATGAAGGATAAGTCATAGCCGTCGGTCATGTTGTTGACAAATGGTAGGCTATTTAGGAAAAAAAAAAAAAAAAAAAAAACCTAACCTAACCTAACCTACCTAACCTAAGAAAGTTGGTTTAGTTGGGTTAATAGTACGGAAGTAAATATTTCTTTTTGGTTGAATTATTTTAGTGTAAGATGAGGGTAATCAAAATTAAGATAATCAGATTAAGTTGATAGGTTTAGATGAATCTACATGTATGAGTTTTGTTATTGGAATTTAAGTTTTTGAAGTGAAACTTCTTTAGAATCGTTGTGATTGCAGACCAGATGCAACGGAAATACGTCAGGTAAGCCAATCTTAAACGCTAACAAGGTTAAGCAACTTTCCGGAACGCCAGTACTTGGATGGGTGACCGCCCGGACAAAATCTTTTTGCACAGTACTTTTTTTATTCATCTCATTCTTTTGTCGATTTGCTGAAGTTTCACTTCTACCGTGTGTGAATCACACACACACCTTTTTTTTTCAATTTTATTTATAAAGTGAACTTTATCGACTGCAATTCTTTGCAGCTATACTATAGTTGTATGGAGTGTCAGTCTATAAGGTTAATGATTTCATATTATGTGATACATGATACAATGATAGGAACAAAATGTTGTCGCATAATAATAGCGACAGTAAATGAAGGATAGGTCATAGCCGTCGGTCATGTTGTTGACAAATGGTAGGCTTATTAGGAAAAAAAAAAAAAAAAAAAAAGGTGTGTGTGCGATTCACTCACGATAGAAGTGAAACTTCAGTAAATCGACGAAAGAATAAGAAGAATAAAAAAAAGTGTGTGTGTGTCAGCTACGACGCACGATTGGAGTCTACTACTTACGAACTATAATTATGATATATGTATATCGAATAGAAAAAAAGGGTAAATGAACGCATCTGCTAAAATGATAAGAGAAACAAACATATTATATCTGTAATTATTCGGATTATTTTTATTACTTCAATAAAGCGTATTACATAAAGTATGTTACAAAATAATAAAAATAAAATACAGCAATACCTCTTTGCGCGATACTTCGTAGTCTCAACTACGAAGTATCGCTCAAAGAAATTTAAATAAAGCATTGTATTTGTGTCTCTTACCATTTCCGTTTCATCTTTTTGCTTCCGGTTTGAAATCACTACGATTCTATAGAAGTTTCACTTCAAAAAACAAAACAAAACCTAACCTCACCTAACCTTCCTAACCTAAGAAAGTTGGTTTAATTGGGTTAATAGTACGGAAGTAAATATTTCTTTTTTGTTGAAATATTTTAGTGTAAGATGAGGGTAATCAAAATTAAGATAATCAGATTAAGTTGATAGGTTTAGATGTATCTACATGTATGAGTTTTGTTATTGGAATTTAAGTTTTTGAAGTGAAACTTCTTTAGAATCGTTGTGATTGCAGACCAGATGCAACGGAAATACGTCAGGTAAGCCAATCTTAAACGCTAACAAGGTTAAGCAACTTTCCGGAACGCCAGTACTTGGATGGGTGACCGCCCGGACAAAATCTTTTTGCACAGTACTTTTTTTATTCATCTCATTCTTTTGTCGATTTGCTGAAGTTTCACTTCTACCGTGTGTGAATCACACACACACCTTTTTTTTTCAATTTTATTTATAAAGTGAACTTTATCGACTGCAATTCTTTGCAGCTATACTATAGTTGTATGGAGTGTCAGTCTATAAGGTTAATGATTTCATATTATGTGATACAATGATAGGAACAAAATGTTGTCGCATAATAATAGCGACAGTAAATGAAGGATAGGTCATAGCCGTCGGTCATGTTGTTGACAAATGGTAGGCTTATTAGGAAAAAAAAAAAAAAAAAAAAACAAAACAAAACCTAACCTCACCTAACCTTCAGGAAACCTAAGAAAGTTGGTTTAATTGGGTTAATAGTACGGAAGTAAATATTTCTTTTTTGTTGAAATATTTTAGTGTAAGATGAGGGTAATCAAAATTAAGATAATCAGATTAAGTTGATAGGTTTAGATGTATCTACATGTATGAGTTTTGTTATTGGAATTTAAGTTTTTTTTTTGTATTTTATTTATAAAGTGAACTTTATGGACTGCAATTCTTTGCAGCTATACTATAGTTGTATGGAGTGTCAGTCTATAAGGTTAATGATTTCATATTATGTGTTACAATGATAGGAACAAAATGTTGTCGCATAATAATAGCGACAGTAAATGAAGGATAAGTCATAGCCGTCGGTCATGTTGTTGACAAATGGTAGGCTTATTAGGAAAAAAAAAAAAAAAAAACAAAACCTAACCTAACCTAAGAAAGTTGGTTTAATTGGGTTAATAGTACGGAATTAAATATTTCTTTTTGGTTGAATTATTTTAGTGTAAGATGAGGGTAATCAAAATTAAGATAATCAGATTAAGTTGATAGGTTTAGATGAATCTACATGTATGAGTTTTGTTTTTGGAATTTAAGTTTTTTTTTGTATTTTATTTATAAAGTGAACTTTATGGACTGCAATTCTTTGCAGCTATACTATAGTTGTATGGAGTGTCAGTCTATAAGGTTAATGATTTCATATTATGTGATACAATGATAGGAACAAAATGTTGTCGCATAATAATAGCGACAGTAAATGAAGGATAAGTCATAGCCGTCGGTCATGTTGTTGACAAATGGTAGGCTTATTAGGAAAAAAAAAAAAAAAAACAAAACAAAACCTAACCTAACCTAACCTTACCTACCTAACCTAAGAAAGTTGGTTTAATTGGGTTAATAGTACGGAAGTAAATATTTCTTTTTGGTTGAAATATTTTAGTGTAAGATGAGGGTAATCAAAATTAAGATAATCAGATTAAGTTGATAGGTTTATGTAGATTATGTATATGTAGATTATGTGTTTAGAAGGAAATACGTTTGTCTTGGAGTTATCACATTAATGAAATAAGCAGAAAAGTCAACTACACATTTCATTCTCTGAAACGTCTCCAAAACTTTCTTCCCCCTGAGACCAGGATTCAACTTGCACAATCAATGCTCTTGCCTATAATTGACTATGCTGACGTATCCTTCTTGGACCTCTCAGAAGAGCTCCTCAATAAATTAGAGCGCCTACAAAATCTGGCAATTCGCTTTGTGTTTGGATTGCGCAAATTTGATCACGTGTCACAGTTCCGGTCTCAGTTAAAATGGCTTCCCATTCGCCGGCGTCGCGATCTCCATGTTTTGTGTTTCCTCTACTATACCCTTTACAATCCTTTATCACCTTCGTATCTTCGTGAACGTTTTGAGTTCCTTGTTCCGCGAGGCTCGTCTTGTAGAACCAGTAAATCTCTTCTTCTGAAAACTGCTGATCATAAAACTCGTCGCTATCGCGAATCCTTCACCATGGCCGCTCCCCGACTTTGGAATGCCCTGCCCCATTCAATATTAGCCAGCCCTTCACTTAACGTTTTCAAAGCAAAAGTAAAAGATCATTATCTCTCTGAAAACACTTAGTATTATTTTAAGTTAGGTATTTCTCTATATGGAAAATATTCTAGGTTATGTATAATGATATATGTATGTGTATGTGTTATTTATAATATGTATATTTTAACATAAATATTTATAGGTACATGTATAGGTATTTTATATTTTAGGTATATGTATTTTAGTGTTTAAATATAAATATATATTTATATATAGTATATATAGTATTTGTACTTAAAAATTGTTTTTGTAATTTAAGCCTTTTTTTCTATTTACTTCTCTCTTTCTAACTTGTATGTACACTGCATCTCTACCTACTCTTATTTGTTTCAAATTTCTTCATCACCACAGGTTTGCTGTAAGAAAACTCTTATAGGGTTAAGCTCGCCTTTGTACATGACCATTGTTAATAAACCTTAATGTATCCTTTTTGTGTACAATAAAGAATTTATGAATTTATGAATTTATGAAATAAACGTTTTGACTTTGACTTTGACTTTAATTATTTTGGAATACCTTTATAATATTTATGTAGGTAGTATTCTTTAAACTCCAATTATTAGAGATAATCTATTATCAGAAGTGGGATTCGAGCTATTGCTATTATTAACACCTTTTCGCATTTCAGATACGACTCGTACGACGTTCCATGTAAAATGGACCCAGCGGTCTTGGAGGGCTTGCAGAAGGCCATTCGAGATGCGGTGACTGATCGACATCGAGGCGATGACGTGTGTTGCCGCGGTGTAGCCGCCTTTCCCGATCCCGATAAGAACAACAATCGTACAGAGGGCTGGTGCAACTGTAGCAGCTCTTATCGCCGAGGATCTGAGATTGAGTAGCATCACTACGGTCGCTAAAGCCGGTAAGGCCCTAAAGGGCTCTGCTTTAATCTGGTATGAACCCTGGGACACTGAGATGCTGCAGATTCATACAGTGAATACGTTAAGGAAAAGTAAAGACTTTAAAAATAATAATAATATAGGATCTTTTTGAGGAACAAATAGTCGAGCTTGTTTGTGGAAGTATAACTTATGTATCCATTCCAATAGCGTCTCGTAACAGCCGTTAAGTCCACTGCAGAACTACTTTATTATTCACGACTTGCGTCAAATCTGCTTAGTAAATGCCCAAAAGTATTTTTAGGTTATTCTGAGAAAATATGCTTCCTTTGCAACAGACTGTGCCATATTCGAGCTATCAAAAACAATAATAAGATAATAATGCCACAACCTGATCCGAAACCATGTACCTATAGTTAGTCACCATGTGCTTATTGTAAAAAGAAGGAACACTCTGATGAAGTTTGCTTTTTTTATACGGCGAAAAATTCCCATTTTTATTTCTAGTTACAAAAAGTCTCCTTAACCACAGGAGAGTTGAATAGTTAGTTGTTTCACAAAAATCAGGGAATTGCAGTTAACCCAGTAGTTGTGAAAGGTTTTGTAGGAAATCGCGCTAGCTACTTCCTTGATGCTGAATAATAGAACCGAAATCACTTGACAATAGATTTATTGCTTATACGTAATTAACGATTCTAATGATTCTGATGAGTGCGACACGGATGAACGCTGCTTGTGCACTGTCTTACGTAGATTCGCTGGGTTCAAGGTAGTAACCGTGCGACCTACATAAGACAAATCGCTGATGCTGCTGAGGTGTTCGAAGTGAATCGAACATGCTCCCGAGGGCAGAATCCGGGATGGAATGAAATGAGGTGCAACAGTTTTTTGGGTTAGTTTTACAAAGTTGGAACAAGTTCATTGCTAAAGCTAAATGAGGGTTAGAACAATTTTGTAATGATTTATTATTCTAAATGATGCTGAACGATTGTTCAACATCAAAAACAAATTAAAAGGTTTGAAGGTTTAAAAACAAATTTGACGACCTCTGTGGCTCGGTGGACGAAGGTCCGCCTGGGGCGCAAGAGGTTGGGGTTCGATTTCAGCCGGGAGACCAGATTTTCTAATACATCGTTTTTGGTGCTTTAAAACTTTATCAACGTCGGTAGAGTTGCCCCAAAATATCAAACCATACCTTAAGCGAGAAGCTATGAGTCCATGATAGGCAGTTATAAGGGTCTTATCATTTACTAGTCTTGATAGTTTGAATAAAATATAGGCAGAACTATTAATTTTTTTACATAATGTCTCAATATGCGATTTCCAATTTAGTTGTTTGTCAATATTTAAGCCTATAAATTTTGTTATGTCAACCTGTTCTATATTAATGTCATTATATTTTATGTCGAAATTTAAAGTTGCTGCAGAGTCGCGTTGTCGAAAGTGAATAATTTTAGTTTTTAATAAATTAATTTTAAGGTTGTTTCTATCCATCCATGAGACTATATCTGTCAAGGTGTTATGAATATCGTCTTTGTATGTTTCTCTATTTTTACATTCAATGGTTACTGTACTATCATCTGCGAATAGTATCATAGGTTGCTTAGTGACTTTTGGCATGTCATGCTAGGTTAAAGCTTTTATTTTTACGAAAGCCGGCTTGTTCTTTACACAATATGTTCCGGGCTTCAAGGTATTGATATATAGAAGAATATATATATTTTTCGAAAACTTTCGATATAATTGGGATCAGTGAGATAGGTCTATAGTTTGCTACATTTTCCTTGCTGTCTTTTTTATGTAGAGGTATAAGAATCGACACTTTTAATGCTTCAGGGAAAGTACCTTCACTTATGCATTGGTTTAAAATATAACAAAGAGGTTCACATATAAGTTTTGATACATATTTAAGTACTTTTGTTGATACTCCATCATATCCTACGCTGTTTGTACTATTCAAAGAGGTAATTATTTTTATTATATCATCTGGTACACATGGATTAATGAATAATGAATCTTTTTGACTATTTATAAGTGGGGGAATCTGGTTTTTAGTACATGATATAGGTATAATTTTGTGAATGAAATAGTCATTAAAAGCATTCGATATTTTATAGGGACATGTAATTACTTGATTGTCAATTTGTATCCTAGAAATCTGTTGTTTGGGTAATTTTCTTTTGTTACTGTTTATTATATACCACTATTTTTTGAATTATTTATTTTATTATTATTTTGCGCTTTTTGCGTAAGTTTAATTATTTTCTTAAGAAGTTTGCTATACTTATTATAGTCTATTTTATTTTTGTCAGTAGGGTTTTGTCTGTATGTCCATAACATTTTTCTTTTCTTATTAGTACAAAGTTTGATGCCGCGTGATATCCATTTAACGGGGCGCGTAGTTTTTATTGTAAATAGTTTAAGAGGAAAACATAGATCATAGAGCATCTTAAAAATATGTATGAAGTGGTTATATGCAGCATTACCATCCTTTTCTGTATAAACCTCGGAGAAAGATAGGCTTTCTAATGTCTTTGCGAACATCTTAATATTATCAGTTGTATAAGCCCGTCTACTTATTTTCCAATATTTTAAATTAGAAATATTTTTAACCGGACATGATATTAGTTGAGCTGAATGGTCGGATAATGCTAACTCTAAAACTTCCGATACGCAAGTTCTCTTAAAATTATGAGCAAATTTATCAATACAAGTCTGACTTTTCATTCTTGTCGGCTGTCTCAAAGCTAATTTAAGATTATAATTTAAGAGAAGACATTCAAAATCCAGTGATACATTATTTTTTAGCAAAATATTAATATTAAAATCACCAGCCACAATTATGTTCTCGTAACGTTTCAGAGAGAGTCTATGTAATGTTTCCTGAAAAGATTTCATAAACATTTCCAAGTTCGATTGCTTCGGAACTCTATACACACATAAAATAGCAATCTTATAGTCGGTCAGTTCTGCGGCGCAACATTCGTATATACCATTTATTGATAGATCTGATATCGTCTTCAGGTCGGTCCATTTAATGTCGTTTCTTATTAAAATACAGGCTCCTCCCCTTTTGACCTTTTTTCGGGAATATATCGATGCTAGGGTGTAGTTAGGAATAACTAAGTACTCTGTTCATGGTCTTTCATTATGAAGTGCTCTGTAATACATAAAACGTCTATCCTTTTTTCTTGTTTGTTAAGTTATTCTAAGCAAATGGTAAGCAAGTCTGATTTATTAAGTAGTCCGGCAATATTTTTGTGAAGGACATGCAACTTATTACTCAAGAAAAAACTCTTGTTGATCTTTTTGTAACACGCTTTTTATCTCCATTATACATCTACCTTATTTAAATAATCAACGAAATCACAAACTTCAAGTCTAAAAAGTCTTTATCTGAAGATCTCATACAAGGAGAAGACCCTAACCTTA
This sequence comes from Gymnoscelis rufifasciata, assembly GCA_929108375.1. Classification (NCBI taxonomy): domain Eukaryota; kingdom Metazoa; phylum Arthropoda; class Insecta; order Lepidoptera; family Geometridae; genus Gymnoscelis; species Gymnoscelis rufifasciata. Next base: position 1,716,132 of record OV815319.1, on the reverse strand, counting down.
CCCTAAACAACGTAAATTACTACTTTGCCAACGTTGGTAGAGATCTAGCTAACAAAATTTGCAGTAATCCAACGAATCCACCAGGGGTGAAAGTATGTACCTCCAAACCAATAAGCTCCTTTGGACTGATCGACGTAGAGGCTGGAGAAATATTATCTCTTATAAATTCCCTAAAATCAAACTGTTCTACAGGATGGGACAACATCTCAGCACGAATTATAAAAGAGAATAAAAAAGTATTGATACAGCCTATAGCTCACATATGCCACCTTAGTTTCACAACATACACATTTCCCAGATCTTTTAAAAAATCTATTATTCTACCTATATATAAATCAGGTGATAAAAAAACTGCTAGTAACTACAGGCCCATCTCTATTTTACCAGCGTTATCTAAAATTCTAGAAAAAGCGCTAAATAACAGACTGGTAAAATACCTGGATGAATATAACCTGATCTCGAATAATCAATTCGGTTTTCAGAAAGGCAAATCTACAGCAGATGCAGTGTCAGAATTGAATGACTTTGTTGTCGATTCCATGGATAGTGGCAACAAATGCATAGGTATCTTTATAGACATGGCAAAAGCATTTGATACTGTATCAATACCACTGCTCGTGGATAAACTGGAGGGACTGGGAATAAGAGGAGAGCAGCTAAAATTGTTTAAAAGCTACCTAAGTGATAGAACTCAACTTGTGAAAATTGGAAACTACACTAGCAAAGAGCAACCCGTAACATTCGGGATTCCACAGGGATCAATTATCGGCCCGACTCTTTTCTTGGTGTACATGAATCAAATCTGTAATCTCAAAATAAAAGGCTGTAAAATAATATCATTCGCAGATGATACAGTATTATTATTCCAGGAAAAGAGTTGGGAAAAGCTTTTTCATATCACTCAGTCGGGTTTTAATGTAATGTGTAAAAGTCTCTATGGTAATATACTAACCCTAAATGCTGCCAAAACAACATACATTACGTTTTCACACCGAAAGCCAGGGCAACCAAGCATCTCTACTTCTGCTCTACGTGCCCACTCTATGCAATGTCTAACTGCAAATGTGTGCAATTGTGCTTGCCCCACGCTAAGAAAATGTGAAAGTACAAAATACCTAGGTGTAATTATAGATCAACATATGTCTTACATTATGCACATAAACACGATTACAGCCAGAGTAAGGAAACTGATCGCAGTTTTCAAAAAGATCAGGCACGTTGCTTTGGAAACTCAACTCAAAACTACGTACTACGCGCTCTGCCAAAGCCTGCTGTTATATTGCGTCAGAGCTTGGGGTGGAGCTGGGAAAACTCATTTGCTAAAATTAGAAAGAGCTCAGAGAGCAGTGCTCAAAGTAGCTCTATCTAAGCCGTACAGATATCCAACTACCCAGCTCTACAATGAATGTAATATTCTATCAGTTAGGAAATTATTCATACAACAAATTATTCTAAAACAGCATAAGCAAACTATACATTTTGAAGTAAAAAATAAGAGATGTAAACATAAAATTTTCAAAACCATTTCATGTAACACAACTTTTGCACACCACCATTCAAAATTTTTATCGCCTTACCTCTATAATAAGATTAACAAAATTATAGGTTTACATGAAAAATCTTTTAATGACTGTCGAGTAACCGTAACAAATTATTTGCAAAGCATTAATTATGAACAGACTGAGCAACTGTTAAATATTTTATCATAGTAACGGGCTAGATTAATCATATTAGTACTTTCATGATAGTAGTAGAATTAGTCTAGTATTTTTAGGAATGTAAGTAGTTAAGTAAGCAGCCACTGTATCTTGAGAAGAAATTGTAACTCGATCGTTAGGTGGAATTCATAACACGTTTATCTGTTCAAAGAATTTTAGTACCTATTATTAAATCTTGTCTTTTTATTTTATTCTAATACAGATAACTTGCAGGCATTTTATTACAACACTGTTCATGACTTTTTTGTACTAAACCTCAGAGCAAATATAACCTCGGATCTAAATACAAGCTTTAAGCTTAGTTAGAGTGAGGAGAGCATTTGATCTGACTAAGGTTTAATATAAGTACATACCTAAGTTTTTATATAAGATCCAATTGTATTATACATAAGTGCTTTGTAAACCTTAATATTATGAATAAACTTTTTTATTATTATTATATTATTATTATTATTTCTCTCTATGTATTCCTAAGTTGGTTATGTAGTCATATACATTATCTTTCATAACAATACGAAATCCATAATTATTCAACTTTCCAGATGGCTTGTGGAATGTATTGTAGTCATATTCTAAGTGTATATTTGTGTCTAACAAATAGGCGTATTTATAAATTTGAATGTCGTTATATAATAGGTCGTTAAAAATTGTAATCCTTTCATTTATTTTTTCTGTTCCGAAACCATAGTTATAAGAAGGCGCACATATTATAACATTCGTTTCTGTGATTTGTTTTAGAGTTGTCTTTATTTCACTCAAGAGTTCTAAATAATTAATCGGATTTTGGAAATCCTCATCTCCTAAGAGTAATATGCAATAATCTTCCAAGGTAAACTCCTTAAGTTTTGTTTTAAGACCTCGTAAAAGTTGCTTATTGTATACATGCGGCGTAAGGTAGTGACATATTGTATACATGCGGCGTTAGGTAGTGACATATTGTATACATGCGGCGTTAGGTAGTGACATATTGTATACATGCGGCGTTAGGAAGTGACATATTTTGAATTTATGACTCATAGTGTCTTCGGCGATACTTGTAACTGGGTTCTGTTTATTCCCGCTTACCAAGCAAATTTTTGGTTTGTGGTCAGTTTTATTTGTGGTACAATTAAGTGGATTTATAGTGTAGCTACAGCTTTGCTTACTTTCTATAGGCAATATTTCAGTTTGAGTGCAGATATTAAGTTTTCTAGGTGTCAAAGACTTAGTTATGGTTTTCGTTTGGGTTTTTTTGTCATTTTTTTGGTTTACGATTGTCTGTGTGTGTTTATGACCTTTCATTGGCTTTGGTTTTTGTAGAATTCTAGTCGATTTTTGTGGTGTGATTGATGGTGAATTTTTGGGAGAGCTGCGACTGAGTTTCTTAAACAATTCATTTTTCTTTATTAATTCTTCTGTGTTTTTTTTTCAACTGCTTATTTTCAAGCAAAAGAGTATCTATCTCCGTATGAGCACTTTGTAACTTCACTTGTAAATTATTGACAATTTCATTTAGATGTTTTATTTCCTGGTTCTGTTCTCCTGATAGTTCCGGTAAGCTGTCGCTGGTGACATCTGTTGTATCGATATCCATGTCTTATTCGTTTGGGTTCATTTCCAACTGCGTAAGCGCTCGTCTAAACTTAAAGGTGATGTTGTTATTCGGAGTATTGGACATGGTTATTTAGTTAGAACTTTTGAAATGTTCTAATAGATGTCGTTTCTTCGAAATTTAGTAGAAAAATTATATTATCGTGCAAAATTTTTTGGACGGTTGAAGGTTCGAACCAGCATCCTTCGCGCCGTCGCACTCGTCAGTACTGATTTTGCACTACTACCGCTAGGCTAGCGGGGATAAAGGTCGAAATTATCTATAGCACTAGTCTTCTTTAGAGATTTAATCTGCGACAGTTAAATTTGGTGTAGTATGAGTCATTATACTTTAACAACACACCGTCTTTATTAACTTTGTTAGTTTATTTGCTCTTAAATGTCTTTAATTGCTCCAATTTCGGTAAATTATGTTCTTTTTTCTAGTTGTGAGTCAATTTGCATTATTTATCACTATTTTAAATCATAATGTACTCACATAACTGTATCTATTTGTGTCCTTGTGCACTTTTATTAGGAGACTAGCGGCACGCCCCGGCTTTGCACGGGTAATTATTCAAAATTGTTTCAAAATTATTCGATTTTTTCTCGCCGTAAAAACCATCCTTAAACTCCAACGAACATTTAAAAAAATAAATTGGCTAAATTGGTATAGGCGTTGTTGAGTTATGCGCTTAGCAACACATTTTGCGATTCATTTTTAACCCCCGACAAAAAAGAGGGGTGTCATATGTTTGACGTGTCTACGTGACGTGACACTAAATGGATGAAGCGATTTCAACTTAGTTTTTTTTTGTTTAAAAGGTGAGTCTGGCGCGAGTACTCTTAGACATGTTTCATGAAAATCGGTTGTGCCGTTTAAAAATTGTGGGGGTTAGAGTGGGGAAGGAAAACCGAAAATCTGCAAAAACTCGAGTATCAAATGAAAGCGCATTGCGTGCACATTACACATTATTATGGTGTTTTACTTTTAAGGAAATTGAAGGATTCGAATCGGGGGTTTTTCTTATATTTTAAATTTAGATTTATTATTTATAAGAAGATTAAGGTAAGAGAAAACATACTATTGATTGCAATCTTCAATTTGGTGTTACCGACAACAAACATAAACTTGGTTCGGGTCAATTTGTGTAACGTTAGTTTTATGAAGAAAGTTGGTTTTATATTGGTGTATAATTTTTCGTTCAAGCTAAGAATTAGTGTAAGAGCAATGCTGGTTTGCCAAGATACATACACCAACTTAACCTTCTTCGGTTATAGGAATACAACAATTCGACTTATGTAAATGGATCACATACCTACTCAGTTACAACATAATTTCGACGGAAGTCTGCAAAATTTACAGTTAAAATGTGTAGCGTAACTGTATTTTTCTAAAGTTAGAATTATATTATTATGCTATTCGTAAGAGCAGAAAAAAACTAAAAAAACTGTATACTCAACTTATTTTACGTGTTTTGGTTGAACTGCCAACCGACGATATGTACAATATCTATGCTATAATGGTAGGGTTTAGTTCTGAAAATAACTTTTTGAATGGGATTAGTTACCTGTTAACGAATTATTAACTACTAACTAAGCGACAAAATATTATCAAGCGACAATTTTTTTATTTCCGCACACGACCATTCAGTAGGGAGCCGACCCCGCGCGGCAGATTATTTCGTGATCTTAACCCCCCGTACCTTCGTGCCCGAGTGACGCCTGCCACTCCACAACGCATAGTGACACAAAACTATAATAGTTAGAGATATGATGTAACGACGTTTATTGTAGATAATGATAAGGTCTACAAAGTTGTAATACATCACTTAGTTATATATTCAATAGTTTTCGCAGCATTCGCGATTAAAGAAAGATTTTAGGTTTATTTTTTCATAAAAATCGGTTATTGTCACAAAACTATAATAGTTAGAGATATGATGTAACGACGTTTTTTGTAGATAATGATAAGTTCTACAAAGTTGTAATACATCACTTTGTTATATATTCAATAGTTTTCGCAGCATTCGCGATTAAAGAAAGATTTTGGGTTCTTTTTTTTTCACCATGGGTTACATTATCGGAGTTTGGTAAGGAATCATATTATTTTTGAAAACTAAATATAGCCTATGTCACTCAGGGATAGTGTAGCTTTCGAATGGTGAAAGAATTTTTTAAATCGGTGCAGTAGTTTCAGAGCCTATTCGAGACAAACAAACAAACAAACAAACAAACAAAAAATCAAACCTTTCCTCTTTATAATATTAGTATAGATAACTTTGTTCACTTTCTTTTTTAGTTAATTCACAATTTTATAACTTAATAACACTCACACATTAACTTTGTATGCTATTAATTAATTTGAGTTGGTTTATAATTTAATTACTAAACTTTAAATATTTTTTTGAAATTAATTTGTACAGAGCTGATCTTAACGTGACAGCTAGCGCCATCTATTCTTGGTAACTCCCTGTGGATGTAATGTAGTCAAAATGATTAATTCGGATTTTACAAACTATAGGTTTCATGTAGACTGATAGAATAGGTTCTATTTGGATTGCCTGAAACAATCCAAACTAAGTTTCCCCCTTCCATACAAGTAAAATATTTTCCTACATTGTCCAGTAGTTAAACTTATCCTTATTGATAAGGTTTATCGTGACCGGCACGATAATTGCAGGTCGAACGAGTGCATTTGTTATCGATGCGCAAAATCATAGTTACAAGGAAATTCCCCATATTAACCCATGAGTGCTTACCCGTTCAAACCAAGATTTTTCTACCCAATATTATTTTTACCCGTTCAACCCAAAACATATGCTTTGTTCTACCCAAAGCAAAAATCTGAGTCACAGTGTATTCTAAATAGTACAGACACCGTAATCCGTATATATAAATCTTCAGTACGTCCTCAACGGCTGGACCGATTTTGATTAATTTTTTTGTGTGTGTTTAACTGAGTTTGAGAATGGTTAGTCTTTGAGCACCTCCTAAACGGCTGTACCGATTTTATTAAATTTTTTGTGTGTGTTTAACTTGGTTTGAGAATGGTTTTGATTTCGACGAGACTAGGTGCGAAGCGGGGGCGGACCGCTAGTATTTATAAAAAATCTTGATGGTATTATTACTCACAGTAACTTACCTACACTATGGAGGTAATAATAATTTATGATCTCTTTAAGCGAGTGCATGTGCAACACCTAGACAAAATGAAGGAAGGAGAAATTATTGTATGTACATTAGATAATCCAATCAACAACGGTAAGGATAACCATTGTTTTTCTTATCTATTGAGGTAGTGTATGGATTTGGCTACACGTAAAATTTCAGTGGGACATTGTTTAGAAAAACTGTCAACTTTTGTATCTTAAATGTGTTTTTTTTTATCTATGTGGGTTGAATAATTTAGATGATTTTTATTTACGGTTATCAAAAACATATTTTTATATCTATTATACCATCGATTTATTTTGTACCTACTGTTACGTATAATCAATATATATTTTATTGAATCAAAAATGTGTACCTGTATCCGAGAGTTTTAAATATTGTGATCTCGAAAAAAAAAAGATTTTCATGACTGATATTATGTACCTAGATAACTTGGAAAAGTAACTTTATATTTACCTACCAAACCTGAATCTGAGGAGTGACGTACTATTTTTTATAATATAACTAGCTGATCCGGCAAACGTTGTTTTGCTATACTAAAATGGCTATTAAAAAATAAGGGTTGATCGTAGAAGGGTGAAAATTGAGGATTGTATGTATTTATGTATGCTGTATCATAAAAAAAAATTAAAATTCTGTCAAAAAAATTTAATGGTGTCCACCATTAATTTTTTTTTTAATTTTTTTATACCCCTAACATTTAGGGGGATAAAAAATAGATGTTGGCCGATTCTCAGACCTACTGAATATGCTCACAAAATTTCATGAGAATCGGTCAAGCCGTTTCGGAGGAGTTCGATTACGCACCCCGTGACAGAAGAATTTTATATATTAGATTATTTGATTATGTTTGTTTCTTTAAAATTTTTGAAGTGAAACTTCTATAGAATCGTAGTGATTTCAAACCGGAAGCAAAAAGATGAAACGGAAATGGTAGGAGACACAAATACAATGCTTTATTTAAATTTCTTTGAGCGATACTTCGTAGTTGAGACTACGAAGTATCGCGCAAAGATTGCTGTATTTTATTTATATTATTTTGTAACATACTTTATGTAATACGCTTTATTGAACTAATATAAATAATCCGAATAATTACAGATATATGTTTGTTTCTCTTATCATTTTAGCAGATGCGTTCATTTACCCTTTTTTTCTAATCGATATATATCATAATAATAGTTCGTAAGTAGTAGACTCCAATCGTGCGTCGTAGCTGACACACACACACTTTTTTTTTATTCTTCTTATTCTTTCGTCGATTTACTGAAGTTTCACTTCTATCGTGTGTGAATCGCACACACACCTTTTTTATTGTTAGACTAGTAGACAAATATATTAACTGACTATTATCTGAACAATAGAAAATATTAATAATGAAATATTTTTAATGAATTTCTGCATTTTTTTGCCTCATGTAATGACCCTTCTTCTTTAGTATTTCACTATGACATTTATTTGAATTCAAACAATAGAATTTAGGATAAGTAGGTGTGGGTAGAACGGGTAACTTGAATATAACGTTTTGGGTTGAACGGAGCAAAATACCTATTGGGTAGATAAATTTTGGGTCGAACGGGTAAGATAAACTCTAACAGAATGAGTCAGTAATTGAACAGAGAGGAGCGACATTACCTCTTATCATTTTTACTCATTGATGGTATATTTTGAGGGACTTTGTTGACCATAGTTTAAATAATATACATACCTATTATATGTTTATTATTTTCAGCATTTTCTTTAGAGGAATATAGGGTAAAATGATAGTTACAGTTTTATTTTGAACGAATGTATTTATTAAATGTAAACAATTTTTAACAGTGTTATATTATATACAATACACAAGTGGGTTACTGGTATAAAGTGTAGCTGCAAGCTAAACACGCTTATTTATTTATTTAATTATTTAATTATTATTATATAAACATATAAGCTTATTTGAAACAGAATTTCAGTACATAGCAACTTTGTTTTAATAAGGTAATAAGTTTAGTTTTAGTAAACTACGCCAAAACTAACAATAGATAAAATTCTATGTAACAACAGTATCGCACTAGAATAGTTGATGGTATACTTTACCATGGAATGTTACTTTTTCCTGATATGCACTTACCTAGATAAATTAAATTAACATTTATAATTACTTACGAGCAATCTACGTAAGAATTTCCCAAAAAAAAATTTTTTTTTTTGTAAGATCTGGGGGCACGGCAGTGCCCCCACCAAGTCGAGCAAAAAAGCGGCACGGCCGTACCATCCTTTTCTCGAAGCAATTCAGGCCATTTTCGACCCCCTGTAACTTCGTTGTGGATAAAACTAGAAGACTGAAATTTTCAGTAACCATGCAGGATTGTAAAGACACGGTATATTTCAAATTTCATTCAATTTGAACCAGTATTTTAAGAATTATAACGGGTCAAATTTCTTAATTTTGTCACTCATTGACTCACCGATCATCAAAATTCTAAGGCACTTCTAGCAGACCTAGAAGCTTCAAATTTGGAATATAAGTAGTGTTTGGTGTATGAATCAAGGAAAAACTAAAAAATCTAGAAAATACCGGTATAGAGGGCGCTGTCGCAACGCCACGTATATACGAAATATGTACTAAAGTAATAACAATGCGAAATATAAATAAATCCAATCTAGACCGGCAAAAAGAAAATTATATGGACATAATATACAATAAGTAGAAGGTACCGAAAAGGAAAAAAGTAGAACTGTCTACAAAATACAAAAAGAAATGAGATCCCATCAAAAACAATACTTGTCAAAAAAACCAAGTCGCGCAACTCAGTTGTTCTGCGGTAAAAAGTTGTGAGATCCAAGTAAATCCAAGTCTTCAAATTTCGTCTCCAAATTATTTAATGTTTTATATAAATATATTGAGACTTGGCCATCAATAATTGAATTTACACGTGTTTTCAGGCGATTGAATTAACACGTGTTTTCAGGCGATGGCCAAGTCTTAATATATTTATATAAAACATTAAAGAATTTTGAGACGAAATTTGAAGACTTGGATTTACTTGGATCTCACAACTTTTTACCGCAGAACAACTGAGTTGCGCGACTTGGTTTTTTTGACAAGTATTGTTTTTGATGGGATTAGAATTATCTGCTACAATTAAAATTGAACACTTTACGCACAGCCTCGACCATCGCGAAAACGACGTCGTCACTTAAATATTAATAACTAATACAAAATACAAATACAAAAATTTTATTCACAAAAGAGGTTTACAAAGTAGGTACTTATAATCTATATTATCTGCTTAAGTTTGTAGTTTATTACATACTTAATACCTACTTGAGTTAAAACTTTCAGGGCAGAAATAGTGATACCTCGTTCTAACTAAGTATAATACTTGTATTTAGACACGAGGGCTCAAACCTCTTACTCTTTTAGGTTTATATATTTAAAATTTTTATTTTGTTAGAATTGATATATAAATAGTATTATTTTTGTTGTTGTTGTTAACTACAAAATACATATGTTATATAGTTATAGATGTTTCTCAACTGTTTTTACCATTTCATTGTTAGTACTAAATAGTTTTGTAGCTTTATTTTAAATATTAATGATTGTTGTTAAATTGAGTGTTTAGAGTGCAATGCTCAGCACACGGGCGTCGCTGAAAACCAGCGCTGTGCCTGCTCCAGAGCAGTCGCAGCAAATGCTGAGTCGACGACCCTTTTGTGATTCATCTGTGTTTTTATTTTTAATTTAGTATTTTTAATATAGTTTTGTAATGCAGATGTTTCATAATAAACTTTTCTTTATCTTTATCTTTTTCTTTATCTTTAATACTTTTAATAAATCTATGAAAAGTATCACTATTTTAGGACTAAGTATGACTATTTTAGGTTAATTCTTAATCTACTACAATCTAGTGAAAAACAAAACTAAATACATAACAAGTAACAAAAATATATACACTAATGAAATCTATTTATACATATATTTATTAATACCTATAGCATACATACATACATAATAGCCCAACAGTTTAGATTGTACATTAAGTAAAAGCTCCACCTGAGAGTAATCTATGTTAATTAAATATCGTGTGACCGCAAGCTTACATTCTGCCATAGTTTTTTGTTGTAGAGACACCGTTTTACTTAATTTATTATATAGAAAGGGACCTAAAAATGGTGAGTGATGGTGAGCAAATGAGGTTTTGCACGTTATTGTTGCAAAGATTTTGTTCTTGCGTCTCTTGCTAGTAACGTCAGAGTTGGGTGTTCTTTTGTGTTGCTCAAGCATTTGTTGCAGGACAAACATTTTCCTAACCGAAAGGATTTTCAATTCGTTATATAACTCGGTTGTTGGGTATCTATATGGTTTGGAAAATGCTACTTAAATAAAATTTAATAACTTGTTTGTATATAAATCTAATATCAAAATCTTTTTCACGTTTTTAAAAATTAACGTGTTTTTTTCTCCCTTAGACTGAAGTCCACGAGCTAATTGCAAACATACACCGGTCAGAGGGATCGCCGGTGGACGTAAGCCCTCTGTTCGCAGTGGGCGTGGCTAACGTTATCTGCCAAATTACCATGTCCGTGCGGTTTAGCCTTGGCGATACGCGCTTCGAACGCCTCAACCACCTTATCGAGGAAGGGATGAGATTATTCGGCGAAGTGCACTATGCCGAATATATTCCGCATTATAACGTGAGTTTAATCTTTTAAGTAAAAAAGATAATAAAATCTTACAAAGCAATAATTACTTAGTTTTTTGTGAAAGTCTCACAAAAACTAATGTTATTTTTGTTTATAGTATTTGCCGGGAAAAGCTCTCGTTCAAAAAAAGGTTGCGAAGAACAGAGAGGAAATGTTCGCCTACTACGAAACGTTGATAGATGAACATCGTGAGACTCTTAACATGGATAACGCAAGAGACCTCATCGATGTTTATCTGATCGAGATCGAGAAGGCTAAGATTGAAGGCAGAGCGGCCGAACTTTATGAAGGGAGAGATCATGGTAAGAAAAAATCACTGATTTCAATTTAAATTTACGATCACAAAATGTATTTCATGTCAATAAATAACTAATGTACCTTTTATTGTCGACAGAACAGCAATTAAAACAGATCCTAAGTGACTTGTTTTCTGCTGGTACGAAAACTATCAAGTCCTCTTTATTATGGGTGCTGGTCTTTATGCTTAGAAACCCGGACGTGAAACGTCGAGTTCAGTAAGAAATAGATAATGTTATCGGAAGATATCGTTTGCCAACCCGTGAAGATATGTCGAACCTTCCCTACACTGTAGCAACTGTCTTGGAGATGTGGCGGATGTCAAGCATCGTACCACTAGCCACTACACACTCACCTACACAGTAAGTTTGTACATAAATTAACCTTAAAATGTTTAAATTATTTATAATATTATATGGAACTAACACAATCTTACAAAAAAAAAAAAAAAAATTTTTTTGTATGATTAGAATCTCCTGCTACAATTAAAATTGAACACTTTACGCACAGCCTTGACCATCGCGAAAACGACGTCGTCATTTAAATATTAATTAACTTAAATAAACTTTAATAACTTGCCAATATAAGCGCTAGAAAAAAAAAACAAAGATGCGCTCTTAAACGAGTGATCTTTGAATACACTGTGGGGTGTGGAAATGCGCCGGGAAACTTCAGGAAGCTGACTTATCTCGTGTGCAAGAGGTCCGGGACGTTGGGAGCCTAGCGGGGGACGAATCGCACATTGAATGCCTTGGGTGCTATTGTGGCTCCCACGATGCCTTCCAAGGACGGCACGGCGTCACCTGCCACTGACTGAACATCGAACCGATGCATCATACACGGGAAGAACGACTCTATCTCCATCCTTGCTAGATCATCTCCTAGACACATACGCCGGCCGACCACGAAAGGCATAAAGAACTTCGGCCGCCTGATCTTGCCTGTGTCGTCTATGAAGCGGCAAGGGTTGAACTTGTTCGGCTCGTCATAGAGATTTGGATCCATGTGGACTTAGTTGATGAGTGGGACCACTTGTGAACCCGCCGGGATTATGTAGCCGTTTAAGTTTACTTAGACTACTACAAAATACCGGCGGGTTCACAAGTGGTCCCACTCATCAACTGCGTCCACATGGATCCAAATCTCTAGGACGAGCCGAACAAGTTCAACCCTTGCCGCTTCATAGACGACACAGGCAAGTCAGGCGGCCGAAGTTCTTTATGCCTTTCGTGGTCGGCCGGCGTATGTGTCTAGGAGATGATCTAGCAAGGATGGAGATGGAGTCGTTCTTCCCGTGTATGATGCATAGGTTCGATGTTCAGTCAGTGGCAGGTGACGCCGTGCCGTCCTTGGAAGGCATCGTGGGAGCCACAATAGCACCCAAGGCATTCAATGTGCGGTTCGTCCCCCGCTAGGATCCCAACGTCCCGGACCTCTTGCACACGAGATAAATCGGCTTCCTCAAGTTTCCCGGCGCATTTCCACACCCCACAGTGTATTCAAAGAACACTCGTTTAAGAGCGCATCTTTGTTTTTTTTTTCTTTCGCTTATATTGGCAAGTTATTAAAGTTTATTTAAGTTATTAATATTTAAGTGACGACGTCGTTTTTGCGATGGTCGAGGCTGTGCGTAAAGTGTTCAATTTTAATTGTAGCAGAAGATTCTAATCATACAAAAAATTTTTTTTATTTTTTTTGTAAGATTGTTTTATTTCCATATAACATTATAAATAATTTAAACATTTTAAGGTTAATTTATGTACAAACTTACTGTGTAGGTGAGTGTGTAGTGGCTAGTGGTACGATGCTTGACATCCGCCACATCTCCAAGAAAGTTGCTACAGTGTAGGGAAGGTTCGACATATCTTCACGGGTTGGCAAACGATATCTTCCGATAACATTATCTATTTCTTACTGAACTCGACGTTTCACGTCCGGGTTTCTGAGCTTAAAGACCAGCACCCATAATAAAGAGGACTTGATAGTTTCCGTACCAGCAGAAAACAAGTCACCTAGGATCTGTTTTAATTGCTGTTCTGTCGACAATAAAAGGTACATTAGTGATTTATTGACATGAAATACATTTTGTGATCGTAAATTTAAATTGAAATCAGTGATTTTTTCTTACCAGGATCTCTCCCTTCATAAAGTTCGGCCGCTCTGCCTTCAATCTTAGCCTTCTCGATCTCGATCAGATAAACATCGATGAGGTCTCTTGCGTTATCCAGGTTAAGAGTCTCACAATTTTCATCTATCAACGTTTGATAGTAGGCGAACATTTCTACTCGGTTCTTCGCAACCTTTTCTTGCACCAGAGCTTTTCCCGGCAAATACTATAAACAAAAATAACATTAGTATTTGTGAGACTTTCACAAAAAACTAAGTAACTATTGCTTTGTAAGATTGTATTATCCTTTTTACTTAAAAGATTAAACTCGCGTTATAAAGCGGAATATATTCGCCATAGTGCACTTTGCAGAACAATCTCATCCCTTCCTCGATAAGGTGGTTGAGGCGTTCGAAGCGCGTATCGCCAAGGCTAAACCGCACGGACATGGTAATTTGGCAGATAACGTTAGCCACGCCCACTGCGAATAGAGGGCTTACGTCCACCGGCGGTCCCTCTGACCGGTGTATGTTTGCAATTAGCTCGTGGACTTCAGTCTAAGGGAGAAAAAACACGTTAATTTTTAAAAACTTGAAAAAGATTTTGATATTCGATTCATACACAAACCTTAATTATTCCTTCCAAAACTTTTTTTCCGTTCCCCAGTAGGTCATGCCGAATTCTCGCAGTTTGTCGAGCAGGAACCGGCGTTGGCACTTCCAGAGGCGGCCCTGGCTGTTGATGATGCCTGCAAAGAGGAAGGCGTTATAGCGAGGGGTCGTTAGTGGGCGGCGCGCGCGGAGGGCCGCTATCGGCTGCGTGCCGCCCACATACATAGCCAGCTTGGCCAGAAAGTCAACGCCTATTTCAAAAAATATAAAATATGATCTTTATTTTTATATGATTTGGAATTTTTGTTACAGAATGTATGAAAATGATTTATTTATTATTGATATGGGTTTCAAATATTTCTACGTTAAATTTATTCTATTACTTCTTATTATTCGCTTATCAGTCGCCAACACAAAGCGTAGGTAGGCTAAATAAAATTTGAACTTACCGAGACCATCTAAAGTGTGCATCAGAGGGGGCTGGGGCGGCCGGTGAATTGTTCGCGCCGGAAGACTTCCCTGATCAGCTGGTAGTCACTGAGCACGACGATCAGTTGGTTGCCTAGTCTGGTGGAGAAGAGGGAGCCGTATTAGTGGGATGTTGTGAAGATTCGTATGTCTCGTGCGAGCGACGCCTGCGCACTGGCGCGGCGCCATCACCCTCCATCGGGGTATGTCCCGCTGGTCCCCTCTAGGATTTTCCCCTTCGGACCGTGTAGAGGGGACAAGCGGGACATCGTATTAGCGATATCCCGCTGGTCCCCTCTACAGATCACTCAAAGGGGACAATGGGCTGTGGAAATTTCCGATGACCCAGATGTCCCCTCTGGAGAAGTTGCAGTTTAATTTTACTTGAAATTGTATATTAAAACTATATATTTATTATAAAGTTTATTAAAACATTGTTTATATGTATACTAATTCGTTGTGTACTACTTGGTAATATGATTGATTGGCTACCTCGGTATGTAATAAATGAAAATAAAATCTTTTATTTCATAGTTTAAGTTAAGATAAACATAGACAGATACTGGCCTGTCCAGAGAGCGATCAATCTAGGAAAAAGGTTCATTCAATTATCACTCTCTCCACAAGAGACCTCCATAGTGGAGAGTTAATGTCATCTCCGAAGGTCTTTAGGATATTGTTTCAACAAACACCGTATTGCCAAAACGAAGAAATTAGCATTTTCTTATCAGTGCATTCCTAACAATGTCAGCAACAAGTGCTTCTTGTAGTAAAATTTTTAACTCAATAGTTTGTATACAAAGACGAAATGGAACAGTTTTACGAAGAGGAGGTCACCAGTACTACATAAAAAAATATAAAACTGAACTAACAGTATGGAAATGTGCCCAGCGAAGAAAAAAGTGCACTGCGTTGCTCAAGATTATTGTAAGTACAAAATGTTTATTTATATTAAAATCCACCATTCGCATCGAGTAACGAGTTCACTTTTAAACGTACAAGCTTTGTTAAACGAAACTCAAAAACTATTGTATCATTTATTGTGTTTAATGTATAAGTGTGATCTATACCTGTGATTTTAATTAATAATTTTAGTGAATTGTATCTAAGATATCTTTAGTATGCTATATTTTACATTCTTATTTACAGATATAGCATAGTAGAAGCCTGCATTAGTTAAATAAATAAATACTATAATGACTATTTTATATTGTTAAAAAGGTAATTTTAATACATAATATTTTATTTAAGAAATGCAAAAATATATTTTTTTTTAATTTTCTTATTCAACTTAATAAAACGTATAAATATAATAAATGTTTTATTTTACGCTAAAATACTAAGAAAATACCAACCTTTATGCATACACCAACCAATTTTTGTCAAGCAATTTAAAATGATAATGTTTTAATATACTAAACAATATAATATTTAATATACTAAATAATATAAAAGTATAGTTTTAATATACAATTTCAAGTAAAATTTAACTGCAACTTCTCCAGAGGGGACATCTGGGTCATCGGAAAATTCAACAGCCCACTTGTCCCCTCTGAGTGACCGGTAGAGGGGACCAGCGGGATACCGCTAATACGATGTCCCGCTTGTCCCCTCTACACGGTCCGAAGGGGACAATCCTAGAGGGGACCAGCGGGACATACCCATCCATCGTTGCCGTCTGTCCCTCGCTTGGACGGCGCGTCCATAACGCTCGAGCTACCGGGGGGCCTGGCGGGGGCGGTCCGGATCGGCGGAATACTTCCGTCCGACATCGTGGCCCCACCTCCACGTTGGCGTGAGGCTGTTATGGCCCCGGGGAACGGGTAAACACACAGGTACTCACCGACAAAGTGATATTATTCCCTGGGGCTGGTACGGTCAGGGGAACCGGGGTGAGTGCGCGAGCGCGATGCGTGAAGCGGTAGCTGCGACTGGAATGCGTGAACTGGCGCGGCGCGAAGCGGCCTCGCGTATAAATACAGGCTGGTGTAGGCGCGGCGCCGGCCCGTCACAGCGCCCGGCCGGCGCCCGCCCGCTATATAGATATAGTGTAATAAAGAATAGTAGTAAATGTGTAAAAAACGGGAGAAATTATTTCATCTTTGAAGCCTTCCGTTGCGTGCGCCGTGAAAACGGTTCAAGATACACAAAAAATATGTATTAAAGAATAAAAGCTCTTTTAATGATCTAAAAAACAGTCCGCGATAGTACTATGTCTATCTTTAATATGATGTCTAGTTAATTTGGTCGAAATAATTTGTTTAAGTTGTATCAACATAATAATATTAATCTTTATTCAAATAAATATGTTGTTGGTTAAGAGTACTTCATCCATTATAACGCGGGTAGCACCGCAGGGCACAGCTAGTAGATATATATTTAGACCTGCTATGAGCGTATTTTATTCTGAAGTAGGTTCTTAATATTACATGATTTTTTGGTTTACAAAATCATTCCAGCAGCTCTTGTGATTAGGTAACCTCTATCTCGCACACTTTACTGTGGTATTACGCGTATTATAATTATTACTACCTATAAGTACTAGCTTGTATTGCCCGTGTTGACATTTCTCGCGACAACGTATTTTTCCTCGGTAAAGTAGCCTAAAGCCTTCCTAGAAGAAGATCTCTCTGACACAGAAAGTAGCTCCTGAGATACGCGCAATTAAACTAACAAACTCTTAAGTTTAATATAGATTATTAGATGACATCCTTAATTTTGTGGCGCCATTTAGATTCTATGCTATCACTGAGTTCATAGGGGTTTAAGTCTTATCACAATAAGGAAAATTAATAATATTATTGAGAGTTGCATTGAGATAACAAAGTTCGCATGTACCTAGTTTATCTTTACATGCAACAAAGTGGCTTATGTTAATTGTTTCAATAAATTAGAAATATATTTTAAAGTAATTAGGTAGGTACTTCCAGTTTGTTTGTCAATTCACTACACTTACTTGGTCGGTCATATAAAATTAACCGGAATTAGTTGGACCTTTCGATTTTATAAAAGATCGTGTATAATCTTAATGCTTAAAATGTGTGTTTTAAAAACCTTTTTAAGGTTCAAGGATTAAGAATCAAGTGCTTTTCCTATGCAAAATCTTTATTTAATCGTGTTTTAATGAAAAGAAACTCATTTAAGCATACATACAAGTATACATAAGTAATGGCGAAAAAATATCTCTTACTTATTTCCGTTATTTATCTTTTCGTTACTTAGGACCAAAAACTCTGTAGATTAAAATTCGCACAAATATAATTATTAAATTAAATTTATCTATACTAATATTATAAAGAGGAAAGGTTTGATTTTTTGTTTGTTTGTTTGTTTGTCTCGAATAGGCTCTGAAACTACTGCACCGATTTAAAAAATTCTTTCACCATCCGAAAGCTACACTATCCCTGAGTGACATAGGCTATATTTAGTTTTCAAAAATAATATGATTCCTTACCAAACTCCGATAATGTAACCCATGGTGAAAAAAAAAGAACCCAAAATCTTTCTTTAATCGCGAATGCTGCGAAAACTATTGAATATATAACAAAGTGATGTATTACAACTTTGTAGAACTTATCATTATCTACAAAAAACGTCGTTACATCATATCTCTAACTATTATAGTTTTGTGACAATAACCGATTTTTATGAAAAAATAAACCTAAAATCTTTCTTTAATCGCGAATGCTGCGAAAACTATTGAATATTATAACAAAGTAATGTATTACAACTTTGTAGAACTTATCATTATCTACAATAAACGTCGTTACATCATATCTCTAACTATTATAGTTTTGTGACAATAACCGATTTTTATGAAATAATAAACCTAAAATCTTTCTTTAATCGCGAATGCTGCGAAAACTATTGAATATATAACTAAGTGATGTATTACAACTTTGTAGAACTTATCATCATCTACAATAAACGTCGTTACATCATATCTCTAACTATTATAGTTTTGTGACACTATGCGTTGTGGAGTGGCAGGCGTCACTCGGGCACGAAGGTACGGGGGGTTAAGATCACGAAATAATCTGCCGCGCGGGGTCGGCTCCCTACTGAATGGTCGTGTGCGGAAATAAAAAAATTGTCGCTTGATAATATTTTGTCGCTTAGTTAGTAGTTAATAATTCGTTAACAGGTAACTAATCCCATTCAAAAAGTTATTTTCAGAACTAAACCCTACCATTATAGCATAGATATTGTACATATCGTCGGTTGGCAGTTCAACCAAAACACGTAAAATAAGTTGAGTATACAGTTTTTTTAGTTTTTTTCTGCTCTTACGAATAGCATAATAATATAATTCTAACTTTAAAAAAATACAGTTACGCTACACATTTTAACTGTAAATTTTGCAGACTTCCGTCGAAATTATGTTGTAACTGAGTAGGTATGTGATCCATTTACATAAGTCGAATTGTTGTATTCCTATAACCGAAGAAGGTTAAGTTGGTGTATGTATCTTGGCAAACCAGCATTGCTCTTACACTAATTCTTAGCTTGAACGAAAAATTATACACCAATATAAAACCAACTTTCTTCATAAAACTAACGTTACACAAATTGACCCGAACCAAGTTTATGTTTGTTGTCGGTAACACCAAATTGAAGATTGCAATCAATAGTATGTTTTCTCTTACCTTAATCTTCTTATAAATAATAAATCTAAATTTAAAATATAAGAAAAACCCCCGATTCGAATCCTTCAATTTCCTTAAAAGTAAAACACCATAATAATGTGTAATGTGCACGCAATGCGCTTTCATTTGATACTCGAGTTTTTGCAGATTTTCGGTTTTCCTTCCCCACTCTAACCCCCACAATTTTTAAACGGCACAACCGATTTTCATGAAACATGTCTAAGAGTACTCGCGCCAGACTCACCTTTTAAACAAAAAAAACTAAGTTGAAATCGCTTCATCCATTTAGTGTCACGTCACGTAGACACGTCAAACATATGACACCCCTCTTTTTTGTCGGGGGTTAAAAATGAATCGCAAAATGTGTTGCTAAGCGCATAACTCAACAACGCCTATACCAATTTAGCCAATTTATTTTTTTAAATGTTCGTTGGAGTTTAAGGATGGTTTTTACGGCGAGAAAAAATCGAATAATTTTGAAACAATTTTGAATAATTACCCGTGCAAAGCCGGGGCGTGCCGCTAGTTTAGTATAAATTGATTAATATTCTTAAAATGTTTTTTTTTGTCATAATTCCTGTGATATTGAAATATATCTTTGACAGGAAAAAAACTTTGTTGGAGACAGTATCGTTCATAGTACAGTCAACATCAAATAAACTGATAGAATAGGGTCACAAAATAATAAAGTAAATTACGAATGATTGTTTCAAGGAAATATGAATTGCGAATTATTTGAAACATCTGAAAGAAAGCTGAATAAAAAGAGGTTCTAAATATAACCAAAAATCACAATCAATCGTATTAAGGTTTTTTTTTTCAAATCATGGCAGACATGGGAGATGTTTTAGTCACTTCTCACGGTTGTCTTACCTACTGAATATTAATTGTATGTGTAATGTTACAATTGTTATATTACTAGTAACATCTGCCACATTACACTAGTAGATATAATTATTTCACTTACTTTTAACGTTGACTGTCCCTTCAAATTAAATATCAGTTATGCAGATCTAAGCTGCACTAACCAGTGAGCGTGATAGATACTTGATATTAATTAGTAACCTATTTCAAGGTCTGACTATTTGTTAGGTATAAACCTACCATAGAACAGCTGTTTGTAAATAATATAAATAAAATATCTTGTTTAAGTTTATAGTCTTTATTCCAACCAAATATTCGTAAAGCAATTACACTTAATCACACTATAATCTAGGGCCCTTGCCTCTTATAGTATGTATGCGATAATGTTAAACCCAACACGACACAGAACACTTATAACTTTTGAAACTATCAAGGTTATCAATACTATTTAACTCGAAAGACAACCAATCATGGTAAATATCCCGATAGAAATCTAAATAGTACAGAACACTTTATTTAGCACAAATTATCATACCTCGGTAAATACTGAGTAGTCTTCCTTCCTTCACTGAATTTCAACGGGCAAAAGAGACCCAGGCTTCGTAGCACTGTTCTTTTATACCTTATTACCAGACCCAGGTAGGAAATAGCCGTTTTCAATAACCGATTTAAATAACTAAAAAAGTAACGTTGTTTTATAAAATCTAAATGATAATTTATCTATTATTGAAAATGGCTATTTCATGTGTTTTAATTAAATAACAATTTTGTCCGGCTGCAATTATTTAGTCAATAATAAGTTTACAATCAAAAACAATTAACGGTATTTCAACAGAAATATCTGTTTTCTTTATCGGTTTTAAATTATTTGAAATATACGGTACTTTAAAAAAATAAAGAAGCAATAGTGATTGCAATCGGCCATATCACGTAATTGAATAGTTATAAGACAGTAAGTTTATAATCAAAACATTGTCAATTTCTCATAATTTATGAAGCGCTTGAGATAGTGCACACGGCACGCGAGTCTAACTGGGCCAACTGGCGCTGGCCGTCCGTGAACCCGAGCGCGAGTCGCCATTCATAGCCAATAAACAATATAGGAGTGTCATAACAGTGTTACATAATAAATATTCTATTTGCATCTAAAACCATTAGTGTAGCATTTGTTAGTGCTATTTATGACGAATTATATATTTTAGCCGATGAACTGACACGTCAATATAAAGAATAAGAATTAGACACATTTATATCGCACCACAGTAAATATAAAAAACAAACACAAAAAGTCAAAAAATAAACAAATACAGGCACTTTAATAATTAAATTTTAAGAAAATAAGAATAAAAGAACGGTGGTTCGAAATAGGTCACAAAGAGATAAACGAAGTATTTAACCTGTCGTCATTTCGTTAGATAGTGGAACACACATATTTATGTATATTTATTTTATGCGGGCCGCTCAGACTTTGCATAAGTGTCATACCCACATAAATAAACCTTCCTGTTGAATCACTCTAAAGGTACTTATTGCTGAAAATAACACAAAATAATGTTTCGATCATCGTAAACATAGTGACAGCTAGGTACTTGTTACTACTGTTTTTTTTTCTATTAAAGGCGGCCCGCTAGTACATAAAATAATTCGAAAATCTGGTAAACGCAGTTTTGTTTCTTCTAAAAATAAAGGAATGTTTTCTTTTAGTAAAATTATATAGATATAGAATTTAAAGTAGTTTCCCTACATTGCCCATCGATTTTTCCCATTTTGTATAACACAAATTAATACTAAATCAACATACATCTTTCTACATCTACACTAATAATATTATAAAGAGGAAAGATTTGTACCTATGTTTGTAATGAATAGGCTCAAAAAGTACATGAGCGATTTAAAAAAAATTTTTCACCAATAGAATGCTACATTCTTCCAATTTGTCATAGGCTACATTTCATTTTAAATAAAATTAGGGATCCTTGGTAAAATTTGAACAATGTAACCGAAGGTGTAGAAAAATGAGTCTTAAAATGTGGTCGTCGAATGCGCTGCCGAAACTATTAGCGATAGAACAAAATAATGTACCTACAACAATATTGAAGAACATCATAGTTTCTACAAAAAACTCCGCGGCAGCATATGTCCAACTATTTTGTAGTTATGTCACTACAACAACTTTTTTATTTTTAAACATTAATCTTATACATAAAAATGAATCGCAAAATGTGTTGCTAAGCGCATAACTCAACTTTTTTTTAAACTAGCGGGCCGCCCCGTGCTAAGCCGGGGCTTCGCACGGGTTTTTATTAATTTTTTTCCCCCGGCAATTAGTCGATTTTTTCTCGCCTTTTAAACCTTCCCTAGACCTCCACGAACATTTTAAGACTAAGATAAGATAAATCCGTTCAGTTCTTGAGTTTTAGTCAGACTAACGAACAGCAATTCATTTTTATTTATATAGATGATCGTTGGAGTTCAAGGGTGGTTTTTACGGCGAGAAAAATTCGAATAATTTCGCGGAAAATTTTATACCCGTGCGACGCCGGGGCGGGCCGCTAGTAGTTAATAATTTAGCTTAGATCAAATTGTTATAGGCACTTATTCACCTTATTTTTTTTTACAGCGCAGTTGTGTGTGTTATGTGACTGACCGTTATCTAATATATAAAATTCTCGTGTCACAGTTTTCGTTGCCATACTCCTCCGAAACGGCTTTACCGATTTTTACCAAATTTTATATACGTATTCAGTAGGTCTGAGAATCGGCCAACATCTATTTTTTTATTTTGCAAATCAACGTTTGCTGGGGTCTGCTAGTTTTTATTATAAATGAGTAAAACTAGTACCAGATTGACACAAACGTTAATAACTTAATATGGAGGGAACACAAACAACAACAACACTTACATAATAAATAACAAGTGTATGAAATCCGGAGCCTGCTCACTTGACTTATTTTAAAATGGACAATTGAATAAAATATTTATCTGATCTGCGGTCGCCGCCGCCGCGCCGGCGACCGCAACTTTCAGTTGACCGGCTCTTGTTTTCCCCGTGTGTGTGTGTTTCTGAGGAAATAAACGATTTGACTTTGATTACGTCCAGGAATAATATTCCATTTGTCCAAATGTTTGTATCGGCAACAAGCTTCCGTGAATTGGAGATATTTTATGGCTAAAATAGTAACGAAAAGAAAAACTTCAATAAACTTTCTCGCCACTATTCAAAGTTCCTTTGAACCAGGATTCCCGCTAAGTTGATAATTACTTACAGCGTGAATAGAATAAAAATAAATATAAATAAATATTTCCGGACAATCTACCCAACAACATCTAGCCCCGTGGTAAGCTCTAAGCTTGTGTTACGGGTACTAGATATCTGATATACTTAATATAATATACATACATATATAGATATTTTTATTATACATATTAAACACGCAGACCAAGGAGAAAAGTGCTTGCAGAACATACAAACACTATCACCCTCGGCGGGAATCGAACCCGCTACCTCTTGCTCTGCAAGCGGACATTCGCCCACCGTGCCACCGAGGCAGTCGCTAGCAGAATATTAACCCTAGAAAGCTAACGTTCGTCAAAATGACGAACATCCGATAAGTTATGCTTTCTCCCTCTTTCATTGTTTTACCTACGTTCTCGCGGTTTCGCGCCAACTCAGTGCTCGCCTGACTGCATCGCGTGGCGGTCGCGTTCAGTTGGTAAGTAATTTCATTTTTGAGATACCTACTGCATGGTCGTCATTTTGACGAATGGTTAGCTTTTGTGTGACTTTTCTTTCAGTTTCGTGTTGCAGTAATATTATCATTTATTTGTTTCGTTTTTATGTTTATTGCTGCTTATTGTTTGTTTTAGCTAAATCTTTATTTGTGAAGAATGGCTGCGAGTTCAATTCTTAGAGATGAGGACATAGTTCGGGCCCTAGATGATGAAGACAGTAACGCAGATAGTAATTCAGACAGTGAGAATGAAGAGAGTTTGCTGATCGAGGACGTGCAAAGTGATTTTCACGACGAACCTTCGGATGCGGAAAAACGGCCTTTGGAGATTCAAGAGGAAGAATGATGGTCATCTTCTGACGAACTACCATTGAATGCTGTACGAGAAGATTCTTCACAAGAGGGGCCATTAGTCACCTTGATTTTTGTCCAACTTGTACCAAAAATATTTAAGATACTTACGTGTTTTAGGTGATAGGTGTCTTTTCGTTTTATAAAATACCAAAAAGTATTTTTGTTTTATGTTATTTTTTTCTAATTTAGTCCATTAATGTGTAAAGTTCCTAAACGATCTCATAAAAGCAAGTGCCATTAAAAAATACAAATTTTGTACTAAATAATAAAAATAAATTCGATTTTTTTATAATTTTTCTTTTATTTATAACCTAGCTATTCTTAAAAGAATAAAACATAAAATAATATTAAGTAAAATATAAAAAAAAAACACATTTAAAAAAGGTCGTCAAAAAGTCGAATGGTTAGCTTATTATGGTAGTTAGGCAACGTTAGCTATCTAGGGTTAATATACACCGAATAAATCCATAATGAAAATGCATTGACAGGAATGCCTTCTATCACAATTAATATGAGTTTGTAGCGACAAACGAGTTTCACTATAGATACGTCGAATCAAAATATTAATATCAAAATGGCGTTTCAGTTCAGTTCAGATTCTTGTAATTGAACTTTGCGCTTGAAGCGACAATTTGCCAGTGTCGAGTTAAATAAAATTATAAAGTGAAAAAAATGTTACTCGGTGGCGTTTAACTGAGTAACATATTTTTCACATTGTATTGTCATATAGCCTGAAGAAAGTTGAGCAATCATAAGCCTACTCGCCCCAGGAATGTACTATGATACTGTAATAAACGAAGGCTGGTTACCTCTGTGTCGGTACATTCCACACGAACACAAGAGTCAGCATCGCCACATCGCGGGGATTTCGGGATCTCAACAAATAAAAAAAACCGACAATGTTTTGATGTTAGATAGCATAGTAACGAAGGTAGACATTGAGCGCCATAACTAAATCTAGGTGCTATGCCTATGACTTTAAATTAATAATTATGAACAATGCCAATTGTACGACGCCGGAAATATTTTTTTTAGGGTTTTTTAGGGATTATGATACTGTGAACAAATCCCCGCTATGCCACCTAGTGGTATTATGTGGGAAATGCCGGCTTTTCAGAATGTGAATTTTTATTTCTCAAATAAGTGAAGTGAGCCAGCCTCAGGAGCTCATATTATTTAGCCTAGATCTGTCAACTAAGTCTGAAAGCGAAAATACATTTTAGTTGGGAGCTGGGTGATAACCCCCAGCGCTTTGGACTATGGTATGAGAGATAACTGTTGATGGACTTGTTGTTGTTGTTGAGATATTAAATATACATAGATACATATAATATACATTGTAGATACCCACATATATGCATGTAGTACAATCAAACATGGTAAATGTCCATTATAAATGGAATACCCCTATGTATTCGTTACTATCGTATCGGTACGTTGCTCGTTGCTTTTGATTCGAGTAAAGAATTACTCGGTACTGGACGCAGCAAGTGCCCGTCACTCAGTACCTGCAGCTCTACTCCTCAGCCTAGGACCTATACTAATGGACTTGAGCTTTATCGTACCCTGGATAGCCTATCAGGGCGTTGCCATAGTCGCTACGCTTGGCAGGCAGGTCGGTGAGGGCAGTATTTTATGTTGCGTTTTACGAAGAAGTTGCTACCGATCATCAGGTCAATTCCCTCGGCCGGAAAAGAAGCGATGGGAGGAAGGCAAATTTAAAAAGCCAGTGCTCGAGTTTATACAATAACTGTCAGTAATTTATAAACCTCCTTTTCTAAACCATTTACATAAAATTTTGGAAAGCCAGTTAACAAAAAACAAAATACAGCTAAATAAAGGGGTCTATCAATCCATTTAATACAGCTAGACAGCGTATTTTGTCGGTCTGTATCAGTAGGTGTCTGTTGATAGTCAGCTAAATACAATTAACGCCATTTTTTCCATTTTAAGGGATATCCGCAGCCTGATACTTACCTAAACCGTACCTATATGCAAACTAACATACAAACAGTTTTGGTAATATAAATATTCAAATTCATGTATTTACACAAATGTTATCGACATTCAATTTCTATAATTAAGAGTACACGCAAATTTAAAGTAAATACCAACTAAGTCTATTGACCATGTTCTAGGCTTTCCTTAGTGGATGTCCTATTTCATTGAATAAAATAAAATCGCATAAAGATCTATAGCATTTTGTAAATATTTAAATTTGTACATTTAAAGAATATACAAAAAAGAAACATCCGTAATCCCAAATAAATACTGTGAGGTCAAGGATAGGACGGTGTCAAGTGAACAAAAATCTGAAATACTTATTTAACCTAAAGGGGATCTCACGCAGGGGACATGGGATTACTCATATGTGAACCAAACTTCTAAAACCGATGCATTTCTTAATATATATAAATCTCGTGTCACAATGTTTGTCCTCAATGGACTCCTAAACCACTTAACCGATTATAATAAAATTCGCACACCATGTGGAGTTCGATCCAACTTGAGAGATAGGATATTTTAAATCTCAAATTATAGTCGCAATTTTAATTTTTTTGCTAATTATTCATCATCATCATCACCCTATCAACGTTCCCACTGCTGGGACACAGGGACTTCTCCCTTGACGAGAGAGATTAGGCCTTAATTCACCACGCTGGCCAAGTGCGGGTTGGTGAATGTCACATGTCCTTCAAACTCTTTTAAAGTTCTCAGAACATGCCGGTTTCCTCACGATATTTGCCTTCACCGTTAAAGCTCGTGTTTAAAGCGCACATAAATTTCTCAAGAAGAAAAATCCAGAGGTGCGTGGCGGGGTTTGAACCCACGACCTTCGGAATGAAAGTCGAGTGTCCTCCCACTTAGCCAACACGGCTAATTATTTGTCTGTTATTATTTACAGGTTAACAAAAGTGTAAAATAAATGTCTTTTTATAGGTTGTCTATGATTTTTCATACGTGGTGGTAATTATACTCTTTGAGCTATTGTCTATGTCTCGAAAGTTCAATATTCAACATAGTTTTCAATCATTTTTTTTCTGACATGAGTTTGAAGTACATAGTTAAGATTTTTTTAATTTTTATTTTTTTTGTTAAAAGCGTCCGAAATAGCGGAGATTATCTATATTCTAACTATATATAAAAAAAATGAATTGTTGTTCGTTAGTCTGACTAAAACTCGAGAACGGCTGGGACGATTGAGCTGATTTTGTTTTTAAAATGTTTGTCGTAGTCCAGGGTAGGTCTAAACGGGAACAAATAAGGAAACATTTCCGGAAACTTTTTTTACCCGTGCGACGCCGGGGCGGGTCGCTAGTAATAAATAATACTTGAATAGCGATAGCCACATGAAACACTTAAAATTTAAATTTTAAACAGGATTATTTTCTATACTCGACTAGCATACATTTAATTTTGTAAATACGCGTGGAAGAATATTACGAGGCATTCCTCGTAGCGCACCCAGATGAAGCGCTCCAAAGTACTTCCACATAGCGCACCCGTTCTGGTGCGCATCATTCAGTAGGTATAAATGTTAAGAGGATGCGCGCGGGCGCTTAACTGAGCAGTCACGTTACGATTTTTTCCGTCGTTTTAATTTCATAAAGTGCTCAAAAGTTAATATTTTACGACTAAAGTTATATAAAAATATTGCCAAGAAGATAAAGTATTTACTATCAGAGAAGTCGCTGAAAATTTAAATAGTTTTCACGAAGTTATAAGCAAAAATCATCATCAACGGACGAAATTATTTGCAACCAATTTGAAGAATCCTTTGTTTCGACGCAGCGTGCAGTGCGCGTAAGTAGTGAGCAGTGGGAGCATTGACCCGATTTGTCGACTCAACTCCTCAAGGCCACTGCGCTGGATTGCCTTTGTAAGCACATATACAATTTTTGGGCTTAGCGCTCATAGCTACCGTAGTCCAGTGGTTAGAGCGGGCGCTTGGCGTTCCAGCGGCGGTAGGATCAAACCTCCGACTGTGGTTCACTTTTTGCATATTGAGTTTTGATTCTAAAGAATATATTTTATTCTCGTTGACAATGTCTATCAAAAGCGCCGACCGTGAAAATATTACCTTAAGGCGTAAATATAAATTAAATATATCTACCGAAAACTCATTTGATTCCTTATCGGTGGATGAAGATTTGGATGACCAATCACTAATCGTCGGAACTAATGAAAAATTGAACAGGAGTTGTCCCAATTTTAAAATTGATACCTATAATAAAATTGAGGAATTACAAACTAAGATATTGTCTTTGACCGAGAAATTAGAAATTGCTGAAAACGAAATAAATAACCTCTTACAAGAAAATAGCTGCTTGAAAAAGCAAATTTCATCTTATGATGTTCGTGTGAATCAATTAAAAGACATTTGCAAAACTACTCCGAAAAAAGGCCAGCGGAAAAATATAAGTAGCCTAAACAGAACACGCTTGGATTTCTCTTTCGAGGAAAGCTCCTCTGTGCCACCGACCCCAAAACTTTTAGTTCATCAAAATCAAGAACAAACTTTGCAGGAAAACTTAAGTAACACCCGAACTACGCATACAAGGAGACCTAGGTGCAGAAATATGTATGTGATTGGCGACGAGACAGTACGCGGCCTCTCCACACACCTTAACAGCTCTAAGTTTTCTAGGTGGAATACAGAATTTACTATTCAAGGAATAGTGAAGCCACATGCACCGTCTTCTGAAATAAAAAGCTGCTTGGATGATTTAATAAGGCGCACGAAACAGGATGACGTCATTATTTTATCTATAGGTAAACACGACAGCAACCCTTACCAACTAATAATGAATTTGCACAATGTTATAGCGAAAATAGATTGTAAATTATATTTATTAAATATTCTGGAAAATAAATTATTAAATGTAAATAAAGTTAATAACGAATTGAGATATATGACAAAAAGTTATGAAAATTTAAAATTTATAGATACTAAATATTTTAGGAATAAATATAGTAAATATGAGTCAAGACTAGAATTAATATCTTTTAAATTAAATTATGAATTATGTGATGAGTTCGTTACTAAAAATATGTATGTAAATGAAATTATTGATAATATGTCTTTACATAATCAATGTGAAAACGAATCAAAAAGGCAAACGTTTTTTCGACTCTAAACAGAAAATTCGATATTGTCCGGAAAGTAGTTTAAGCACTGGTAATTTCAGGATCATGCATCAAAATATAGCGGGTATTTGTAATAAATTAGATATTTTGGAAATATTTTTGTCGGAACTTAAATCTAAAAATAGGGAGATGGATGTATTATGTTTTTCGGAAACTTTCATAAAAAAAAATGATGAGGCTAATGTTATTCTCAAAAACTATAAATTAGCATCTTCTTACTGTCGAGATGATAAATCCAGGGGTGGTACTTGTATACTGGTAAACCAAGATTTTACCTGTAAACCTGTGAATATCCCGTCTAAATTTATTTCTAAATATAATTTTGAGTGTTGTGGAGTGGAACTTATAGGATTCGGTGTTATAGTTTTTTGTATTTATAGAATTCCTGACAGCAAAAAGTCACAATTAGGACTATTTTTCAATAAATTGGATAACTTTTTGAATTTTGTGACTGATACATATAAAAAGAAACGTGTAGTAATATGTGGTGACTGGAATATTGATATTTTGAAGGATTCAAGGGATTCAATCGACTTATTAAATATCCTTTCTAGTTATAACTTCAAAGCTCATATAAAGTCACCTACAAGACTTAACTCGTGTATTGATCAAATAGCAACCAACATAACAAAAGTTAAATCTGAAACCTATCTCTCTGGCTTATCAGATCACGAAACTGCTCAATTGATAACTTTTAAAATCAAAAAACAACGAGCTTTATCATGTTGGTTCGAGTTAAGACGTGACTATAGTATTGACAACATTAGGAAATTCTGTGAATGTTTATCATCTTTATCGTTTTCAAGTGTATTCAGTTCGCTTAAAATGGTTGAGGCTTTTAATGATTTTTACGATTTAATATTATTATTTTATAATTTATGTTTTCCCCGAATAAAAGTAAAAATTTCAAATAAACCTAAGAATGAATGGATAACAAAAGGAATAAAAAAATCTTTAAAGACTAAGCGCTCATTGTACATGACTTCCATATATAATAGTAAAGATAAACAAAAACATAAATCTAACTTTAAAATATATAAATATGTACTTAAAAAGTGTATCAATAGATCTCAGAAATGTTTTAACTTGAGACAGATTCAGAATAGTAAGAATAAGTGTAAAGCGACTTGGAATGCAATTTCTTCAAATTTGAATAATAATCTCTATAAAAATGACATTGATTCAATTAATTATAATAATAGGACATATTCAAACCCTTCTGACATAGCCGGTATTTTTAATAATAATTTTATAAATACATCTACAAATGTTAAAATAATTAATAATTTTACAAAACTAAGTATAAAAAATAAAACCATAAATTCTATCTTTTTGCTTCCAACGGATGCTAAAGAAATTTATAAAATAATAATGTCTCTCAATAATAGTAAAACTAGTGGCTGGGATGGCATCACTACTAAAATTTTAAAACATTGTTCGAAATGGATTTGTTACCCACTTTCTTACATTATAAACCTATCCTTTCTGGAAGGTTCCTTCCCAGCACAACTAAAGAAGTCTGTTGTAAAACCCCTATTTAAGAAGGGTGATAAGACAGATCCTGCGAACTATAGACCCATTACTATTGTGCCAATATTGTCAAAAGTTTTTGAAAAAACCATGTTAACTAGGTTAAATAGTTTCCTGGACAAGCATAAGACTCTTCATAGTGACCAATATGGATTTCGAAAAGGGAGTTCTACATCTCTTGCCTGCTTTAACTTGGTCAAGTTTATCACTAAAAACATTAATAGCGGCAAAGGTCCTATTATGGCTCTATTTATGGACCTAAGCAAGGCATTTGATTTTGTCGATCACGATAAACTCAAAGAAAAATTGGATCACTATGGAATACGTGGTAAAGCTCTAGACTGGCTGGCAAGCTATTTAAAGAATAGGGAACAATGTACCGAAATAACTAAAGTTATAATACATAACAAGGTTAAACAAAATTGTAACGTTAAAAGTGCAATGAAACAAACCTTTAAATCTGAAGAGGTCCTAAACAATCGCGGTGTCCCACAAGGGAGCATTTTAGGGCCACTTCTGTTCTTGCTATACGTAAACGATCTCCCCGAATGTATATCTCATAAATGTATCCTATTTGCAGATGACACAACAATTTTAATTAAAACTGACAGACATTTAGCCAACATGACATTAAATTCAACACTTATTGACATTGTAAATTGGACCAACAACAATAGCTTAGCGATTAATATTAACAAAACTAAAATAATGCAGTTTGACTCGTACAATACTAATGCACTAACACTTGACATTCTAAACAATAATGAGAGAGTGGAAGAAGTATTGTCTTTTAAATTTTTAGGTATAACATTGGACAGACATCTAAATTGGAAGAGCCATGTAAATAATGTTTGTCAAAGGCTTAGTCGCTTTATTTTTGCTTTAAAAAAAATCCGGCAAACCATATCCTTTGACGCAGCTCTAGCTGCTTACCACGGTCACGTGTCTTCGCTTTTGAGTTATGGTCTATTGCTCTGGGGTAACTCTGTGGATGTTGAACGAGCTTTTAGAGTTCAGAAGAGATGTCTCAGAGTTATCACCAGGGCGTGGTTTCGCGACTCTTGCAAACCTCTTTTTAAAATTTGCAATATAATGCCTCTACCATGCATGTATATTAGGGATGTATGCGTTTTTGTAAAGACTTACCCACAATACTTTACCATGCGCAAGGATGTTATCACTCGACAGAAAAGAACTAAATTTAATAATATTCTTTACAATCCTCAATGTAACAAAAATATCTACAAACAAAATGCATATAATATGTCCATTATGATATATAATAAGTTGCCTGATACCATAAAAGAGCTGAAGGGTATTTTATTTAAAATAAAACTTAAAAATTGGCTTATGGAAAAATGTTTTTATAGTGTAAGTGAATATATGAATTTTAATTAATATTTATTTTATGATTGATTGATCCAATTTTTATTTTTATTTTTTATTGACATGTTTGTATGATTTTGATTTTATTGTTTAATTATATTTTTTTTTGTTTGCATTTTATTTACCATTTTTGACATTTATAATATTTGCACACCTGCTTGCGGGTTGAATACAATTGACACCACTAGTTTATAAGATCTGGACATGTTTATAACAATGTATTCTGCAAATAAATGATTTGATTTGATTTGATTTGATTTGATAAGTTTTTATTCCTCACTAGCGGCCCGCCCCGGCGTCGCACGGGTAAAAAAATTTTTCCTTATATGCTCACCGTTTAGACCTACCCTGGACTACGACAAACATTTTAAAACCAAAATCAGCTCAATCGGCCCAGCCGTTCTCGGGGTTTAATCAGACTAACGAACAACAATTCATTTTTATTCATATAGATCATCATCATCATCACCCTATTAACGTTCCCACTGCTGGGACACAGGGACTTCTCTCTTGACGAGAGAGATTAGGCCTTAATTCACCACGATGGCCAAGTGCGGGTTGGTGAATGTCACATGTCTTTGATAATAAACATAGAGAATTAGAAGTAGCCAATAAAAACAATATTAATACGAGTTACGGGTGAAAATGTATTGCGGAGGTTAGATTTTCCACCAATTGTAAGTAACTGATTAAAAAAAATGTTTATTTGAGTGTTATTGTAATAGACCAAGTGTTATTGTAATATTTACATATTAACTACATATTTACACTATAGAACGAAACGAGTAATCTACTTAGCAATTTGCATTTATCAACATGCTAAAACAACATACACTGTTTGTACCTCTATGTAACTACATTATGAAGCCAAGGTTGTTACAAACCTTTGATAACACCGACTCCGAATGAAAACATTATAAAATAAAATAAACTTTTTAGTAGTAGAAGTCGGTTTTTAAACGTAGTATATATTTTATTACATACCTAGTATAAGATAAAGTCAAATCTGCAAAACCTTTAGCAAGGATTTTTTAAAGTACTACGATTTTATTACAGTTTTTAGCAATAGCTGGAGATATTCAAGCAAAACGTTTAGTTGTATGATTTTCACGAGTGCGAGCGAAGTCCCTAGTACTACCACAGTATTACATAAGCACCCCCTACCCTATATACGTCCCAATGCACACAGTATTACATAAAATTTTTCTATGTATCGTAATGTATGTATCTACAAAAAAAAATGTATCTATGTAGTATATCAGTCACCTTAACACCCATAGTACAAGCTCTGCTTAGTTTGAGATTAGGTGATGCTGTGTGAGTAGTCCGGAAATATTTATTTATTTATTTATAATCAATGAAATCATCCTCAATGATATCCGTAAGTAAATAAATGTGTTCATTACTTTTCATAACTAGTTAAAAACAAATAACTTACCCGTGAATGTCTCTTTGTTCATGTCCATTTCTTGTAGAAATTAATAGATGAAATCTTTACCATCTATTTCATTATTCTTGTGTTTATTAATTGCTTCCTGTTAACAAGCAACAATTTAAATTAATTCGGTTGTAGATAGAAACGTCTTTGAAGCTGTAATTAACTAATTTATTAATTAACTGTGAGAACAGAAAATAGTGTTGGTGTCTAGATGAACAAATAAACTTTAGTGTCTAGATGGACCACAAAGGATTCAAGACTTTGTTGACAATAGCAAATATCATGAGTGGTTCCTTCTTATGTATTTCTGTAATTAGGGGTTCCGTATTCTATAAAATAATGCTTGCATAAACAGATTGCTCGTTTGGGCAAAGACACGAGTAGCTATAGAAATGGACTTCAATCATAGTTACTAGTAGCTATATCACATCTTAAATCTCATCATTGAAAATCCACGTTCTTGTTTCTGTTTGATCTTTGAAGCCAGGGGATTTTAATTAGGGTGACATGGTCAACAGTGAGCCACTCTCTATCAATTCACTCATACAAGAAGTGAATGGCTTCTAAATAAAAAACTTTATTTACAAGCAATGTAATATAATTATTATTATTTTTTTTATTCTCAATCTGTATGTATGTTTTCATCATCATTAATCATAATAAAATACTTTGTTTCTATCTATATAAATATATTATTTTGTATCATTGTTTTACGTTCATCAGAGCCTAAATTAGTTCAGCTAAAAACATTGAGCTAATATCTAAAAAAGTAACACGATATTCTTTGACTGTTAGGCGGTAGGTACGAAGTTCGCCGGGTCAGGTAGTTAATATTAAATTAAACAAACAAAAATGAAAATTTGGTTTAGATATCAGAGATTACATATTTGGGGCATAAAATATCAAAAAACGGAATTTTACCTGATGAATCACATGTAATGGCAATAAAAAACATGCCTGTTCCATTAAATGTTAAAGATGTAGAGAGATTTTTAGGGTTAGTTACATATGTTAGCAGTTTCATACCTAATTTGTCAGATAGAACCGCGCTTATACGGGAACTACTGAAAAAAGAAGTAGAATGGTACTGGGAAGAAAGGCAACAGAAATGTTTTGAGAATATTAAAAATATATTATCTAGTCCTACAGTTTTACAATATTATTCTTTAGATAAACCGATAACTATACCTGTACCTAGATGCGAGTAAGAACGGACTTGGAGCTTGTTTATTACAGAACAATTTGCAAGTATCATACGCATCAAAGTCACTTACAAAAACCGAGCAGGCAAATGCACAAATAGAAAAAGAACTGTATGCCTGTGTGTTTGCGTGTGAAAGATTTTATATGTCAGTCCGATCTAACAATAGAAACAGATCATAAGATAGCCTTTGGTCAGCATTATTAATAAAACTTTAGCGAGTGCGCCTCCACGTTTAGGTACAAATAATTGTAATGAGGCTACAACCTTACACGTTCAAACTTGTTTACAAGCTAGGAAAATAGTAATTTATTGCTGATACATTGTTGCGGGCTGTGGCTCCAAGTAGTTTAAATCAGTGCCGTGAGAATGAGTCACTGTCACGAGATTACCTACACTTCAAAGCGCAGGTGTGTGCGTTATCTGCTGCTAATGAGCTAACAGATACAGATAGGTACAGAAATGCACTAAGAAAGATAATGAAATGCAGTTGTTGATAAATATTATTAAATCCGGTTGGCCTTTCCATAAAAATAAATTGATCATATTTTATGCCCTTATTGAGGTTACAGAGATGAACTAACTGTAGAATTTGGTATTGTTTGGAAAAGTTCTAGAAGTGTTGTTCCGAAATCCTTACGTCTAGAAATGTTAGGAGTCATTCAAACTGGGCATATGGGTTTAGAAAAGTGTAGATTGAGAGCACGTGAAAGTATATTTTGGCCAAATATTAATACACAATTAAATGATTATTATAAGTAATTGTCAGATTTGTTTATCGCTTATAAATCAGAACTCAAAAGAACCACTAATAAGTCACGAAATACCGAAATTGCCGTGGAAAGAAATTGTCACAGATTTATTTCATTTTGGTGATAAGGTTTATCCTTAAACCTAATTGTATATTAGTTGTTGATTATTTTAGTAAATATATCGCAGCATTCTGAAGAAATTATAGAAAAACTTAAACGTATATTTGTTAGGCACGGCATTCCACAGACAGTCATGAGTGATAATGGTCCAGAATTTTCATCAAATGTATTTAGAAATTTTGCGTTACAGTGGAATTTTGAGCATAAAACTTCTTCACCTGGTTATGCCCAGTCAAACGGACAGGTTGAACGGTCAATACAAACAATAAAGAACTTACTGAGAAAGTCTGGAAACAGAGATTCATATTTTTTTTTGGGTTACTTGGAATATTTAAATACACCTTTAAGTACAGATATACCATCTCCGGCTGAGTTATTATATAGTGGAAAATTACGGAGTATATTACCAAGGGCACTAAGGTTTTTAAGACATAAGTGAATTCACTCTGATGTATTACGCAAGTTGAAAGATCGACAATTGTCTCAAAAGTTACACTATGATAAACAGTCTCGTGAATTAAAACAGCTGACGATAGGTCAAAAAGTGAAGGTAAGAAATAAATACAAATGGGAACCTGGAGTTATCAATGCAAAAATAGACCTTGGTTAATCAATTAATTAATCATTTTACTACTCGTTCTGGCAGGACAGTGATACCTCTTGATCGGTGGACCTACGCAGTGGACGCTCGCCGCGGCACACTTACATAGTAAATAAGTGATACTTAACTGATAACAACTTTGATCGTTTACTAATTCAACTGTAAGATTTTATAACAAAGTAATTTAGATTAAGATATTTTACCTATTTATTAATTATATAGTAAATGATAAGTGAACTAAACTGTAAGATTTTATAAAAAATAATTTAGTCTGAGACATTTTATTTATAAATGATAAATTAATTCAACTGTATGATTTATAAAAGAATAATTTATATATAGACATTTTATTTATTATAAATGATAAATATATTTTAAGTATGAATATAAATTATAAAGGAAATTATGTATTTGGCATAATTTCATACCGGTTTATTATGAACAACAAATAAATTATATAATTTATTAGGTACTTACTACTACTACTTACTTATTTAGTAGCTATTAAGTTAGATTGCATGCTAGTATACTATGTATTAGATTTTTGTATAATCAGTCATGTGGTTTGGAATAAAATTGTAATTGTTAGGGTTTTTCAAGACTATGATAAGATAAATCCGTTCAGCCGTTCTCGAGTTTTAATCAGACTAACGAACAACAATTCATTTTTATTTATCTTATATATAAAATTCCTCCGAAACGGCTTGACCAATTCTCATAAAATTTTGTGAGCATATTGAGTAGGTCTGAGAATCGGCCAACATCTATCTTATTATAAAATTCTCTTGTCACAGTTTTCGTTCCCGTACTCCTCTGAAACGGCTTGACCGATTCTCATGAAATTTTGTGAGCTTAGGTCTGAGAATAGGCCAACATCAATTTTTATTTTGCAAAACAACGTTTGCTGGGGTCAGCTAGTATAGATATAAAATTTCCATGTCACAGTGTTAGTTACCATACTCCTCCGAAACGGCGTTACCGATTTTTACCAAATTTTATATGCGTATTCAGTAGGTCTGAGAATCGGCTACTATCTATTTTTCATTCTGCAAAACAACGTTTGCTGGGGTCAGCTAGTTCCTTATATAAAAGTAAAATGCTCATTTCCATTAATCTTTTTTTTTATAATTGTACGGTCAATTTCTTAACTTACTACTTGCAAATAAATCACATTATACAACGGCCCTACTTTCACTTAAAAAAAAACATCAACTTAGGTATTAAGAATGTCTTTAACAGGAATTACCGCTGATTAATGTTCTGGTTGGTATTCTCATGATGATATTCTTTTAAGTAGTTAGTTAGTTAGAGGGGCGCTGATTTTTCCGCACTTAGACTCAAAGGTGGTCCATTGTGCGTATTCTTTTTAGTATACTTCCAAATTCAGTAAAAATTAAATTACTTACCTCAATGATATCCGATATTTGTCTATTAAGTTTTTTAAGTAGACTATATCCACTGATGTTGGGAATGATGAACCTTCACCAAGGTATCTGGTTAAGAAGTCCACCTGCCATTGAAAACGCCTTGGACCGCTGCCGAAATAGATCTTCCATATGTTTCCATTTATCTTCTTTTATCTTCTCGCCTGTGTAAACATATTTTATCCAATCTTATAGATTTTTAATATCAATTAACTCACCTTTTAAATGTTTAGGGGGATAATGCGATGGACAACACAAACGCCATTCTACATATTCGTCATTTCCAAACAATATGGATTCTACACAACTGCAATTTACTACATTAGTAATTCTACACAGTCTATATTTTGACGCAATCGGAATTCATCCTATTCGTGATTCTACACAAAATGAGTTTACTCCATTCGTAATTCTGCATAGTCAATATACAATTCATATAACATCTTAGAGTTATTTATCTACGGATGTGTCTTATTCCTTTTCTGCATAATATCGTCTCGTCTTTATTTGTCCCAATCATCCTGCCCATTCTATCCTACCGATATGGTCACTGAAAGAGCTTCAAAAGCCCAAACTCTGTAGCCTTATAACAAAGATTAGTTATAAGGCTACATAGCGTAGTAGCGCCGTAATAATTAAGGGAATCGATCGAGTTCGGAATACGGGTAACACTCGCTTACCTACAGGTACCAACATACTGCAGGCGCAAAAGTTTTGGCAACATATTTCAAGTGGCAGTGGGTAAAACCCATTCGTCGGTTGCACCCCGAAAGGTTGGCAACAGCACAGAACTTCCTCACACTACTTAGTTAAATAAGGCCAATTTAACAGGACCCCCATTTGACATTTCATCGGAAATCAAAAGCGTAACCTTGTAACGGAAAAAAATATTATCTAAATTTCTTCCAGGTAACAAAGCCGTTATAATAATAAAACACCTAATAAAATAAATTTCAGGATATGACAACAGAGCTGTTTATTTAAGCACATTGTTCTGTAGTAATATTTTGTTTGTTTGTTTTAAATTTTGCTAAGTTCGGTGAAATATGTAGTACCTATCGATGGTTCCTCAGAACAAATTTTTCTTTATATTATTTAACAATTAAACCAAACCAAAAGACAGTGATAGTTATGCTTAAACTGTTTTATTTTTTTACAAATTATGCACGTATTTTATTATATTGTTTTAATAATTTATACTACCTACGATACAAAATAATAATGGAACATAGATTTCCCTGATTTTTAATATTTTCCATGAAACACACTTAAAATCGTGAATACTTTTTCAAAATTCAATAACTTCAGGTTGTTCGATTCGCTAAGCTATCTATCCTTAGTTATGAGCAAATGTCAAATGTGGCCTATTAATTTAGCCCGACTATAAAACTAAGTAAACGAGCTAACTTCAGGAACATTTCAGATTTAAAAAAATCAGTACTTAATAGATAAGTTATTTATCGAGAAAGGCTACTTTTTACCGCCGGAAAATACGTTGTTACCGCGGTAAAATCCAAAAATACGGGCAAGTTTTAGGCTTGTAAAGCCAGTAGAAGATATAAAATCAATAATTCCCCAATAAAGCTGCCTATCTATTTAAATCCTCCCACCAAAACCCAATATTTATCCCCTGTTCCACATATCCCTACTGCTCTATTTCTACTGGTAGGGAAGAAAGGATTTTTTTTCCACATTTAGCTACTAGGGGGGATACAATGATATTTCACTTCCACATATTTCTACCAAGAAAAAGTACAATCAGATGGAAAATTCATTTATTGTAGGTAGTAAGGTATGTACCTTAAAAAAACATTCTTATATTATATCGGTACTAAATTTAACAATTAAACTTCTTTGAAATCAACAAATAAATAATAATTATCTTAGCATATC
Source organism: Gymnoscelis rufifasciata (assembly GCA_929108375.1). Taxonomy (NCBI): domain Eukaryota; kingdom Metazoa; phylum Arthropoda; class Insecta; order Lepidoptera; family Geometridae; genus Gymnoscelis; species Gymnoscelis rufifasciata. Next base: position 1,676,410 of record OV815319.1, on the reverse strand, counting down.
TAAAAAATGACCCACCGTTATATCTCCTGTGATTAAATGCAGTTGTGCATTTTGAATGACGCGGTCACGGATCACATATATTTGCGCCCTCTTTTTTGGCGGATTCTTGATGGACTTCATCCGATTTTTCATAACCGTTGATTGGTTGTATAATAATTTTAATAAAGCATATAAACTGTTTTTTCTGTTACTCTTGTTATTAATTTTAAAATGCCAGGCTTCTGCGAAATTGTTAGTTCTGTGCCTCTTTCCAAACACGCACCACTGTTCCTGAAATTGTTCTTACAAAATATTTACTAAATGCATCCATTTTAAACTCGTCTAAAATCTGACTCTCAATGAATGACCATCCTTCTTGTATTTTATCCAATGGCAACAAAGGTAACGTTGCGATTAATGCTAGTATTCTTCTCGTGTCTCTGTTTTTCGTTAGCTTCAGTTGTCTCCCTTTTTTCCATATCGCTTTATGGAAGTGATAGTAACACCCTCCCTTTTCAGTTTTTGGTAATACGATTCTCATAGCTTTAGCAATGGCTGCCTCAAAATCAGCCATAATGTAATCGGGATCCCACTTTTTATGAGCCCTCTGTTTTATTTGTGATTTAATGAGTCGGAACAATGTAACGTAAGTTTCAGTCTTTTTGTCTGGGAGAAGTGCGTAAAGCACTGGGATTATATTCGTACACTCTATGGTACTTCCAATGTCGCAATGAATTGTAACTAGCTGAGTGAAAGGTTTTGGACAAATGTTAAAAGTACCATCTATAAATAAAATTTTCCCATCGATTAACATATTTTTGGACCATTCATCACCAAATATTAAAATACGACCACCATTATATCTATAGTCAGCGAAAAGAAATTTCTGATAATTCGATGGCACCTCCACCTGTTCAAAATCTGTGTAAAACATTTTACTCGTTCCTGCCTCTTTGTTTCTTGAGTTGTATTATTTTATCAGTAGAGATAAGCGGAAAAGTAGTCCCCCCTAGTAGCTAAATGTGGAAAAAAATCCTTTCTTCCCTACCAGTAGAAATAGAGCAGTAGGGATATGTGGAACAGGGGATATTTATTTACCATCAAACATTTCCCAATAACCCCAGTCTGTGTAATTTTAATCCCGCTCAGAACAATTCCGAGCCATCAAAACCCGTGGCTAGTGCAATTACCGAGTTTTAGAAACAAAGGGTCGCTCGGGCCCGTTTAATTGTGAACATGTTATCTCCGCATGCCATCAGCGCACGCCCACCGCACGCCGACATCCCATTCACATGGACGTCCGCCGGCCATCTAAACAACAGCCGGATTAATAGAGTTGTGCTGGAGGATGACTTGTATTTAACGATCTTTAGTCATTCTGAAATATACCAGATCTTATATCATAACTTAGATCTTATATTTTGGAGGTTTTGTCTGTTCACGTCCGTAAGTGGTAACCCTCTGAATCCTTACACGTGACCTCCGGGTGGTGCTAAGAACAGTCTCTGGTGGTAGGCTTCGGCCGCGGCTTGTCACCACCCTCCGGGCTGGGCCAGTGCGTGAAGCGATTTTTTCGTGTTTCGTAATGTGGCCCGGAGAAGCCATCTTCTAGGCCTTCATGCTCCATCTTAGACCACATCGTCACTTTACATCAGGTGAGATTGTGGTCAAATGAAGGCTTATCAATAATAAAAAAAAAAAAAAAAAAAAAAAAATAACTGTTATGTTTCAGTTAGTTTTGTTTGTTGTCAGTTCGGGTTCGAATCCCCCCGAGGCTTGCAGAAATACAAACACTGGACCCAGTGTTTGTATATTCTGCAAGCGATTTCTCCTTGGTCTGGGTGTATATTATGTATAATAAAATGAAATATTTATATATAATTATATTTACACACATATTAATAATAGTCATTTATTGATAATATAGATTACTAGCTGTGCCCCGCGGTGTTACCCGCGTTATAATGGATTTTCCCGCGGAATGACGTTTTCCCGCGGTAAAAAGTATGTTATTTCTCAGGCTCTAGAGATTCTGTGTACCAAATTTCATTTAAATCGGTTCAGTAGTTTTTACGTGAAAGAGTAACAAACATCCATACATCCATACTTACAAACTTTCGCCTTTATAATAGTAGTAGGATAAGCCACAATATAGGTTTTAACTTGGTTGCCCAGTGCCACAACTTTTCCAAAATATATAATAATAACTAATATCACAATTAATTTAAATGTCAAAATCTATTATATTAAGTACGTCAGATGTCTAGTACCCGTACCACAAGCTTAGAGCTTACCACGGGGCTAAATGTTATGTAGACTTTCCAGATATATTTATTGAAAGGTTTGACAAAAAAAATGCAATACATTTTTTTATGTGACCATAATTTAGTTTCGGCATTCGCAAAATATTAGGTAACTATAACAAGCTCGTTCCGACTTTGCACTGATGCAAAAACTTTCCCCTTGAATACCTATTGTTGAAAACTGCTTTCCCGAACATAATGACTGGAAGACAGACAGACGAGGGACTTAAATTTGTAATGAAATGTACTTATGGAGACTGTAAACCGTTAAACACACGAATATGTTTTCTCTAGTGTTCATTTCTCATTTGTATTTTTACCCCATTTTTGGGGTTGCGTAGCCAAATGGCAAATACTTGAGCCCTTAAGGTTTCGTAATATAATTTATTTAAATAGTTGTGCGAGAGACAATTACAAAGTGGTTAAATGCCTTGTAACTTAAAATGATAAAACTGAAAACACAAGATCCACATAACTATGCAAACTTCCACCTAAAATTGGTTTGAACGAGATCTAGTGAATAGTTTATTTTGATACGTCATGAATCGTAAACCCTAATTTACCTTTACTTTAGAATGTTACGCAACAATGGTTTTTTGATTGCGTGGTCAGTAATTGTATGGGTTTTATAGGATGGCACGCTCCAGGGTTATTCTACGTCTGAAGAGAGAAGTATTAAATCAAATGTATGTGGTAGTGAAATCTATTAAGATTACATTATCAATCATTGCATGTCAAAGTCAAAGGCAAAACGTTAATTTTCTGAGAAGCACAGGGCATACACAACAATGGACAATGGACAAGTCAACTTTAATTTAATAAAACTAAATTGTGTAAACACAAATCTAAATTTAAAATTTGAGAAAAACCCCCGATTCCAATGCCATAATATCCTTAAACGTAAAACAACATAATATTATGTAATGTGGACGCGATGCGATTTCATTTGATACCCCACACTAGTATATTTGCAGATTTTCGGTTTTCCTTACCCACTCTCACCCCCATAACTTTTAAACGGCACAACCGATTTTCATGAAACATGTCTAAAAACACTCGCGCCAGACTCACCTTTCATACAAAAAAAACTAAATTGAAATCGATCCATCCGTTCGGGAGCTATGGTGACACAGACAGACTGACAGACACACAGACAGACAGACAGACAGACAGACAGACACGTCAAACTTATAACACCCCTCTTTTTTGGTCGGGGGTTAAAAAATGATCAAGGAAATAACATTGTCTTGATCCTTCAATATTTTATACTGAGTTGAGAAACGAATACTGTCATTTACAAATAATACAATTAGTACTTAGGTAGGAACTAAAGATTATTTAATAACCTCATTACTCGCATGCTTCAAATAAAATATTATATACATCAACTCTTGAAGAAGTACAAGACTACCTACCTATCGTCCTCCTTTGTTTATTTTTATCTAATATAATTATGTGCTCGACTGTGGCTCGCGAAGCCAAAATGAGTTATTTGCAACCTAGTTGGCACTGTGAGTCAAAACATTGTCTTTCGAGAACATGCTTATGTCGAGCATAGGTACTCCAAAATGGCAGCCGAACGGGTCTATAATAGGATAGTTGACTGTTACTAAAATATGAAACAAATTGTTTCAATTATTTGCTGTGCATTTTCCTCTCCAACCTAAGGTTGTCTGAAAGTAATTGCTTTAAGCAATAAGGCCGCCTATTACGCATATTGTTTTAAGCTTTAAGTGCCTTTTTTATTGATTTATCTTGGTGTGAAAATAAAGAGTTATATTGTTATTTGTAACTAGATTTATAGTTACAGTTTTAACAAAAATAACTGACGCAGTACCTTTTTAAAAACGTTAGATTTTTTTGAAGTGAAACTTCTATAGAATCGTAGTGATTTCAAACCGGAAGCAAAAAGATGAAACGGAAATGGTAAGAGACACAAATACAATGCTTTATTTAAATTTCTTTGAGCGATACTTCGTAGTTGAGACTACGAAGTATCGCGCAAAGAGGTATTGCTGTATTTTATTTTTATTATTTTGTAACATACTTTATGTAATACGCTTTATTGAAGTAATAAAAATAATCCGAATAATTACAGATATAATATGTTTGTTTCTCTTATCATTTTAGCAGATGCGTTCATTTACCCTTTTTTTCTATTCGATATACATATATCATAATTATAGTTCGTAAGTAGTAGACTCCAATCGTGCGTCGTAGCTGACACACACACACTTTTTTTTATTCTTCTTATTCTTTCGTCGATTTACTGAAGTTTCACTTCTATCGTGAGTGAATCGCACACACACCTTTTTTTTAAATATAATAAACTTGTAATATCATGTAATCTAATAAATATGCCATCTAACAGTAAAACTTATAGGAAAACCTAATACAAAAAAACAAGTAAGTACAGGTCAAGTACCTACATAACCTTATCGGACATTTCAACCATCTTCATCATCATAATTATAACAGAAGAACTACATATTCATTATTCACATTACAAATAAGAAATTAATAATAATCATCATCATCATCATTTAACGTTCCCACTGCTGAGACACAGGGACTTCTCTCTTGACGCGGGTTGTTAAATGTCACATGTTCTTCAAACTCTTTTAAAGTTCTCAGAACATGCCGGTTTCCTCACGATGTTTGCCTTCACCGTTAAAGCACGTGTTTAAAGCGCACATAAATTAATAATTAATATTAATAAATTTCTCAAGAAGAAAAATCCAGAGGTGCGTGGCGGGGTTTGAACCCACGACCTTCGGAATGAAAGTCGAGTGTCCACCCACTTAGCCAGCACGGCTTTAATTAATAATCTATACTAATATTATAAAGCTGAAGAGTTTGTTTGTTTGATTGTTTGTTTGTTTGTTTGTTTGAACGCGCTAATCGCAGAAACTACTGGTTCGAATTGAATAATTCTTTTTTTGTTGGATAGTCGAGTTATCGAGGAAGGCTATAGGCTATATAACATCACGCTACGACCAAAAGGAGCAAAGATATAGTGGTAAATGTGTAAAAAACGGGAGAAATTGTTCCATCTTTGAAGCCTTCCGTTGCGTGCGCCGTGAAAACGGTTCAAGATACACAAAAAATATGTATTAAAGAATAATAGCTCTTTAAATGATCTAAAAAACAGTCCGCGATAGTATATGTCTATCTTTTAAGATTAACTCACAAAAACCGTTTTTATGGTACCTAATTTGGTCGAAATAATTTGTTTAAGTTGTATCAACATAAAAATATTAATCTTTATTCAAATAAATATGTTGTTTGTTAAGAGTACTTCATCCATTATAACGCGGGTAGCACCGCAGGGCACAGCTAGAAATATAATAAGTTGAAAAGTATGAGAATGTCTCATACTTTTCAAATGATAGTTAGAGTTAGAGCGGTCACCCATCCTAGGTTTTAAGACTTTTTAAAATAAACCTTCTTACCTACTAGATCTTACAAGTTTGGATGGTACGTCACATATTTTTTTTAGAACTATTCAGTTTAGATAAAAAAGATGTTAGAAACCTCAATATTATTTTTACAAATTCCTATTCATGGATACCCTATGGATCCATACATCCTTAGATAAAAAAATAGTGTTTTAGTTCTTTGTATTGTTAGGAATTATCAGTATTAATATTTTTCAGCAAATTATTTTTTATTTTCTTTCTAGTTTTTTCTTTGTAATAATCTTAATGCGGTTCACAGAATACATCTATTAACCAAGTTTCAACAATATAGTTCTTATAGTTTCTGAAAAAAGTGGCTGTGACATACACGGACGGACAAACAGACATGACGAATCTATAAGTGTTCCCTTTTTTGCCATTTGGCTCAGGAACCATAAAAATATACAAAGAAGTAGGTAGCTAAGGTATGTAGGTTTAAATATGTAACATCAACAACAACACGTTTTAGCGGAAATTTATTACTTTTACTCGTATGCTATGAGTTTTATTGGATCAAATTTCACCAATGCAAAATGGCAATTTGACCTCAGTTAAGGGGAAACATTGATTTGAGCCTGATCGCATTTATTGCCACCGGCGAAATCGAATTCCTATCCGATCGACAAATCTTTCATAATTTTAGTTTTTTGCACATAACCCCGGTGGTTCACGGCCCTGCATTTTTAACATATTAATATTGGATCACCATAGAACACTTTCGCGTTGCTTGCCACTCAGCAAAAATGGCAAGGTTAGCACTTCGTTAACTGGACCATAATTCATCATCATCATCATTTCAGCCATTAGACGCCCACTGCTGGACATAAGCCTCCCTCAAAGACGACCAATCATTCCGATCGGTCGCCACTTGCATCCACCGTGAGCAAGCAAGTTTTACCAAGTCATCTGTCCATCTTTTTGGTAGGCGTCCGGCGCTGCGCTTACCAATCCGCGGATGTTTTTTTTTATACCTCAGGATTTTCAATAGATAATTTATGTATTCATAATATTATATCTTCTAATCATGCGATAGACATTTACAAAAATTCAGCTGAGAATATGGGAAATTATGTCAAGTTTAACTTGCTAGAGTTGATTACAGACAAAGAAGAAGATATGTGAAACTACATACAAAACTTTTAAAAATGTATAAAATATATAAGGTCATTGATACTCGTATAAATCTATACTAATATATAAAGCTGAAGAGTTTGTTTGTTTGTTTGTTTTTTTGTTTGTTTGTTTTTTTGTTTGTTTGTTTGTTTGTTTGAACGCGCTAATCTCCGAAACTACTGGTTCGAACTGAATATTTTTTTTTGTGTTGGATAGTCCAGTTATCGAGGAAGGCTATAGGCTATATAACATCACGCTATGACCAATAGGAGCAAAGATATAGTGGTAAATGTGTAAAAAACGGGAGAAATTGTTTATCTTTGAAGCCTTCCGTTGCGTGCGCCGTGAAAACGGTTCAAGATACACAAAAAATATGTATTAAAGAATAATAGCTCTCCTAATGATCTAAAAAACAGTCCACGATAGTATATGTCTATCTTTTAAGATTAACTCACAAAAACCGTTTTTATGGTACCTAATTTGGTCGAAATAATTTGTTTAAGTTGTATCAACATAAGAATATTAATCTTTATTCAAATAAATATGTTGTTGGTTAAGAGTACTTCTTCCATTTTAACGCGGGTAGCACCGCAGGACACAGCTAGTAATAAATATATCCGGACAATCCGGACTTTTGGAGAGTGAGGTTAGGCTCGTATTTATCACCCTGGCTAAGTGCGAGTTGTTGACCATGCAATGATAAGCGATGAGAATCATGTGGCAAAAAGATTGTTAGGTAAGTTATTATATTTTTTATTAATATGAGCTATTTTTGTCCCAAAGCTGAGCAAAAGCTATTTTAAGCTATAACTGTGATTGTATTTAGCAAGCACAAAAGCGACTTACCATTTCTCTTTCCTAGACATCTCAATCTGAGGAAAAAACTGTTTGGTCTCCCTTCAAAAGTTTTCTCTGTGAATACATGCCTTACGTTTTTTTCACCGTAAACAACTACTAAGAGCTCATTTCCTAACTTTAATCCTAATACTTTTGTTGAGTATTCTTTAGATAACTGTAACAGGCCTTTAAATTGGGACCCATGCGTTTTAGCTGCGTTGTACACAGCGGTGCTGCATCCGACAAAGGGATACCATTGTGGTCCTACAAAGAAAAAAAAGTTGTGGAAAAAAACAAATAAAATTAGCATCACATAAGCACTGCTGCTAACATTCCCACTGCTGGGGCACAGGGCCTTCATCATCATCACCCTATTAACTAGTATTAACGTTCCTACTGCTGGGACACAGGGACTTCTCTCTTGACGAGAGAGATTAGGCCTTAATTCACCACGCTGGCCAAGTGCGGGTTGGTGAATGTCACATGTCCTTCAAACTCTTTAAAGTTCTCAGAACATGTCGGTTTCCTCACGATGTTTGCCTTCACCGTTAAAGCACGTGTTTTAAAGCGCACATAATTTCAAGAAGAAAAATCCAGAGTTGTGCGGCGAGGTTTGAACCCACGACCTTCGGAAGGAAAGTCGAGTGTGCTCCCACTTAGCCAACACGGCTTACTTAGACAACACGGATTGAAAGTAATGAGATTTATTTGCGACTATGAATTCCGGCTGTTGGGGCCGGAAATGTATCAAATGGAGAACACGGATTAGCAAGCGCATCATAGCATGACCACCACCAACTAGCTTGATAGTTGGAAGTATTGGTAAAGGCCGTGGGTTCACGGTGGTTGCAAACCGCTTCCGACAGTTATTAATGAATTCTCTGACAGAGGCTTAATGTCCTAGCTGAAATGATGATGAGGTAATAAATAATCTATTTCACGTAAGTTGAATTAGTGAAATGCAGAAAGTATCGAGAGTCTCTTTTTTTTAAGTCTCTACATGATTTTAAGTAATTTATCAATGAAATTGATTTATGTTTTCAAATATTACAACAAACATACACTTGCGAGATATAAACTGGAATCACTTCATCGCTGGTTTTGCAGACCATATTTAACAGTTTCCATGCAATAAACTGTAGGTATAATATTTTAGAGATCATTTTATTAGCTTTCAAACTATTTCGATATCATTTAGCGAAATAAATGTTCATCATTTATAAAACAAGACATAAATTTTTGGAACGAAACATCATTTTTTTCAAACTCCTGAATCCCTATAAAAACTGGGAGTTTATGCAATTTTGTCATCTGTCTAATATAACACGTCACTCAAAATACTGGAATTATAAGAAAATGGAAACCACACCAATAGACGCCGCTCAAATCGTCACCCTAATCCAGCAAGGGTTCTCTCAGCGTACTATCGCTCGACAGCTTCATCTGAGCCAGTCCTGTGTCTCCAAAGTATACAAGAGGTTTAGAGAGACTGGAAACTTAGCAGTTTATTCCATGGAAACTGTAAAATATGGTCTGCAGAAACCAGCGATGAAGTGATTCCAGTTTATAGCTGTAGTTGAAAGCAAATTGACAACTTATATATTGGTCAGGTCAGTTGTTGTAGGTACTTAGGTAGTAGCAAAGAATAAGTACCTAAGTAGTAGGTACAGTCAGCGTCAAATTGATACCTACTAGCGTCTTGAGTAGTCAAAACTGATATAAGCTATAATTAGGATTCTAAATCATCATCATATTGCACGGGCCCAAAGTCATCGAACTTTGATAGCTTTGTTTGCATGTATTATTTTGAACACCTTGTCAAATTAGATAAATATATTATAACTATCATTACACGCCACGACGTTGCCGGTGTCTTTGTATTTTCCGCCGGTAAAATGTAGATGTAATTACATATCCTTGCACGATAAAAACGCTATGGTACACAGAAATGATTTTTCAATCGAAACAGTTAAGTAGTTCCTGAGATAAGCGCGGTAAACTATTAGTATAGATTTAAGAATTAGATCACTACTCGACAGTTTCTAAAATTGGTCTCTGTCGTCAACTGGTCACTTTTGCAATTCGTCAATTTCCTGAAAATCGCTGATTCGTCAGTATTCGTCACTTGGGTTATGTGATCAGTATATTTATCTAATTAGATATTTTGACCGGTTTCTGCTCATAGGTACACTAAGAGTATTAAGATGATTTTAATACTTATTTAAAATCGTTTTAATGTTTTATACTTAGTTTATTTTGACTACTCAAAACGCTTATATAAATTTGACGCTAACTGTACGCACTTGACGATTTACTAGGTAATGTTAATAACAAATCATATAAGCTAAGCACCAAATGTATAAATACCTATCCACTTAAGAAATTGCATAACATTTAATAAAAACAACTTACCAGGTGGAAAATTCCTTGGTTTAATGATGGTGTTGATAACATATCCAATTCCAATGAGTATTATGAACGATATTAGAGATACGAGCATTGTTCTGCAAAACTTCGCTTCACAATATAGGTATAAAATGAGTGAATATTCAGAGATCAGCAGATTATATAGCTTCGGAAAATATACCTACACTTCCTTAATATGCATAAAATTCTATTTATATAACAATTCTGAGATTTAATTTCATTTAATAGTTAGATATCTTCATCATTAAACTTGTAACACTGGATAATTTTGCAAAAATCACAATTAAGTTAAAATTTATGTTCAAATTATGTAAAGGCGGCGGATCTAGGCAACTTCTGAGTATAAACGTTGGATCAGCGAATTATATTTTAGAATGTCCTATGTTCTGTTCAGAGGAGCACGTGTTGAAATTACGATCACACGGTTAACGCTCGACGCGGTCGCCACAACTGGTTCTCAGTAGAATAAAATGGATCGGCCGCACGTCGGTCATCACTCATCTCAGTCTTAGAACTCTATGACTTATGGCATATGTCCTTGGGTTTATTTTAGTACAGCAAAAAAACTTGGCATCTCATTAATGGAGAGTCAATATGACATAATATAGCACTCAAATAGCTCGTATACTGAACTCCTTCCTGATTGTATAAGGTGTTACTTTGAACAATCTAACTTTATGGATGTACTAACTGCTTGCCCGCGGCTTTTCCCGTATAATAATACATTATCCCGAGGTAACAAGCTACTTTTGTCTATAACTGGGAAAACAGCTAAGTCTATGCCAAATTAGAATGAAATCGGAATTTGCTGTAATATTTGTATTTTCCTGCGAAAAGCGACATTTTAACACAAACAAGTAGGCTATCTGTTATTCTGATATGTAAGCTTATTATTGTGCAGATCTGGGGGCACAGCAGTGCCCCCACCAAGTCGAGCAAAAAAGCGTCACGGCCGTACCATCCTTTTCTCGAAGCAATTCAGGCCATTTTCGACCCCCTGTAACTTCATTGTGGATAAAACTAGAAGACTGAAATTTTCAGTAGGTAACCATGCAGGCATTGTAAAGACACGGTATATTTTAAATTTCATTCAATTTGAACCAGTATTTTAAGAATTATAACGGGTCAAATCTGGGGGCACGGCAGTGCCCCCACCAAGTCGAGCAAAAAAGCGGCTCGGCCGTACCATCCTTTTCTCGAAGCAATTCAGGCCATTTTCGACCCCCTGTAACTTCGTTGTGGATAAAACTAGAAGACTGAAATTTTCAGTAACCATGCAGGATTGTAAAGACACGGTATATTTCAAATTTCATTCAATTTGAACCAGTATTTCAAGAATTATAACGAGTCAAATTTCTTAATTTTGTCACTCACTGACTCACCGATCATCAAAATTCTAAGTCACTTCTTGCAGACCTAGAAGCTTCAAATTTGGAATATAAGTAGTGTTTGGTGCATGAATCAAGGAAAAACTAAAAAATCTAGAAAATACCGGTATAGAGGGCGCTGTCGCAACGCCACGTATATACGAAATATGTACTAAAGTAATAACAATGCGAAATATAAATAAATCCAATCTGCACCGGCAAAAAGAAAAGGAATCGTGGCCTAGCGTGGCCTGTGGTGTTTACACAATCGGCCAATGTTTCGTTCATGTCATAGATTTGGCTCATTGTTTTGGTCAGCACCCACTATTGCCTTTTTCGCCATTTCATTTTAATAACTAAGAAGAAGTTAAACACTTCTGTAATACTTGGATACAAATAAATAGCCGCAGTCGTAATTTATTCGACGTCCATCGCAAGTGGTTTGCCAGGCAGCAATGAGCCATGCGCCAATGTGTGAACACCAAGTGATCGTGGCCTACAATTGTGCATTGCAAAAGCGTGGCCCAACACAGGCCACTGTGTACTGGAGCCTAGGAATTAATCTATTTCGCGCTCTTTTACTTAGAGCCTTATTGGAGTTTACTCCTTAAGAAACGATTTGAGTTATAAGGCCCGGTATGGAAATTTTATGGGGAGTAAAATCAAGTGTTAACAAAAGTTGAGGCGTTACGTAGAAAGAGACAAACATATATATATGTAGGATTCAACGTGTAAAAGAATGAGATGGAATACCGTCGAAACGTCACGTTCGAAATAAGAACCTTAACGCATTGCATGGAATGCGAGTTACCATTTTTGACATTCGAATACGCGTTCGAATAAGTATTCGTCTAGCATTCACTTAGAATTTCTCAGTGAGTAGAGGTGAGAGTGCAAAGTTATTCAGTAAAATCATCAATATTTACAAAAATATTTTGGCCGGACGTTTCTTTTTCACTTGGATATCGTCTTACAAAGATAGCTTTTACGTTTTTGTGCAGGGAACTAAAACAATTGACGAATTTATGGTCCTCTCAACGCGTTTCGTTGGAACATCTAATAAGTACCTTCTGTTATTTATTAATTAAAATATTAAAAAGAAGCTATAGTTTCGACACCTAATTAATTTGTCCTTTGCAGTATTTAAGAACGATATTATAATTCAAAGTGAAATAAATCAATCATCCAAAAATTGGATTTGTATAAATTGAACACAATTATTATTATTTTGTAACATACTTTATGTAATACGCTTTATTGAAGTAATATAAACAATCCGAATAATTACAGATATATGTTTGTTTCTCTTATCATTTTAGCAGATGCGTTCATGTACCCTTTTTTTCTATTCGATGTACGTACATATATCATAATATCGTTCGTAAGTAGTAAACTCCAATCGTGCGTCGTAGCTGACACATAGGTACCTACACACACTTTTTTAATTCCAATAATTTGGAGTTTAAAGAATACTACCTACATAAATCAATATAATCATTTTATTATAAAGGTATTCCAAAATCATTAATGTCAAAGTCAAAACGTTTATTTTATAAGACACACATAATCTACATGGACAGGTCAACTGAAAATTAATAAAACTAAATTGCTTAAACAAAAAATATCAAGGAAATAACGTTGTCTTGACAGTTCGCTTCAATGTTTTATACTGAGTTGAGAAGCGAATAGAACAACACAGCTTTATCAGTTATTACATTTTTTTACAATTAAATAGTTTATGAAAAGCAAATATAATTTGACAAATTATTTTTTTTTTCTAATATAACTAATTACAATCACTTAGCTTTAGTTCACTGGCACTAGTAGCAGAGCTCCGCTCTGGTCGACAGCTGTTCAAAAAGTGAATAAACCGCCCACGCCCAAGCGGTCCGTCTTATAAAGTAGCGAGGAAATATGACCTCTTTTTTACAATTGTTTAAAAAACGCTGTTTGAAGTAGTTACAATACAAAATATCATTCTTATTTTCACTACACACTATTTCTTATTTTCACTACACACAGGTAGTTTAGTAATATACGCTAAGTTTAAGTACTAAAACATATTATTTGCGAATCAAAACAAAAACATAACCTCTTTAACAAATGAATGTAGGTAAGTCATCCCATCAAAGTAAATCGTTATAAATTCGTTATTAAATCAGAGCATATACATAATTTTATCATATTTTGTATGTCTTGTCCTAAGAAAACCCATTGATTTCAAGAAATATAATATGACAATAATCTAACACGCGCGTATCACCAAAATGACATTGTGCGATTGTGCAAAACAAAACGTAGACGGTAAGAGGCGGGCACACAAACACCCGCCCGCGCACCGCGCCGTCCGTCCTAAGTGTAGTGACAGGACGCGATCGATTGTAGTCGATGTTTTAATTTTTGAAGTGAAACTTTCTAAAATCTTTAGAATCGTTGTGATTTGAAACCGAATGCAACGGAAATGGAAATAAGATTGGCTTACCTGTCGGGCAAGCCAAATTTAAACGCTAACAAGGTTAAGCAACTTTGCGCGACGCCAGTACTTGGATGGGTGACCGCCCGAACAAAATCTTTTTGCATAGTATTTTTTTTTTATTATTCTTATTCTTTTGTCGATTTACTGAAGTTTCACTTCTATCGCGTGTGAATCGCACACACACATTTTTTTTTTAATGTTAGTTGGGTGTAAGGAATAGGTATCGATAATTTATCTAAGATTAAAAAAAATACCGGCATATTTTTATCTTCTTTTTCAGCTTTCCAAAAGAAAAAAACCTAAGGAACAAATGGGTAATGGCTTTAAAACAAACTAATTTTGACCCAAACATAACATACCCAAACATGACGCCGACATATTATTATTGTGAGCTCAAATTGAATTGTTATTTGTTTATTTATTCAACAACATAATAATTCACATTCACATTAGACAAACATAGCCTCTTCGGGTCCATAATTTTAAATACCGATATTTTTTTTATGTTTAAACCTTTAGGGCTTCTTAAAGAACCTAGAACGTGTAATTTTAATGTTGGACAGTATCCAAATTAAGTATCCATTTATATGTATTTTAAAAAAAATTATGTAGTTAGAATAAGTATTTAAATTATTAGTCGTTTTCCAGTAAACAGGGCGTCCCAAACTTATGGGACATGAAAGGAAAGGGAAAATTACCTTAGATATCGTAAATAGGGTATTTTGCTGAAAGAAGACTTTATGTTTCTTTAAAAAGTTCTTCATTCATAAAATAAATTCTGCATTCCTAGATTTTTAACCGACTTCTAAAAAAAGGAGGTTTCTCAATTCAAAAGTATTTTTTTTTTAATAATTTTGATGTCGGTGCCAAGTAAAACAATAACTAGATATAATATAGGTACCTAACATAATTTATTTTTTACTTTTCAGTTTCCGTTTTGAAGTTGGTTTAATTTTTGGCAAAAAAGTTTTATCTAAAAAATATTTGCTTCGTCTGGGAATCGAACCGACATAAATGTCAAAATAAAATCATCCAACTTCTATGATGTCAATCGAAAGAATTTGAAAATGGAACAGTTTATGAGAGCGTTAGTTTGAATGCATACTTTTTAAAATATTTTTAAAAAGAACTAATATTTTTAAATGTTGTTCTGAAATTTGAAAATGGAACAGTGTGTGCGAGCGTTTGTTTTTGGATTGATCTGTTTAGTCTGAATAATTCACTTACACAAGTTTTGTGTCAATTTATTGCGAACATGGCATATTATAAAGTAAGTTTTGATCTAATGGAAGCATATTTTTTGAACGATAAAGATATCTCTAGAAGTTTGCGGTGGTATAGCGTAAAATATCCTGATAGACAAATACCGTCTCGTAAAGTTTTGAAAAGGCTTGTGGACAATTTGAAAACTCTGGGACGTTTCGATATATGAATGAATGTAACGAATGTAAAGAAATCTGACCTAATTAAATATGTAGATGAACTACTTTCACTACAGGTGGGTAATATTGTATTCTATACATTTCCTTATAGCCAAAGTTTGCCACAGAAAGAAAATCTAAAGTAAGTAAGTAAAGTATTTTGAATGTTTTTTCCTCTTTTAGAATCAAACCATGTATAGGTAACACGTAATACTTCAACAAATGAATTAGAGATTTAGCTAAAACAATACCCATGTATAAATTGAGATGACAATTATGTACAGGTACTTACCTGAGCTATTGTGTTATTATTTCGATTCTTATCGATGAAATTAAGTAATTTTAAGTTTATTTACGTAGCAATCAAGCATTTCTATACAATTAAAACAAGTAATATTTTTTTATTTTGGACCCCTGCTGTTTTAAAACGGGCATTGATAGGAAGTAGATGTATTGGAAGATAAAGTAATGTATTATGCCTTATATAATCTCGTAACACCCAATGATATCGTGTGAATACATCATCAACACAGCCAGTACCGGAAAAGCATAAAATTTATCTGAACAAATTACCGCCCAATGTAATCATCCGAAAACATATTTGAATTTGCCCCCTAACTTTTAAATATGCGGAAATAGACACGATATTTTGTGGAGATGTGATTGGCTGTAGTCTATGGCCCTTTTTACCGGATGTCAGCTTAGAGAACCAATAACAGAAGTCCTATTTATTTGTGTCAAAATGGCGAACATGGCGAGGCGGCGAGGACGTGGTAAGCAAATCAAAATTTATTTCATTAATCTGTTGCGTTTATTGTATAAACTTAAGTATGTTTAGGTACTTTGAATTATACGGTTTCGATGTATTGAATATTTTTGTTAAAAAACGCTGTGAAACGTCCAAAAGTTGCGATCAAATAATATGTCATCAAGTGACAACACCGGGCCTTACCTTCTTTTTTCGCTGCTTTGATTTTGTAATCAGCTGATTACATTGGGACGCTTCTCAATTATTAAAATAATTCTCATACTTACCTACATTTTATTTATTTCATTGTTTTTATTTATCTTCTTGTTGTTTAGTCACTAATTATAGTAAAATATATCAATCAATAAGACTAGGACATAAAAGGATCAATTATAAATTGTTTTTATTTCAGTACGCGACGAAAACATTGTTGCTGAACGAATCAGATACCGAAGATTTTAGTCCCAGTGACGAAGACAATGGAATTAATTTAAGAGGACAGTTCAGATTTCAAAAACATAAAAAATACCAGATTCCAATAGAGAAAACTCATTTCCCAGGGTCAATCTATAAGACAAAAAATACTATGATCATCTGTGACCAAGAACACCTTTATTTTTTCACCTTTTCTGTGGTGGGCTGTAACCACTAAAAAATATACCTATGTAATCAGGTAACAACAATGGGCTGTATTTTTCCTCTTTTGAGGCTTGGGCCTTACGAGGATAAACCCTACAAGGTTTGGTTTTTCGCAAGTGCCGTAAACCTAACGGCCGCAATCAGTGCGGCACTGGGCCCTCGGACCGAAACTCTGTGTTCCGAGCGGAAGTACCTACCACGCCAATCTACATCTCACGTGTCTCGCACACCGTGAACTCCGAGGCTGTGGTAGAATACATCCGAACCAAGACTGCATTTTTGGTTCGCGTCGAAAGGTTGGAATCTCGCAGAAATGTGAGCTTCGGTTCATTTATGGTGCGGGTTCCAACTCAACATCTGTCGACGTTCCTGAGTGAGCAGTTTTGGCCGCAAGGGGTCAAGTTTCGACGGTTCATCGGTCGCCTACACTGCAAGGCGACACCGCCGTAACAGATGATTCACGATGCTGACAGTTTAGTTTAGTTTATAAGATTTATATTTTTATGTATGTTAGTCTATAAGGTATATGTTTATATGGGCCTTAGATGCCTGAAATAAATGATTTATTATTATATTATTATATTAAATAATTTTTATTACGAGTCTTGTTTGGCACTGTATCAAGGAGTTTGTCGATTGTTGATGATGTCCTCATGGCAAGCCAGACAATAGCATTATGAAGTGGTTTACCCGTGCTTCTATCCCAGACTATTGTAGTCTCCCTTTGATTTGTCACACCAACTGCAATTATATCCTGGAAATAAATAAATATTTCTGGAAAATCCACACAACATCTAGTCCCGTGATAAGATCTAATATACTTATTAAAATAGACATACAGATAAAAAAAGAGACATAATTATACACATTATATTGATACCTCCTATTCAAGAGTAACTCTTGAAATGCACTCAAAAACACAAATGTAGGGACCAAACTATCATGATAATTTCTATTCTTTTTTTACAGTTTGTTAGAATTATCACAATTCTAACAAACTGTTCTGTAAGGTAAAGGTGGCGAAGACATTAATTGGAAAAAAATAAGGCATTAATTGGAAAAAAATATTCATTTATTTATTTAGCTTACTGTATTAAGTTGATGTAAAGTTTGGTTAAGATAATCTTAGAAGATATATAATGAAATGAAAAAAAAGCTTAGCCTAATAACAATTTATGTGTATTTTAGGTCTTCTTTTGAAGCATCAATAAATATTTGTATAAATTATGTAAGTAGCTATGTAGGTTCTTACATAATCATTGATTGTTTTTAATATGAGATAGGTGCAAGCTACTACTTTACACCATTGCAAGTTCCTGATGTTTTTGACCAATCTTGTAATAATAGCAAAGTAAAAAAGAATAAGTAATATATTTTCTGAGTATACCTTAGCTGATCCCCCTTTCTCCACCAACTTTTCAACCGCTTTCTGAATACATGTTCTAACAACCTCCAATATCGCGTATGGATCTTGTTCCACCCAGCCTTCTTGAGGAAACTGCTGTTCTAATTCTTTCTGGTGCACCGCAATGACCTCTGAAGAGTTCGCCTTGAAGATTATAAACCTTGCACTTGATGTGCCCTCGTCAATAGAGCCAACCAAGGGACCAAATTTCCCAAATTCCGACATTCTTCGTTCGAATATTAGATGGGTCCCAATAGTTGGATTAAAATGGTCTAAACTACTTTGCAGTCAAAACAATCACAGAGAACCTTTGCACATTTGTGCGAGATAGGTACATACGATTACTACATGTTTGACGTTTCTAGTTACGGATGATCTCTCATAAAAATTCCTCAAAGTATACATAAATACATAATCATGTAACGTCTAGTAACCAGAGTACAGAAAGACTAGTTAGTTCTGTTATTTCAAACAGTTTTTTAAAACATCCTCATCAAATCATTATCTCTTGGTATTTTTATTTTTCTTCATTAGGTTCATCTCAATCTCATCAACATCATACATAACAGCAGAGATCAGCACCAGAGAGAATATAATCTACGTTTTTTTTTTATGTATTTTTTTTTTGTTTTCAGTATGACCATCTTAAAAATGGCGAATCTGCCTGCCACACTCGACGTTAAGAAATGCCATTTAAACAACATTATAACTACGTTTAACGTACAATAAACAATACACTAACGAATACATTGGCTTCAAAATTTTCGTCTTCATTTTCTTTGTACATGGATTTTAAGGACAAATTTTTTAACATTTCCTGGCTTGGTTTAAAGGAGACGCATTATCCGTGTGATTATTATTATTATTATTATCCGTGTTCCTTTATTCCCTCTTTTGTAGTAATTATTGCCGAGACATGTTTATTCAAAAACCTGTTCCTTATTTTTGTTTTATTTAGATTGACTTGAGAAAATATCCTTACGCACGACGCATTTGACATCGGCAAACTTAAGAGAGCTTTTGCAAAGTTTGCAATATTTGGATATTTTGTTGCCCCATTTGAAAGAAAGAAAGAAAGAAAATGTCGAGGGTATTCACCGAAATATATGGACCAATCTGTTATATAGCTCTGCACATTCATACTTGCTATAAGGTGATTCACTGCAACATTTAATGTAAACAAAAAAGGTTGCCAACACACAATTGTGAAATCGGTAGAAAAATCAGGAGAATTTTCATGTATTTTCTAAAATCGTGGAAAAATTATTGCATTTCGGTATTTCGGTAGAACAGAGTCCATTTCGGAAGAAATACCGAAAAATCGGTAGGTTCGAGACCACTGGCAACACAGCTTGGACCATAGACAAACGTAAAAGATTGAATGACAGGTAGGGATGGGGCGTGCCGATGGGGAAAAAGCTATCGATAAATTATATTAATTAGGTTCTCTGTTAGGTAATTAGTAACACACTCTTTATGTTATTTACTTGTTCTCTGCTTCATTATAATTAAAAAACATCTAGTATCAAACATCTAGTAATATACCTATTTTTTTTTTTTTTTTTGCGCTTCTTGTCATCGACTCCGTGGCGCAAAGGTTGCGAGTTCAAATCACGTCGGGGTCAATGCTTTTTGTGTTTTCAAAATTTAATTTTGGGTAAAATTTAGTTATAATATTGTAAGTTATTTTAAGTTTAAACTAGCTAACCCCAGCAAACGTTGTTATGCAAAATAAAAAATAGATTTTGGCCGATTCTCAGACTCTTAATATCGTCGGCTTACTGCAAGAAGTCATTAGTCGCAAGAAGTCACTAACTGCGTTAGATACACCAATGAGTTCGTCTCGATGAGCTCTACATTTTGGTAAAACTCACTAATTTGTAGCTCTTCAAACTTAGAAGTTATGGCTTGGTAATAAAGTCAATAACTGCATTTTTGGTCAATCTGGTTTCATAAAATTCATTAACTTACATTAATATATTTTACCAAAAGAAAACAAAACACAATTGTCATTTTTATTTTCATACATAATTCATTTATGTGACATATCAACATTTTAAAAATGCTTTTACGTTTACAAACCGTGGATTAAGTTTTGCTTGAATTCATTATTTGCACTTAACTAGTTTTGACGTATCATACTATTTGGGAAAAAAAATACTAACGGTTTTTAATGATTTCTATCAAAACGAGTAACGTTTTTATAGAATTCATTATATACACATTAATTACTTTTGCCGAAACATGGCAAACAACTTAATACAAGACTGAAATCGCCTGAATGATGTATTGTTTTATTAGTGATTTTTGTTATTGTAAAATTATACAGGAAAATGCATGTAATGACTTTTGCACACATACATTTAAGCCAACATGTAATGCTTGTTTACTTATAAGTTGCCGGCGAGTTTTATGAGATACAAGATACAAGATACAAAATCATTCATTTCCATAGTTTGGTTTTACAAAACTTAGACACTTATGATTTTAGAGCTATGAGATGCAATTCAAAACTGGTAGTAATAATTACATTGAATATTGGTTTCTCATTAATAGATGATTATTACATAAAATAATGTACATACCTAGGTTACTACCCAGTTAGGTACCTATTTAAAGTTTCAATACCAACTTGTTTAATTCGTTACAATTTGAGAAATGAGCTAATCTATCTTGGTTTGAAATTCTACATTAAATAGTTAAGTAGGTATTTCTATTTTTATTAATACGAATATTAACGATAAAGCAATCGAAGATTTATGTTGTTTACGTGTTGCAAAAAAGTTGAACAACCACCCAAGGCTCCTAAACCTAGAAAACCTACCTGTGGTCTGAAGTTGATGGGTAAAAAGGAAGCGATGAGGTGACAGTTACCGAAATATCAATATTTCCTGATTGATTGATTTCTGTGGCCATTTTAGTTATTTTATTATGTTTTTATGAACAAACAAGGTAATTCCTTAAGTTTTTAGTAATAAAAGACGTTATTTTAAGATTATTTTGTCTTTTATTACTTGAAAGAGGCTACTAATAACTTTGTTGCAGAAATACTTAACTCCAGTTTAGTCAAAACTTTTTATCGCAAGAAATCATTATCTTTGCATTTTTAGCTTTTAAAAAAATTGCCTTGATTAAATTTAGACTGATTTCAGCTGTTTATATAATAATTAAATATCACTATATATTGGCGTTTAAATTATATTGATAACTGCCGTAGTTTTGATGATATGGGCTCTTAAAGTCATAAAAAGTTTAAAACTGATTTTGCCACACTTTTGGATTTGTCGGTTAATGACTTCTTGCAATAAGCCGACGATATTGGTTTTAAATAAAAATGTCGCTTATTGTTAAAATAATTGATTAATTATGTTGTTGTTGTTTCAATCTGCAACATGGGTACATAGATCTAATATATATATAAAAGTACATTCAGAGTAAGCATTCCAATATATAACAATTGTCATTTTGGTGTGGACATTTACTCCCTGTAACACAAGGATTTAGGATAGTAAAATCCTTAAAGTATGTAACATTTCAACATTATCTTTTACAAACATCTGAAATATGTTGTTTATTTATTCCAGCCCCTCTGCGGCTTGCCATTGTCCCCATACTTCAGTGCAGTAAAACTTCGCTGGCTGTCTGATAATGTAGAGGCTGTTAAAAATGCCATGAAAAAGAATACTTGTTGCTTTGGCACTGTTGATACTTGGATAATCTGGAACTTAACAGGTAAATTCTATTAATTCCTATACTACTATTAGTACTGTACACAAAATAGATACATTAAGGGTTTGTTACAATGGTCACATTTAAAGGTTAACCTAATTGGTTGGTAAATTATTCAGTTTATATCAACTAAGATATGCAAATGACTTGGCAAATGGCTAAAAGTATCAGATAAAAAATAATAATAATAAAAATTTTATTGCGTTTCTCATTCTTATGTAGTAGGTACAGGGTTAATTTCTCCTTTTAAAGGTGAGTATTATTATTTTTTTTTTTTTCAGATCTGATGTAGAAACTATAATCTCATGCATGATCAGTCTTCGCGCCGCTTCGCTACTCAGCGGTCGTGTATAGAGCGTGCTCGGGCGCGCACTTTTGTTTTGTTTTCGATCGTAATCATGACGTCGAGCACAGTTAAATGTGCAAGTTGCAATGTTGTTATTGACGAAGTTTTAGCGTTTATTACTAATAAAATTGATGTGATGGACGAAGAAAGCTTGGTACGCGTCTGTGTGTCCGCTTTTAAAATGGAAGAGGTGGAGAAGTCGAAAAATCTCCTGTTTGACTCCATTACTACCAATATACGGAAGATAATGAGGAAGAAGAAAAGCGAGGGGAAGACACAAAGAGACTTAGAAGATATTATTACAGTCCTCAAAAGTCTAGATCCCGAGTCCATACCGATTTTTGTGGCTAAAGAACTGCACCGTTTGCCTCCTGTGCTTTTTGATCACTTGGATTGCTCGGTGCTGTTGAAGGACATAACTCTATTGAAAGCGCAGATGGAGAGTATCAAAAACACGTACGCCACTAATGAACAGCTACGTAATTTGGAAATTAAGCTGCATTCTAGTAGATACGACTCTCTTGTTGATACTCCTATTCAGCATCGCTACGATCGGTTTGTATCTACCCGCGCACGCGGCGCAAATTTATTAAATAGTGGGCCGATGGCGATCACCTCCATGGCAGAGGCAACCAGCCCGCCGCGGTCAATGTCCCCGCCGCCGCCGGTCGTTGAACCTACTCCGGCCCGAGCGCGCTCGGAGCGCTCGCGTGTAACTCGGGTCGGCTCGGCTAGCCCTTGCGCTAGCGCCACAGCTCGCGACATAGTCACTACACGCGAGTGCGCGCATCCGTGTGTGAGTCTGTCAAGCTCAACAGGCGCCGCCGCCGCTGCCGCCACCGTTACAGAAGATGCTGTGCATGAGTCAACATCGTCTCAGACAGGGCCTGCATCACAGAGTGGGGCACAGTGTAAAAATAAGAGAAATAAAGGGGAATTATCTTTTAAAAATAAATCCTCTTTTGCTGAGGTTGGAAGAGCAAGGGGTTTATGGCATGTACCGGAAAAGGATGAAGAATGGAAGTTAGTGCAGAGAAGGCGCCTAAAAAACAGATTTTCTACGAGTAAAGGAAAGGCCAGTTTGGATCAAAATAGTAAATTCAAAGCTGCTGATACTAAAATCCCGCTCTTTATTACCAATGTTCATAAAGATGTATCGGAGGCTGATATTGTAGAATACATTTTGACAAAAACAGAAGTAAAAGTGTCTCCTAACAAAATAAAAATGGCTAAGGAGCGAAATTACAACGCCTACAAATTTTTTGTTAGCAATCATACAGTACAAACATTTCTCGATGCTACTTTATGGCCTAGAGGAATATCGTTCAGGCGGTTTGTTAACCTGACGAACGAGTACCGCCGGCAGGTGTCTACTGAAGAGAGGCAATCACATAACGCTCATAATGGATAGCACGCCTCACACTAAGTTCGTCTCATATAACTGCAAATCGCTCACGCGGTCCATAGAAGGTGTTCGAAGTCTCTGCAGGCAGGCGGATGTTATCGCACTGCAGGAAACTTGGTTGCTGCCGCATGATTTGTCTATATTGACAACTGTAGCTGACGAGTTCGGATGCACCGGGACTTCTGCGGTCGACACGTCTGCCGGTCTACTGCGAGGACGGCCCCACGGCGGGGTCGCCTTACTTTGGAGAAAAAGTGTGTTTCGGTCCGTAAGTGTAGTGGAGTGCGATGATGTGCGTTTGACAGCTATAAAAGTCAGATTATGTGATAGATCTTTGATTATATTCAGTGCGTACATGCCTACTGACTGTTACGAGAACCTACCGGGCTTTACGCAATGTTTAAGTAAGATAAGTTCAATCATTGAGGATGCTAGAGACACGGACGCTATATATATATTGGGTGACTTTAATGCACACCCAAGAGAACTATTTTGCAATGAGTTACTAGACTTTTGTGCAGAGCAAAAATGGACGTGTGCAGACATGAATATTTTAGGTGCTGAATCTGGTACATATACTTTTGTAAGTGTGGTTCACGGGTGTGCGAGATGGTTGGACCACTGTGTCGTGACGGGTGCTGCGCTGTCCTCTATTGGTCGCGTGTGGGTAGAGCACGGGGTGCAGTGGTCTGATCATTTCACACTTTTTGTAGAATGTAACGTCGGTAAGCTATATGCTAAGCTAGATTTAAACTTGACATCGATTGTAAATAGAGTTGTATGGGGAGAGCGTAACACGAGCCAGATTGATTATTACCATAACCTATGTAACACTCGACTGAAAGAAATAGATTTTCCAACACAGCTCTCCCATTGTTGTGACGGTATTTGTAATAACTTAGAGCACAGATCTATATTAGATAATATGTATCTTAAGGTAGTTAATATCCTAAAAGAAGCTGCAGCATCTTCTTATGAGCGAGGGAGAGTGCGGAGGAGAGGTGGATATGTGACGGGATGGAACAAACATGTTGCAGGTTTCCATAGGGAGGCCAGGCTGAAGTTTTTGGCCTGGATTGAAGCTGGTAAGCCAACTAGAGGTAGAGTTTATAACGACATGTCTGAGAGCAGAAAGTCCTTTAAAAAACAACTTAAGTGGTGTCAAGATAGACAAGAACAGATTAGGATGGACATTCTTGCCTCTCATCATACGGCTAAAGATTTCAAGCAATTTTGGAAACAAACCAACAAAATGAATGCTAAGCCTGGCCTCCCTGTGAGTGTTGATGATGTTAGTGACCATCACATGATCGCTAATCTCTTTAAAGATCACTTCAGAGTAAAGCCGTCGACGGAGTCTACCGCATCTGAGTCGATCGGTGTTGAGGCTGTCATGCACGAGAGATCTACAAGTTTTAAAGCCAAGGAAGTTCAAAAAACTATTCAGTCTATGCAACGTGGCAAATCTCCTGGGCATGACAGTCTTAGCATTGAGCATCTGAGATATGCGGGGGTTCACCTGCCACACGTGCTCGCCATGTTTTACAATCTGTGTTTGTGTCATGGGTACTTACCGGAAGAGATGACCAAAACTATTGTGGTACCGATTGTAAAATGTAAATCGGGAGATGCGTCGGACAAAACCAACTATCGGCCTATCTCACTAGCGACCACAATGGCAAAGATTCTTGACAGCTTGCTTAATGACGTAATGCTGCGACACGTCCACCTAAACGATGCCCAGTTCGGTTTCAGGGCTGGGCTCTCGACGGAGAGCGCGATCTTGTGTCTTAAGCAGGCTGTCAGGTACTACACGGAGAGGAAGACGCCGGTTTACGCCTGTTTTCTCGACCTGTCTAAAGCATTTGATACGGTTCTGTACGATAAGCTTTGGTGCAGGTTGGGGGCAGCGGGAGTGCCTGCGGATATCGTCTCCATGCTGAAAAACTGGTATCACTGTCAGCGAAACCAGGTGAGATGGGCGGGTGCGTTGTCCGACACGTACAGAATGGAGTGTGGGGTAAGACAGGGCGGAATTACCTCTCCTCTGCTGTTCAACCTCTATGTTGATGATCTCATCGGCGAGCTCAGCAGCACCCACACCGGTTGTTTTATAGACGGAGTTGCCGTAAATAACTTGAGTTACGCAGATGACATGGTGCTGCTGGGACCGTCGGTGGGTTCTGTTCGACAACTGGTAGCAATTTGTGAGGTATATGCGGCTGAACATGGACTGAGCTATAACTCTAAAAAGAGCGAAGTTCTTGTGTTTAAGAGTGGTAGAGTTCGACCAGTCCATGTTCCGCCTATTATGCTAAATGGTGCGGCTCTACAAGTAGTTAGGAGTTTTAAATATCTAGGGCATATTGTCACTGAAGATTTGAAAGATGACGAGGATATTGAAAGGGAGCGCAGAGCGCTCGCGGTCCGAGGTAACATGCTCGCACGCAGGTTCGCTCGCTGTTCGAGAGAAGTGAAAATCACTCTGTTTAAGGCTTACTGCCAGTCCTTCTACTCGAGCAGTCTGTGGATAAACCACACCCGGCGAGCTGCCAGCTCTCTGCGAGTCCAATACAACAATATCTTTAGAATGCTGATGCGGCTGCCTCGCTATTGCAGCGCATCAGGGATGTTCGCGGAGGCGCGCACGGACGATTTTCACGCGATTACTCGCAAGAAAGTCGCTTCCCTACTCCAGCGTGTGCGAGGCAGCGGCAACGGCATCCTGAAGATGATTGTTGCACGGACAGACTGCCCAATTCAAAACAGGTGGATGCGGGTGCTGATGGGCTCCATCTGATCTGATGTAAATTTTTAATTTTTAATCTTATAATCTCATTTTTATTATATAATATTAATTCAATTTTAAATTTAGTTTGACATTTTGTGATATTGATATTGTGATATTACTGTTTGATTTCGCCGTTATATCATTGTGATCTTGGACGTAATATTTGGTCTTCTACCGCTCAGTTTATGCGAGACGATATAGCCGTGTGTGGTGACAGTGTGGATGTGCTCGAGGGCTCCCTGAGTTGCTGGGTTGCCCCACCCCCGCAAGGAACGTGGAACCTGGCTGGAAGTCCTTCGCTTGCAGGTCAGTGCACGCTTTCCCTTCCATCCTTATTATTTTTACCCATCTGTTATTCCCCAAGGCGGCCCTGTGGTATCGAAGGCACAGGGCTTCTCGCGCGTCTCCATAAGTGTGATCCTATTCGAGACGGATTTGTCCCTAAAGTGTGGTTTCTCATTGAGACAGATTTATCCATATAGTATAACTCTCATTGAGACGGATTTATCCCCACATTACTTATTTATTCAAGATACAAATTTGTGGTTCAAACGAACCTTAGATACCTACATATAATTTATTTCCCCCGCATAGCTTGTTAGAATACCTAAGTTATTGGTCTAACAAGTTATATTTTCGCTGTATAATCGAATTACATTACGTGATTCGAGTGATTGACCTTTTTTGTCATTGAGACTAACCGCATCCAACACGCATCTATTGCAGTTGGACCTGGTCATATCATTATAACCCGCTGTTTTTATATTTAATGTTCCATAACTTTAACATTTTATGGTGTTTACGCATATACGTATTGATAAATTTACCGCAATTACGCAGTTTACAAATTTTCTGTCTGCCTTCATAATTATTTAGCACTACCCCCTGCTTATATTGATAGAACACGCCATTTTTGCCCGGCATAGTACGAGTATCGCACCGGTTTGCCGACGCAAGTTTTAACCCTCACGCTTGTTATACGAACGCGCTGTAAATACGAATTTACTTCGTTATATTTTATATAACTATTATAACATAAGGCCTATCTTTCATTTCTTACGCACCGCAGTTATTTTATAATTTCTACAATGGCTAATACTAGGTCAAAAAACCCTATCGAAACAGATGATTCCCAGCTGTTAATATTGCAAGCTAAAAGGGAAGCTATCTTTGAGTTAATTCAAAACATGTATGATTCTTCTTCGAATATAGACGTAAGTGCTTCGAATAAGGAATCTTTTCTCTCTGAATGTGCTAATATTGATATTTTACGCAGTGAATTCTTAAAATTACTGGACGACTATAATTTACAGTTATTAAAGGTCGATCCAACCGCCGTACCAGATTATAAATGTATGGTTGCATTTGAGCAACTATACAGCCGCATAAAAAGATTGTATGATAAGCATTCTGTTCCGACAGCTGTTATCAATACAACACCACCTTCTGTTGTTTTTAATAAATTGCCGCATAGGTTGCCACCTATTGAGTTAATCACTTTCGCAGGAGATATAAGGAAATGGCCTATATTTTACTCTTGTTTTAAGTCCGCTGTACATGAGAATCCATCCCTCACCGATGCCGAGAAATTATATTATTTAGTTGGTAGGTTGACGGGTAAGGCCGAGTCAGTGTGTATAGGTATAACGCACTGTCCAGAAAATTACGAACTCATTTGGCAAACGCTTGTTGACAAATATGAGGATAAGCGAACGGTAGCAACTTCTTATTTAAATCAGCTGTTCGATTTCTCGCCTATAAGCACCGCATCTACAGAAAGCTTTGATTTGTTTCATGAACAATTTATCAACACAGTCCGCGCATTGAATAACTTAAAGATAGAAAGATTAGATGAGTTAATTCTAGTTCACATAGCTTTAAGAAAATTAGATCGTAGTACTGTTCACGCCTTTGAGTTGAGTTTAGGGTCCGATATACCTACATTTTATACACTCGAGTCATTCATAAAAAATCGCGCGAAGGTGTTCGAGCGAACGAGCTCCGCCCCCGCCCCCGCACCGGGTCCAGGCCCGCGTAAAGGTACTTCGCGAACTCTTACAAAGCAAATTAATAATAATTTTAATAAAGGTGCACCGCAGCTACACGCTTACGTAAACAGGTAAAACTTTAGAATCCAGCCGCACGATTTTAGGGGGGGGAGGTGGAGGGGGGGAGGAGGGGGAGGTGCCCCCTGCACCAATCCCCCCCCGCGGAAATATGTAGTTTAGGAGATATAGCAATTTGAAATTCAATAAAATCTAACCTCAAAAATATGGTTTTAAATAATTTCCTAGCTTCTCAGTTACAAATATTAAATAAAAAACAATATTTAAGTAATCCTTATTGGTTTACGGTGCACTCTACACTCTTTTGTTGATAAAATCAACCCATGCTCTTCAGCAAATGCGATTCGAGTAGGCGAGTGCCAAGTTGTCGTATCAGACAGACGAGCCAAATTTAACATCGCCACAATTTCCGAAGTACATAAATGCTTTACAGGCACACCATCATCTCAAGGCTCTAATAAAAAAAAAATAGTATTAATAAGCTGCTCTGGCGCTGCGGGAAGTGCAGCTCCTTTGCCCTTGCGTAACAAAGCGCAGTGACCCATGCTCACCTCCGCAGCTTCGGCTTATTGGTCGCCTTCGGCGACCAGCCTCAGCCGCTCCGGCTCGAACGGGTGCCTGCGCTTTGTTACGGCGGGCGGGGGCTGCTCTCCCTCCGCGCCTCCGGCTTTTTAAATACACTCTAGTTGTGTGACAGACAAGACCACGTGGAATTAGGGGTGCACTGATTCGGATTTGCAACTTAAAGTGAGCTTATAAAGGTACAATCTAACCTAATTGTAATTCTTACCTTCTTGACTTCCCGATGGAATTGGTTCACCTTCCCCGCGACTCGTCGACGCTATTTATATGATTACATTGTAATTTTAAGGTAAAAACATTACATATAATAAAATTTTATACAAAAATAACGTTCCATTTCACGAAACCAAAAATATTTTTTTAAAAAAAAGTACGCATCTCCGCGGTGAGGGGGTGGTATCATCATTATTTCCAGGTTTCCCCTCCGGACCAGCACGGCTACTGCAGTCTGGGAACTTCTGTGGACTGTGTTCGTGCCGCGCTTGTGAACTCCAAAATCATCGTTATGCTATAAATATATTTTTTTCCCGAATGTGCAACGCAAAGGAGTGGTAATGTGCTTAACAGTCTATGTATGTATGTATGTTCCTTTGCCCCACTATACAGACCTAACGCCTGGGCCGATCTTCAAAAATCGATTCCCGCCAAGCAGTCAAGTTTTTGTATGTTCTGCAAGCACCTCCTATGTTCTCCTTGGTCTGGTGTTTAATAAAAATATATATACATAATAATAATAATAAAAGCACATTTTGGACACACATAACAAACAGACAAATAACAAACACAGACAATTAACATCCAAATTACTAATTTAAATGCGTAATGGGCGGCCTTATTGTTTAAAGCAATTTCTTTCAGACAACCTTTGGATGGAGAGGAAAATGCACATATCTATATCGTCGGCTTATTGCAAGAAGTCATTAACCGACAAAT
The DNA here is from genome assembly GCA_929108375.1 of Gymnoscelis rufifasciata. NCBI lineage: Eukaryota > Metazoa > Arthropoda > Insecta > Lepidoptera > Geometridae > Gymnoscelis > Gymnoscelis rufifasciata. The sequence continues at coordinate 1,646,385 of OV815319.1, read as the reverse complement.
CCAAAAGTGTGGCAAAATCAGTTTTAAACTTTTTATGACTTTAAGAGCCCATATCATCAAAACTACGGCAGTTATCGATATAATTTAAACGCCAATATATAGTGATATTTAATTATTATATAAACAGCTGAAATCAGTCTAAATTTAATCATGGCAATTTTTTTAAAAGCTAAAAATGCAAAGATAATGATTTCTTGCGATAAAAAGTTTTGACTAAACTGGAGTTAAGTATTTCTGCAACAAAGTTATTAGTAGCCTCTTTCAAGTAATAAAAGACAAAATAATCTTAAAATAATGTCTTTTATTACTAAAAACTTAAGGAATTACCTTGTTTGTTCATAAAAACTTAATAAAATAACTAAAATGGCCACAGAAATCAATCAATCAGGAAATATTGATATTTCGGTAACTGACACCTCATCGCTTCCTTTTTACCCATCAACTTCAGACCACAGGTAGGTTTTCTAGGTTTAGGAGCCTTGGGTGGTTGTTCAACTTTTTTGCAACACGTAAACAACATAAATCTTCGATTGCTTTATGGTTAATATTCGTATTAATAAAAATAGAAATACCTACTTAACTATTTAATGTAGAATTTGAAACCAAGATAGATTAGCTCATTTCTCAAATTGTAACGAATTAAACAAGTTGGTATTGAAACTTTAAATAGGTACCTAACTGGGTAGTAACCTAGGTATGTACATTATTTTATGTAATAATCATCTATTAATGAGAAACCAATATTCAATGTAATTATTACTACCAGTTTTGAATTGCATCTCATAGCTCTAAAATCATAAGTGTCTAAGTTTTGTAAAACCAAACTATGGAAATAAATGATTTTGTATCTTGTATCTCATAAAACTCGCCGGCAACTTATAAGTAAACAAGCATTACATGTTGGCTTAAATGTATGTGTGCAAAAGTCATTACATGCATTTTCCTGTATAATTTTACAATAACAAAAATCACTAATAAAACAATACATCATTCAGGCGATTTCAGTCTTGTATTAAGTTGTTTGCCATGTTTCGGCAAAAGTAATTAATGTGTATATAATGAATTCTATAAAAACGTTACTCGTTTTGATAGAAATCATTAAAAACCGTTAGTATTTTTTTTCCCAAATAGTATGATACGTCAAAACTAGTTAAGTGCAAATAATAAATTCAAGCAAAACTTAATCCACGGTTTGTAAACGTAAAAGCATTTTTAAAATGTTGATATGTCACATAAATGAATTATGTATGAAAATAAAAATGACAATTGTGTTTTGTTTTCTTTTGGTAAAATATATTAATGTAAGTTAATGAATTTTATGAAACCAGAATGACCAAAAATGCAGTTATTGACTTTATTACCAAGCCATAACTTCTAAGTTTGAAGAGCTACAAATTAGTGAGTTTTACCAAAATGTAGAGCTCATCGAGACGAACTCATTGGTGTATCTAACGCAGTTAGTGACTTCTTGCGACTAATGACTTCTTGCAGTAAGCCGACGATATATTCATATTCCATAATTATTCTATCTTTTAAGATAGATAGATCATCATAATACAATACAATAAATACTCTTTATTGAAACTTCCTAAAACGGGGTTAAATGTATTTGTGTGTTGTAGATTGTCCGGAAATATATATTTATTTATTTCAACATTACATCTCACCCGAATGTGAATTAAAATATAAGATTTTTGTTATATGAAGGCTTTTAAAAGCAGATTTGTGTTAATTTGGAAAAGTTTTTTTTTGTGATCCTCTAGGGATAAAACATTCGCACCTAAATTTAATAGTATTTTTGCGTCTGAATGTCACACGAATTAACGAAATTTTGTTGTTCACCAAATAGACATGTCGAGTTATTAAAAAGTATTAAATACAAATAATAGAGTAACGTTTTTTAAAAATGTTTAGATATTCATAAGTTTTTATAGAATATCCTTAATAAAATAAGCTAGGCGGACAATCATCTCGTATTTTTTTTCATGGCATATATGACGAACAATAAAAATAAACAAGACGACCTACATACCGGGTAAAACGGGGTGGATAGAATTCAAGAGGTGAATGGAAATGAAACCAAAAAAGTTTTTCTGGCAATTATTAACAAACATAGTCAAATAAAAACGCCAAATTCTAATTTTTTGGCTTTATAAATATGTTTGTATAGTTCTACACAATATTGTTCTCAATTTGTATCGAAAATCGTTGCACCCACGGCAACGGTCAACATTATTATGCTGGTGCCCGAGTTTATTAATTAATGAATTCAATAACACATTTTTCCAAGCCAAAAGTCGTTTTTTTTCTTTTTGTAACTTGATCAATTTACTAGGAAATTGGTCAATTTACGATTCGTATTATTTTCCGGTGACATTAGAAGCCGCCTACCGAGGTTATAAAAGCTGAAATATCAAGAGAGGTAATTAAAAATATCCGCACCAAAAGATTCAATTCAGCGTGAATTCAGGTGATGTTGAGTTATGCGCTTACTAACACATTTTGGGATTCATTTTAATATTATAGGTTTAGAGAAAGTTATAAAAAATGTCTTGCCCAGATCAACTTAAATAATATTATTATCTCACTATAATTATAAAATACCAGTCAGTGAGCATCAGGGCGCTTTCAATAAAGGCGTTCCATCAGAACTCATTTAAAATTATATTCTATATAGGACTACCTTTAAGTAAATACTTAATAATTATTACGAAAACATAATAATCATAATGTTACCTCACCGATAGCATTCAGTTGTAATAACATTTATATTCGACTTTGAGAATTACATTACAATGCAGGTACAATGCAGTACGTAGAACCTTTCCGAGCATTCGCGTGTAATGTAAGGAGTTTATAAAAATCTAAATGATTTTTAATAAGTAATAAATCCCACTTTTTAGGTTAAACTATTTTAATTTTTATGCCGAAAAAGATTAAGACACATCCGTAACCTTCGCACACAGGATTCGAACCTGCATCTCCGGGATTTTTATATAAAGAAAAAGATTAAAACTCTAATCACTACACTAATCGAATTAAATTGTTTATAAAATATTGTAAGAACTAAAAATATAAAAATAAGTGTGTTTGAACTAGTAGTCAAAAGTAAGTGTTGTAATGAAACACGCGTAGTTGGTTAAACACTGAATTTATTTCCATAGGTATCTACCCTCACATTATTGCATAATAGCTAACCTACCCACATTAAGTATATATACCACATCTTTCCCCTTATAGAAAACAAAACATAAAATACATTTATATTCCCTTCACCAAAACAAAAATAAAGAAATAATAATACAATTGCCTTATACTAAACACCAACAATAACTAATATTATAGTACTTATAATCTTTATATACACTTTTCTATAAATTTCTTTGAGTTTTAAATATTTGTGACAAGAAGTAACATTAATTATGTGTAATATACCTACCTACAACCAGGTATAATAAAGAGCTTCACAGCCTGTTATGTGCCGCTAATCATCGTCCATCGTTCCAAAAAAATTATTTAACATTCGAGCCGTTCTCTCTTTAGACCTCGCTGGCTCACAGACTGGCGACACTCTTGATGGGTCGCAGTCACTAGTGCCCAGAATTGACTTAGGCCCTGTAGTTCCTGCCTGAGACTGCGTTGACTCCGTTGACTGCTGTTGACTTACATTAGATTGCCTGCGTCTGCGAATACCTGACCTCGACGAGAAAGTGGGCGATTGCAGACCTGTCCGCATAGTAGTTCTGGGTAGGTTTTGTGACAGCACACTCCCGCCGGCAGTCCCGCGCGCCACCGGCTGTGCGCGCGTGCGCCGGTACCTAGCACCGTGATAGTCCTCATTTTGTAGCGGCGGCTGTCGGTGCGGGCGCGGCGCGTGCAGCGCGCACGTCGCGCAGCCGCGCACGGCGCGCTCCACGGCCTCGGACAGCCCCGGCCAGAACATCACCTCGCGCGCGCGGCGCAGGCACCGCTCGATACCGAGGTGCCCCTGGTGGACTCGAAACAACATTTCTTCACGAAGACCGCGGGGAATGAACACACGATCACCTTCAAAAATTATTCCATCCACGTTGTGAAGCTGCTCACGATAAGGCCAGAATATGTTAACTTTCTGATTAACATCGCGTCTATTTTTAGGCCAACCCTGCGAATTATATTTCAATAACCACTTACACTCGTCATCGACATCCGTTTCAGCCCGAATGACCTGCATCTTCTGCTCGCTAAAGGGTACATTTTCTATAACGAAACATGCCTGCACCTCCACTTCATTCGTGACGCGTTCGTACATTAACTCAGTTAGAGGGGCTCGCGACAAAGTGTCGGCAATATACATGTATTTACCGGGAGTATATACAACTTTAATATCAAACCCCTGGACTCTCAACATCATGCGCTGCAGACGAGCCGGCACCGCGTTGAGAGGTTTGGTGAACAGCGCCTCGAGCGGCTTGTGGTCAGTGTGCACAGTGACGTCAGACCTGCCGTAGATGTACTGCCTGAACCGCTCCACGGCGAACACGATGGCCAGCATCTCCTTCTCTATCTGAGCATACCTGGTCTGCGCACTAGTGAGAGTGAGTGAAGCAAACTCGACCGGGCGACCCTCCTGCAGCATCACCGCCCCCAGGGCCACGCTGGACGCATCCACCGACAGCACGATGGGCGCGCGCTCGCAGTACAGCGCCAGCACGGGCGCGGAGACCAGTGCTTTCTTCACTGCCTCCACCGTTTCGCTGTGTTGAGCCTCCCATGACCAATCGCTATCCTTTTTCAGCAGGGACCTTAAAACGTTCACACATTCTGAATAGTTTTGAATGAATTTAGATAGATAATTTACCATCCCTAAAAATCTCTCCAGAGATTTTTTATCAGTAGGATAAGGCATTTCTGTTATAGCCTTAACTTTTGAACAGTCCGCTCGCATTCCGTTTGCGTCAAAAATATGACCTAGATACGTAATTTCCGACACACCGAATTTACACTTACCTCGATTGAATCTAACACCAATTTCCCGTGCGCGACTTAGTAAGCTTTCCAACCTTCGATCGTGCTCCTCCTTAGTACTACCCCAAACGATGACGTCATCAATAAACGACTCCACTCCGTCAAGATCTTCAAGATGTTGCCGAAGCTTCGCGTGAAAAACCTCAGGAGCACAGTTGATTCCATACGGGAGCCGTAAAAATTGCCACCTACCAAATGGAGTCGAGAATGTACAAAGGTCAGCGCTGGCATCGTCGATTTGCACCATCCAGAAACCGGTGCGCGCGTCCAGCACGCTGAACACGCGCGCGCCGCGCAGCCGCGCCGCCAGCTCCGGCACCGTCGGCAGCGAGTACTGCGCGCGCCGCACTGCGCGGTTCAACGGCCTGGGGTCCAGGCAAACCCGGATGCCGCCATCTTTCTTCGCAACCAAAACAATTGCATTCACCCAGTCTGTGGGATGCGAGACCTTCCTAACTACACCCAGTTTTTCCATTCTTCGTAGCTCATCTAACAATTTACCTTTTAGTCCCATAGGAATCTTTCTGCTAGGGCATATAACAGGCTGAACATTTTTATCTATTACAATACTGTATTTACCTGGTAATTTTCCTAGTCCTTTAAATAAACCTGAATATTGATCTATGTTTAATGAATCAACCCTGTTAATTAATCCTAGAGTAATACAGCCTTCCAAGCCGAGAACATTCTGACAGTTAAAATCTGCGACAATAAATGGCAAAATATACCGTTTGTTATTGAATAGCAAAGTTATGTCATTAGTACCTACGACCGGCAACCGGTTTCCTGTAAAAGAATGTACTCGCTTTGTGAACGGCTTCAAATAATTGATAAACAAGTCCAATTTTAAATATTGAATTTTAGAAATAACATTTATCATAGACCCCGTATCTATTTTTAGTGAAATATTATGTCCGTTACAGTCCATATTTTCCACCCACTCCTCATTTGACTTACTTGACGTTTTGTCCTCACCGATCGTATTCACGTAAAAAATCTCACCGTCAGATTCCTCAGCGCCACTGTTCGCGGTGTCAACGCTTATATTTAACACTTTACGGACCATTTTCTTATGCTCACACACACGCGAAAAATGCCCTCTTTTATCGCACACAAAACACCGAGCATCACGAGCCATGCAACGCTCGCCACCGGCACAACGGGTACTGCCGCAGGCCAAGCACGGGGCGCGCGCGTACCTCGAAGAACCGCCGACGGCGCTGCCGTTGCCGCGCCGCACGGTGTCGCCGTCGCCGCGCCGCACCGCGTCGCCGTCGCCGCCAACAGCGTTCACCTGCACGCCCTCAGAACCACCTTCCAGACATCGACCTTCCTCCTGACTCATCTCTGCTGCCTGGCAAATCTGAATAGCCTTGGCTAATGATAGGTCGTCAGTGCGCAGTAGCCGATCTCGCACTTTATTGTCGGTAATTCCGCATACTATCTTGTCTCGCAGCAAACCCTCGTGCAAACTTTCAAACTCACACTGTTGACTGAGCACCCGCAGCGCAGTTACATATTGATCGATATTTTCCGTCTCTTCCTGGCCACGTGTAAAGAACTTGAATCGCCGCACTGTTATGTTTTGTTTGACTCCAAAGTGATCTTCAAACTTTTTCAAAACACAGTAGACATCATCTTCACTTTCACCTTCGCTGAATGTGAACGTCGTATAGACATCATACCCCTGGGGCCCGATGAGGTTAACCAACAAGCTAGCCTGAACTTCCTTCGGCTCCTTGCTCACTCCCGACGCTTTGAGAAACACCTCGAATAACTTCCGCCATTTTCGCCAAGATTCCGAACGTGCGGCCGGGCCGCCTTCGAGTGATAACTCAGTCGGAGGACGCGCGTGTTCCATTGTTTATCGCTCTAAACATCAAACACCAAGTAATACTCAATCTGTATCACACTTTCAGTGGGTTGATTGCAATAAACTGTCCCAAGACAATTAAATACATCACCGCTGTCACCATGTTGTAATGAAACACGCGTAGTTGGTTAAACACTGAATTTATTTCCATAGGTATCTACCCTCACATTATTGCATAATAGCTAACCTACCCACATTAAGTATATATACCACAGTAAGTACTTAGATAAGTATCTATATTTTTATTTAATGTCCCTTTTATTTAAAAAGGTTATCCATTCGTTACCGTAGACCCTGTATAATAGGTTACACCGAATGGACATAATATGGGTATTAATTATGGACAGATTACTTTTTTCTACGTATGGACGGATACTACTAAACTCCTACTCCGCTACATCAAGGAGTGGGGCTGATTAGTATTTAGTTAGGAAAATCCCTGTACAGATGTACATCTACACGTTTACAGAAAGTTTGAGACCCTCGATCGTTTGTTCAGTTAAGAAAATGTTCTGAATGAATAAGTAACGATGCTTTGATGTGCAATTAGGATTAAAATTAATGGTCTCTTCTTGAACGCTTTAACCGTGGATTCCAACGATTAATTTATTTTTTTTCTGCATAAAAACAAAATGGTTCCAAGCTTCGAGTCAATTGAAAAATCTTTCATCACACGCTGAGCTTCGAATTGGGACCCACCTTTCTTTCTTCAGAGTCCGTTAAAAAAGTCCAAGGAGAGAGAGTGTTGTTTATGATAATAATAATTATTATTATAAGCCCCCTGTGTCCCGAATTACATAATGTTATGACCGACAGGTACCCAATAATATAAATTTATTTGCTGATTTTTTGTTTGTTTGTAACAACTTACAGGTTAACATTGTACGATTATGTATTACGCGGCCTGCATTCGCTTTAAACCCGAGGCATGAAGTCTCAATTAGTCCTTCCATTTTGTAGTTAAATTTCTAGACTGTGCCTTTTCAACGGTCTTAAATTAAGAAGCTACGCGCATGAAATCCCTAGAGCTACAATTTTTTAAGTATAATTTTAATTCCTCAGTGGTTCTCTCGCAAGTATAAAGATTGCATGCTTACCATCAAATCATTCATATATTCTTCCGATACTGTCTTGTGCAGTTTCTTCTGCGACGGCAGCACCTCGTCTCTGTACCAAGTACTTGGATGGGTGACCCGAACAAAATCTTTTTGCACAGTATTTTTTTTTTTTTTTTTATTCATCTCATTCTTTTGTCGATTTACTGAAGTTTCACTTCTATCGTGTGTGAATCGCACACACACCTTTTTTTAATTGCAAAATGTGTATAAACTGTACACGGAATCTTAGGTGTAGTCTACCTAATACTTATATATTTTTTTATATACTACTCCAAGTTGTTAACTTTCACATTGCCAAAATAAGTATATCAACTGCTGCCTACCTTTTATGGTGCGGCTTCATCAGCGAGCAAAGATTCTTGTTGAAATTAAATTACTCAGAGTTTCTCTACGTGATCGATTCAGGAATGAGGAGATACGTAGAAGAACGCGGGTCACCATTTTCACATGGCGGGTTTCACATGCAATCTTTGACTTTCTGGAAACTTAAATCAGGTACTTGTGATAAAGCGTTCATTATATCAGGACTGGGGTTCTTTTCTACGAATACTGAAAGTTTACTCTTCCATTCGCCTTCTCTTTGAATCCAAGGCTTAATACTAATTACTAATAAATAAATATACATATTTCAAACAAACTTTTGGGGGGACAATTTCTCAAGTACAAGGATTTTCAGTAACCATATGAACAGGTGCGAAATATAACCTTTTCAGTAGCAATCCTTAGCAAATTAACAACCGAAGAAAAATTCAAAATATATAAATAATTTTGGATTAAGGTCTCCAAAGAACAAACAAAATGCACTTAAAATGAGATAAAAACATTCGTTTCTTATGGAAATTATGAGCTAGCTCAGCGGGTCTTAGGGGTATTTCCGTTAATAATATGCATAAATGTCGCTTGGACTCATTTTGTAAAATGAAAACATCATATTTTTCAAGAGTCCAAGTGCATTTTTAGCTATATCTTCCAAAATATAAAATTATTTTACTATACTTATTTGGAGACTCCAAATAAGTATAGTACAATCAAGTAATATCACAATTATCTACAACTTTCACAATTGACTGCGACAGAATCTAGAATGAAATATTAGTTTAGTGACACTAGAAAATATAAATAAATATAAAAAAAATATCAATAAAATTAAAGACTAACCGTTTCATAATTCTGTCTGTCTTCTGGATCGTTAGGATAGCCTTTCCACATTATCTAGGGAAAGAAAACTCTATGCTACTATCCGTAAAGCTTTAATCCCCTTAAACTTGAAAAACCGACTATCTTGAATCACGAGATTACAGGCAGCTGTGAGCTTAATCCTTAAATCACGATTATTTTTACCTCAGAAGCTATTAACACAAAGCCCACGCGAATCTGCACAAATTTGACTATCTGTATTTGCGAGATAGCGTACTTATAAGGCAGGTTATTGTCGTGAGAAACGCACACATAATTGCAATGCACGGAAACATGTCAGGATGGAAACAGAGATGGCGCTGTTTGAAATACATTCAATGTTTATATTTCCAGATATAATGCATTCATTTGTGTCAACATTGTAAACATGTATGATTTGACCATTAATACTTCAAGTTGGATATATTTTTCGTTAAAGGAATTAGTTAAAGGATATTTTTTTTACAATTTATGTAGCACTAAATATTTTTTTATTACCTACAAAAGAAATGATAAACTTGTATTCTATATGTAGGTATATTATGGACTACTATTCACATTAGACTACAGGCCCGTGAACAGGCTTGGTGATGAGCTACATTGGTGTTCAAAGCTCATCATCATCATCATCTATAACTTGGTGTCCTTTAGCTTGACGGCTGCTTCGTAGGTTGGCAACTCGTCGCTGTGGCCGGGGGTAAGGCACTGGTGACAAGGCTCCGCACAGGTAAATAGACCGTAACCTTGGATATTTTACTTGAACATGCATAGGAAAGTACACTAAAGTGCTAAGCTATGTACTTAGGGACATTACAGAGGTAAAACATACATGGCGGGTTCAGTCGGTCAAACCTGATATATGAGCAACCCCCGACCGAAAAAGAGGGGTGTTATAAGTTTGACGTGTCTGTCTGTGTCTTTGACACCATAGCTCCTAATGGAAGAAGTGATTTCAATTTTGTTTTTTTTTGTATTAAAGGTAAGTTACGCACTAGTGTTCTTAGACATGTCAAAATCTTGTTTGCCATACACTGATAACAAGATGTAAATGGTTCGAACGGCTAGATATCAACATTATGATTATTTACAATTCCCATTTATCTACTCAGTTCATACGTATCAACAGCTGATAATGGTTTACGATATGCGTCGTGTACCGACACACTAACTCAGGTTTTACTCCTACATACCTATATAAAACTTTTTTTTTTATGCTTGTTAAGTCTTCATTTGACCACAATGTCACCTGATGTAAAGTGACGATGTGGTCTAAGATGGGACATGAAGACCTAGAAGGTAGATGACTTCTCCCTCCAATGACATGAACATTTTGAGATTTATAATAAATAAATATATTTTCAGATAAAACATCTTATTCATTGTACCAGAAGTAATATTTTCATTATCAAGAAATATTCGTACAGCGCTAAAAACGAACAAAATAATAAAGTCTATAAAGTCATCGCCATCGTTGCCGATTACATATCCAAGCAGTTGATATAAAAAATGGATCTTATTCAAACTGTCACTACCTGTGTAAGGTCGGTACTATCCATTTCAATATAAACAGCTTGGATATGAAGCCGACGACCGACGCCTACATGAATACTTAAGATTAAGATTATGATTAGTCAGAGTTTTTAACTATTTTACTACGTTATTTTACTACGTAATATATGCAAATTAAATTAAAATATAATTATATACAATACCGCCGTGTTGGCTTAGTGGAGCACACTCGACTTTAATTCCGAAGGTCGTGGGATCAAAAGCTTTAGCTGCGCTTAGATGCACATAGAACATACAGTAGGACTCTTTACGAGAAGGATATATTACAAAAAAAAAAAAAACAATTAAACAAAGTATAAATTTAGTACAAATAATTTTAGCAATGACTTTTTTATTACATGTTCTTAACTATCTTGTTAGAAAACGGAAACAAACCAGAAAGACAAATACAATAGGTAATTTAATTTAATAAGTATGAGATGTATTCCTACTACAATTAGGCTTCCGTGTACAGTTTATTCAAATGATACAAAAAAAAAAACGGTACTCATACAAGTACTGTTATTGTTCTTATCTTGTGGGTTCAAACCCCGCCACGCACCTCTAGATTTTTCTTCTTGAGAAATTTATGTGCGCTTTAAACACGTGCTTTAACGGTGAAGGCTAGCGTCGTGAGGAAACTCGCATGTTCTATAAAGATAATTCAAGTAATTTTTGGTCAGACTTTTATAAAATGTATTGCGATCACATTGGACCATCTACGCCGCGCCGTTTATAAATCACGTGCCTCATTTAAAAACTGTTCCTATTTTATTGGATTTTGAACACTGTCCACCGTTTCCAGGTGGGCAGGGTCGACGGGTTCAAGGCTGGGGGAGCATTGGGATTCTAAGCTTTCGGCCAGTGTCTCGGCTTTATCCTTATCATCGAACGCAGGCGTTTGATGATTCGGACGAAGGAGTGGAGGCATGGAAATCTGTAAATCAAATAACTACCGGCATTTTTATTCCACACTTCCTATTCTATTCTTTTAACAGAACATTATTTGATTCATTAAAAAATCCAATCAAAAAACTAGATAAACTTAAAGTAGGCAGGCATATTATTAAAATGCTGTAGGCGGCCTCTTAGACCACATCGTCACTTTACATTAGGTAAGATTGTAGTCAAATGAAGGCTTATCCAGCATAAAAAAAAATTAATTATAATAGATATTTATTATTGTACATATTAAACACCCAGACCAAGGAGAAAGTGTTTGCAGAGCATACAAATACTTGGCCCCTCGGCGGGAATCGAACCCGCTTCCTCTTGCACCGCAAGCGGATACTTGCCCTCCGCGCCACTCAGGCAGTCAAACTTAAAATACGTTATTACTATAAAATCCAACTGTGTTTGAAAACAAACATGGATTTTTGTTGTCTGACAATATTTATAAACTTAATAGAAACTTTATGTTACGTATAGTGTTAGTTAAAGATATAAAAAACTTCAACGCCTGAGCTTGTTAGGGAAGCAGTGAATAAGTATTTACGAGTTGCTGTAACATACATCTGGAATACATGAAATTTAATGTCGTAACTTTTAATTAACTCAAAAAAATAACTAATGCAATAATTATTATTAAATGTCAAAATCTGAAATACATTAACAACAAGAAATATAAATAATGTCAATTTAAAATTACTATTAACAATGGATACGAATGTCAACAATGGATTATTTTAATCTATGTCAAATAAATTATAAATATATATATATATAACTTATTGCTTTTTTTGTACATTCACATACAAAAAAGCGTTATTTTTTACAATTACCTAAAAGTAAGTTTGTTTGGATTCTAAGAGACTATGCGTGAGATGTACGGAGTGTGTATATGTGTTAACTAAACGATTTTTTCGTGTTTTAAGAATAAAAAAATAATATTTTTTTATTATTTTAATTTATAATTTAAGAAAAAACCCTTATCCCAGATGTAATATTTTGTAATGTGCACGCGATACGCTTTTTTTATTCATACCCCACTCGAGCATATTTGCATAATCGGCTAATTATCGTATCAAATCAATGTCAATAAAATTAATCAATTTATTTATGTATGGTAATATATTGATCCTATCATGGCAGGTATTTATTTAGGATTGCTGAATGACATATAATCCTTAAACTCTTTAAAGTTCTCAGAGCATGCCGGCTTCCTAACGATGTTTGCCTTCACCGTTGAAGCACGGGTTTTAAAGCGCACAAACATTAATTAAGAGATGTGCATGGCGGGGTTCAAACCCACGACCTTCGGAATGAAAGTGGAGTTTGCTCCCCACTTAGCCACAAGCTCTGCTTAGTTTGGGGTTAGGTGATGCTGTGTGATTAGTCCGGAAATATTTATTTATTATTTATTTATTTTTTCTCATGATTTTTTTTCATATGTGAAAATGAAAAAAAAAATGTATCTATGTAGTATATCAGTCACCTAACACCCATAGTACAATCTCTGCTTAGTTTGGGGTTAGGTGATGCTGTGTGAGTAGTCCGGAAATATTTATTTATTTTTTAATTATAGAGGTAGATAATGAATCTATATATGTATAGTTATCTATAATATCAGAGACATTGATATAACTGTAGGTAGGTAGGTACTTATTAAAAATTATGTTACTCTCATCCCTGCATTACTTTGTCTCCATTGTATTATTATTATTATACAAATTATAATGTCTAAGGAAATCTCGCTATTTCTGTCGACAGGTGGCAGTGGGCTCACGCTCTTCTGGGGATGCGCGACTGACGTACTCCAGCTGCGACAAACACTACGTACTAACTGTACAAAGCGCATGTAAACTTTAATAAATATTTTAAAGTATGCTGTCTTTTTGTTTTGCACCTTAAGAAAGGTAAAAGTTAAGAATTTTTGTTTTATAAGAGGTGTTATCATTAGGTCTCGTCCGAAAACACGCGCAACTCCACCTAAAGGTGGATCTGCTATGATTTGGCGAGACCTTTTGGCACAACACATGCAATCATTTATGTTTCGATAGTATTAAGTATAATATAAATATATAATTTGATTATATTAGATTGTTTTTTTTTCTTTTTATGTGTGTGTATTGTGTCAGTAAATGTTTTCTCTCTCTCTCTCTTCTCCCTTATATGACACCGCACAGCACATTTTTACCTATTTTAAACTTATTCGAGCATTTTTCTATTACATATAGGTGCATAATAGATTAGCACATCACAATTATTTACAAACATAGTTGCCCTGGGCGGTAATCGGAATGTCTTGTTGCTTGAATATTTTCCGCCAATTTCAAATATTTTCTTGAAAGAAAATCCCCCAGATATTTTTGTGTTCCAGTGATATCCGTCAAGTTGCTTGTAAGTTTCCTCCGTCGCAACCCTGCGCGATAACTTACATTGCATAATTAGGATCGTGGCAAGCCACGGACGCCAATAGTCTTGGATCGTGCGTGTAAAATGTGCAGTTGTAAGGCGCGTATATGCTGACTTTCGGGTCACCAGGTCCTTCGATCACCTCCAGTGTCCCGACGGGGATTCCGTAGAATTTGTGGTTTTTGTACGCCTCCTTTAGGAAGTTTTGCTGGTTGATAACAACTTGTTCGATGCTGGTTACTAATTGAGCCTCGGTTTTATCAGGCACGGACCTTTTGCTTCGCGTGTCTTATTTTGCATTTGGTTGAGTTTTCCATTAAAAATGCAGCTTTTGGATCCGGTTTTCATGTCGACTATATTCCACAATTAGTTATGTACTTTGAAGTCAAAGAAAATAATCTATATTTTACTTATTAATCACACAAAGTATCTTGTACTAGTAAATTCATTTCTATTTTTTTCTCTTAGTAGCTAAACGGCGCCTTATACCCAGCAAAAACTTGTATTGTATTGTATTTTATTGAAAAAGCAAAGTTGCAAAATAAAAAAGGTGTGTGTGCGATTCACACACGATAGAAGTGAAACTTCAGTTAATCGACGAAAGAATAAGAAGAATAAAAAAAAGTGTGTGTTTGTCAGCTACGACGCACGATTGGAGTCTACTACTTACGAACTATAATTATGATATATATCGAATAGAAAAAAAGAGTAAATGAACGCATCTGCTAAAATGTTAAGAGAAACAAACATATATCTGTAATTATTCGGATTATTTATATTACTTCAATAAAGCGTACTACATAAAGTATGTTACAAAATAATATAAATAAAATACAGCAATACCTCTTTGCGCGATACTTCGTAGTCTCAACTACGAAGTATCGCGCAAAGAAATTTAAATAAAGCATTGTATTTGTGTCTCTTACCATTTCCGTTTCATTTTTTTGCATCCGGTTTGAAATCACTACGATTCTATAGAAGTTTCACTTCAAAAACACTTTGTATTTTGAAGCAAAGAAAGAAATATACATAATTTGTCGAGATCAAACGACTTCGCAGTAACCGGTGATGACTACATCCGACGTGCGTTGATTTGTTGCGCCGCACGACGCTGCGTCGTAGGACTGCTCCCCACGTGTCCCCGCGCCGGGCGCTCATCTGATAACGATCGTGATTTGATACTTTAGAGTTTACACTTTGCCTCGGAGCTATACACGGTATATTATGCAATACACACAATGCTACATTTTAATTCAAATCCTAGTGATTCCACATTTCGTATCACATGGCTTTCACTGTTTTCTCTACTTGAATGATGAGTTTGATGATGAAACTCGCCGCGAAGAGACGGCAGGCTGCGTAAGTTATTTATTTATCTGGATTATTAATCAATTCTAATATAATTATGTTCATCAGAAGCATCCTTTTTTTACGTTCTCACTGCTGGGACACAGGGACTTCGCTCTTGACGAGAGAGATTAGGCCTTAATTCACAATATGTGTGCTGGTTGGTGAATGTCACATGTAGTTCATGTACTCGTCAAAGCTCTCAGGACATACCGGTTTCCTCACGATGTTTGCCTTCACCGTTAAGGCACGTGTTTAAAGCGCACATACATATCGGTAAGAAAAATTCTGTGGTTCGCGGCGGTCGGTGGTTTGAATCCACGACCTTCTTTCATACAAAAAAAAAAATTGAAATCGCTCCATCCGTTCGGGAGCTATGGTGACACAGACAGACAGACAGACACACATACAGACAGACAGACACGTAAAACTTATAACACCCCTCTTTTTTGGTCGGGGGTTGGTAAAAATCATTAATCTAATTTAATTTACTTATCTAAGTGTCTTAACAGTAAGTGTCAAGCCCAAAGAGATTTGTATATTCTATGAATTCAATGTTTCAGATTGAACATACATTATCCACACCTATGAAATGCACAACTAAATAAAATGACTTTTTAAATTATCATGGTTTTTAACAATACTATGATTTAAAACGGGTAACATACCATGATTTGACGGTTTTTGAGTTTTCCGATATTTCGACGCTGATCATGGCGCTTGCAACAGCGTCGAAATATCGGAAAACTCAAAAACCGTCAAATCATGGTATGTTACCCGTTTTAAATCATAGTAAATAAAATGAAGTAAACAAAGAAATAAGGTTGCTTATAGATTTGAGAATCATATCTGAGAAAAGGGGAAAGAAAGAATAAAATAATTTTAAGTTGACCTGTCCATGTATGTGTGCTTCTAAGGAAATAAACGTTTTTTACTTTGACTTATGAATGTTTATGTTTAGTGTGAATAGGTTACTTTTATGATAATCAGGAACTACACGCCTTCCTTCATCTTTGTATCACAACATGATTGATACATGATTGAGCTGAGCTTTCTCTGGTGACATCGACGTCTATCTAGCGTGCTATTTGATTGACCCACTCAATCAAATTGCTAGATTGACTATAATACAAGCTGCCGCCCGCTTGGCCCCAAATTTCTTCTAAAGCTATTGAAGTCACATGAGGTTGATACAATTGGAACACGAGCTCCAGGGCGAATGGTATACCATAGACCTTAAAAAAAATATTTTACATTATAATTATTTATAAATTTAAGATAATAACTGTTAATTGACTGCCTCGTTGCGGTAACACAGCACAACCACGGACAAGGCCACGAAGATTTTTTTTGTTATTGTATCGTTGTTTCGAACCACGGTTAGAATCGATCCATTCTAATGGAGCCCTTCAGCGATTCTTACAGTGATATGAACAGCTTGCGGTACGAAACGACTAACACTGACCGAACAGTATACAAATGTATCATCAAGCCGATATGTACATACGGAATCGAGCTATGGGGCTGGCTATGGGCTATGGCCTAAAGTAACATAGACATACTAAAAAGATTCCAGAGCAAAACATTCAGAAAAATGTTGGGTATCCTGTAACCTAGCAGTGGGAACGTTAATAGGATGATGATGACTATATTGACTTCGATTTATTTAATTCACAGGAGTTCCATGCATCCGGTGGCCTTTCGCCGTAGCTGTTGCCATATTCAGGTTATCTATTTTTATATAAAATAATTTTATTATTGATTACTCAAAAAATAATAATTCGTTATTTTTAAATTGTATGCAGAAAAAGATTAAGACACATCCGTAACCTTCCCACACAGGCTCCTGTATTCCCGCCGAGGGTTCAAGTGTTTATAATTATGTGTGCTAGCACTTTCTCCTTGGTCTGGGTGTTTAATATGTATAGTTAAAATATATCTATGTAGGTAAGTATGTCTATTATATTTTAAGTATATCAGATGTCTGTCATGTCAGCATATTCTGAGAACTTTAAAAAGAGTTTGATAAAATTATAGAGGAAAAGTCGATGACAGACAGACCTTTGTTATTTTCAAGGCGCATGACCACAGCACATGTAAGAGAACTACCGAATATGGATTTACTAAAACTCAAACTCCATATTCTTTTTTTATAAACTAACGAAAGTCTGGCTGCTATAATGATGGGATAAACATTACATTTACTTGATGGATTATGAAATAAAAGTAAATATCTTTATACATATTAATTTATAGAATGTTATTATGGTGTCTCACTCAGACGATTCTGTATCTGAGCAAGATAACTCTATAAGTTAGTCTATTTAACCCTAAATAAAAGACAAACGAAATAAAATATCTCTTGATAAGAATACAATTTTAAATTTTCAACAACCATAGTAATGTTGCTGACTTTTATTTTCTACTTTATTCTTGTCTTCTTTCTGTCTTGATGTGTTCTTTAAATGCTTTATTGTTTAATATTTTTACAGCATGATGCCTGGTACGCCGGAAGGTCACTCATCACTATCAGAGCAGCGCTCCGGTCGGTTTTCACTCGAACAAAGTCCCAGTTTTAACAATCCTCAAACACCCACATCACAATCAAACAGTAAGCCTTTGAATACTTACATGTGAGCTCCGGGTGGTGCTAAGAACAGTCTCTGGTGGTAGGCTTTGGCCGCGGCTTGTCACCACCCTCCGGGCTGGGCCAGTGCGTGAAGCGATTTTTCGTGTTTCGTAATGTGGTCCGGAGAAACCTTCTGCACAATTGGGTATCTGCTATATTGATTGTTCAACAGGGCTACAAGTCTGTTTTGATTGTGTTCAGACATTGCGTCTCCTGCTTAGTATCATGACGAGCCACAATATACTACCACATTGAGGACTTTCCTCATTGATTTACAAGTTACTCACTGGTTATACATCATTCTCTTGCCCTTATCCCACATAACGTGGAGTAGGCACAACATACAATACAATATTCTTTACTGAAACACCAACCAAAAGAAAAATCTTACAAAGAATTGTGCATACTAAAAAGATTTTTTTTTATCTTATATCAACTGAAACGAATTGGTGAAGTAATTTTGAAATAAAAATCCTCCGTTAACATTGCCTGCATGTTAGTTTGTACGCAAAAAAATGAGTCTCTTTGTGTCCGGTGATATAGCTGATCGTCTGTACAGTATACTCTGCATGTAAACCTAATGATAAAGCGTATATGGCTTGATAAGATAAATGTTACTGAAACTGCATATTCGACTTTACTACAGGTCGAAGTAGGAATAACCTAAATAATCCACTCATATTTAATTACTATTATGCTGTTTACAAATTTCACAATTGAATTAACCATCGCCACTCTAAAATCAACCTTCTCCATACTCACCCAAGGCTACTTATCGAAAAACAACCCCAGATGACTCCAGGGAAGTTAATTTTAAGTGCGACTTTGTGCACAAAAGATTATTGTCCACTAAGTTGGATGGTTTCCTTTTTGCGAAAAATATACTTTATTTGTTCGATGCAGGCGTGAAGATTAATTTTTCAACAATGCCTTGTTAGGTTTGAGTGACACTTGCCAGGTTTTTAATTTAAGCTTCGGTTCAAATTGAGATGAAACATTTTAATCCTTTTGCTTTTGTTTGAGTTATAATCCTGTGAATTTAAGTCTTTGATGTGCCATTGTGCTATTTGGCTGCTGGGACACAGGTACTTCTCTCTTGTCGAGAGAGATAAGGCCTTAATTCACTACGCTGGCCAAGTGCGGGTTGGTGAATGACACATGCTATTGAAAAACTTCAAAATTAACAGAGCCTTTCGGTTTCCTGACGATGTTTTCCTTCACAGTTACCTTTATGTTCAGTGTTTAAAAAACTTATGTTTCACTTCTCAATAATATAGATGACTATATTTTGACGCCACGGCTTTGCCCGTTTTTTATGGGATTTCCCGCGTGTATGATTTTTTTCTCGCGGTAAATAAGTAGTTAATGTCGTTTTGAGCCGCTTTTATTTTATTATAGATATAAATTATGTTTTGTTTATATTTTGATCTCAGTTATTTTAGGTACTTATGTAGATTTAATTGTTGATTTTATTCCTAAGTTTTATATCCATATTTATTTTCTTTGCTTGTCGTTATGAGCCACAATTACATTAGTTAGTCTTATTTAGGCTTCAAGCTACACAATACCATTTCAGAAGTCAATGTCGGCTTTGGCACATCTCATTTCGGCATCACCACTTTTCTGTTAGGAACATTAATTTCGCGAAACGTTTACTCAAGTCTATCGAACAGCCCAGCTTTTATCTCTTAAGTTGTTATATAAAATGGAACTAAAATTAGTAATGATAGAATATAAGCCTGAATGTTTGCCTACTATCCATATTAATAATATAAATGCAAAAGTAACTCTGTCTGTCTATTTTTTTTTATATTATGAAAATTAGGAACATAAACCCTACCATTCCAAAACCTACCTTAAACCAATAACTTAGAGTTGAATCTAGACTGACTCAGTACTATCGTCGCTAAAATTCACCCAGCTGAAGTTCACATTGAAATTTGGACTTTATTTCCACGGAATAAGGTTTTAATTATACGAGATCTTAATGGTTCTACTATAGTCTATTTACCTTTCGCGATACTTGGATTGTTGACCGCTGTGATGCAACTTTTTGCACTAAGTTTTTTTATAATTTTTTTTTACATTAAGTGTTTAAACTGTTGAATTACACGGAACCCCAGATGTCCATCTCATACTTGTATATTTTTTTTTTATTTGCAACATTAAGCATCGGCCCCTGTGACAGTTAATAAATCTAAATAGTGTTAATAACCATGATTGTTTCAAAATTTATAATAGCCCGTAATATGTCTATTGCATTAAAATGTCCAATCCGGATCCAGATTATATTTTAAACAAAACACAATTTAAGAACAATTAAACTTGATATTAAGATAATAAATCATTTTGGCAACGTTCACCATTCCTCTTTTTCATTTAACGTCATTTTGGTAACACGTTTTTTCCACAAATTTCAATTTTACAAACTTGTTTGTTAAGTTGCAACGGAAAAAAGCGGAGAGCTGTCTTTTACTATTATCTACTTTCTTTGGGAACGGCCCAAACTCAATAAGTTTAAAAAATGAATTATGTAACCTACCATCTATGTACACTTTTTTTAAAATACATTTTCTTCTTTTCTGATCTATTTTATGATCAAATCCAGCTTAAGAAAGATTAACCTTTATGCGGTCTTTATAATTTAAAAAATATACGGAAACGTCAACCAAGTATGTTTGAGTCACGTAAATTCAGTTTATTTGTCACCACAATCTGAAGTTTTAGAATTTAATTTAAGAATTTCTCCTTGTGTAAGAGGTTTTTGATGCGGATCAGGCGTATTAGTGTACAAACACACGAACCACAACATCAAGAAGCCCGGTGAAGCCTTAACGTAGTGGGCATCGTCTATCTTAGTCTTTATTTCATCAAACCATTCTCTGTTCTTCATGTTCAATTGTAGTTTAATAATTACCACTTGTTTACATTCTAATGTTGGACTTACTTGCCAATAGCCTCCAGCAGGAAGTTGACGCCTTGCTTGTCCCCGCGGCGCGCCAGCGGGATGTATATATGACCTGTAATTATATGAAAAAGAAATATTCGTCTGAAATAAAAAGGTTGAATGTGTTGTTATTTAAAAATTAACGGGGCACTTCATGGGTTACGCCATCACGCGCATGGCTGAACTTTTTATGATTTTTAAAGGTTTATTTGTGCGTTGAGTTTAAGTTACTTCTACGATGCCACGATTATTTTTAACCGTAGTAACGCAGTATCCTATTACACAGTTAGATAAAATTTGCTCTGGAATGAATACTTCACCGTTATGAAAGTTGATAGGCAAATTAATTAACTCAGACGAGTTAGCGGGAATAATATCTTCATATAAATTACAGTTCCGTGAATCATACATAAGTAAAGGATTTATCGCGTGTCGGGTTACTAAAGTTTTATTTTTTAAATTAATATTAGACTCCCATTTTTCTAATAAGTCAAGTCCTATTAGTCCGTCGAAATAATCATGGAATTTGTAAATGAATAAAGTGATGGTATCGCGTTCATTCATTTCTTGCAATGATGGTTCGTCTATTGTAGGGCGTGTAGCTCTTAAACGGATGAACCGATTCGAACTGAGATTATTATTTGTCTTCGAATATCTCGTTTTCGGGAGGTGTTCCTTAGAATATAAATATTAAGAGATAAAGTTTTTTTTTAATTTATCAACATAATTCATTTCGGAATATTGTCCATATTCAATTAAGAAATTATAATTAATGATAATAAAATAAACCTATTGAAAGCAGAATTGAAAACATTGCAAAGCAAAAAAATATACACGGCTAATTTACAAGTTTACAAAGATTGCGTGACTTGTAATTAAGTTGATTTAACGTTCATTTTTAAAATAGGCATTAAATAAACTAATTCACTTTAACTATTCACGTAAATTTGTTATAAATGAACTCAAAAAAAAAAAATGGAGATGGCAAAACTATTGATACTTATTTGTTTTTGTTCTACTTTAACATTATAATAAAGAACAAAACCTCAATAAAAATAAATCAGAATTATCTTAAAATTGGCTATCTCTCGCCCGCATTAACTTTCAATTAAAACAATTTATGCACCCAGCAGCGGCCGCTTAATGAAACGAAGCATAATATCATTTTTGAATAGTATATTGAAGTTATGGGTTTTTCTATTTAGAATTTGGTAGAATAATTATTGACAATGACATCTGACATTGACAGTAGCAACTTGGCGTAATAGATAATAAATAAATCCAAAACCAAAAGAGCTAAAACCTCGTGTGGCCTTTTGGAAACCTGATAGATAGAAAAACATTGAAATTCTAAACATTTTAAAGTGAGGTTATGAAAATACGCTTTCAAGTTTTAAATAAAATGGAAAAGGAACGCTCTGCGGTTAATTTGTTTTTTATTTGAAAAAGGTGACACATTGTCACAGAAAATAGTTTTTTTTATTGTGGACTTTCTTTAGTGTAAAACCGTAATGCAGCAACCCATTAAAGTTTTCATTATAGGTCCGATGACATGGTTAGGATCGTGGATCACTGTAGATATGACGCCCTGTGGACGTGGTGAACTTCTCAGAAAACAACTGGCGCTGGCCAAGTGCGGGTTGGTGAATGTCACATGCCCTTCAAACTCTTTTAAAGTTCTCAGAACATGCCAGTTTCCTCACAATGTTTGCCTTCACCGTTAAAGCACGTGTTTAAAGCGCACATAAATTTCTCAAGAAAAAAAATACAGAGGTGCGTGGCGGGGTTTATTTCAGTTATTATTTCAGTACATTTTATTTTAAAACACGTACGTTAGCTCGCCTTGCTTAAAATAAGTAAGAAACGAAAACCTCGTATTTTAAATTGTTTCCGCGGTTCTAACCAAGTATTTCGCCCATCTAGCTGTTAGAAGTCCTACGGTGCCCACCACGCTAGCCAAATGCGGGTTGGTGAATGTCACATGTATTTCATACTCTTTAAAGGTCTCAGAACCTGCCGGTTTCTTCACGATGTTTGCCTTCACCGTTAAAGCACGTGTTTACAGCGCACATAAATTTCTCAAGAAGAAAAATCCAAAGGTGCGAGGCTCGGGCACAGAATACATAATAGTACCCTCGGGCGCCCGAAACTATTCGAGAATTAGTACGGACCATGGCATCATTTGGCATGGAGTATCTATAAATATCTAATCTGTGGTCAAAATTATATTACTTGTGCCATTTGTATAGTTTTTTATTTATGTTTCTCAATCCTCTATATCATCCCCTCGTTTTAAATGCTAAGTAAATAATGGGTATCTTAAGTTTTTTTAATTACACGTGCTATCAACATCTATTCTTTCGAATTGAATTACAGAATTTATTTATTATTTATTTATTTATTAAACTACAGAGCGAGTCAATGTTCAGTGGTAAGGATTTACAGAAGACGTGAGAGAAACGAGAGAAGTTACTACAGGAAATCTAAATAGAGCGTAAAGTCTTTCATTTCCTATCTATGGCTATATAGTATATACTCGCAGTTTTGAATTGTCCAGCAATATTTATTTTGTTTTCTTACTTGCAGTTGCTTTTATAATTTGTTTGCTTTATAATTATATAAGTTGGGTTTAAAAGTCTGATAAAGATTACCTGCCGAGGTTGGCACCATTCAACCATTGCCGTTAGATCGTTAGCGGGCTGTTTGCTAACGATTAGCGACTCGTTATTCGTATAAATATGTACTATGAATCAACGCGTGTGTCCCGGCAACATGTGGCTATATCACTCACTTATACCGATTGTTTATCTTAAGCTGGTAGATTTGTAATCATTACAATATCATGTGATCTAAACTGAAAAATTTTGACTTTACACATTTTCCTATCGTCAATATAAGAGTTTATTTTCAACAGATTTGCGTTGCGTCTCAGTACTTTACGATACCAATTTAATACTCTGTAGCAAAAGGGATAAAGCTCAGCATAATGCCAGCTACTAAAAGCAGAGGCGCTGATTTGTTTTTGAAATAAAGTGTTTTTGTATAATCTCCAAGGCAGACGTGGAGGAGGCGGTTCGAGTGGATACCTGTATGGAGAGGTCCGGGAAGATGCTTACCATGATTTTTGCCCAATTATTTTATGTATTCTATGCTGTATAAAAAATGAGTAATTATACTGGAAAAGGCAATTGTGATAGTCCTTGTGATTCCGACAATGATTGGACGGATTCATCAGACGACTATACCGATTCCGAAAGGTACACATACATGAAATCCCGATGCGAAATTACATTAGTGCAATGATGATTTATTATTATACGTCAAAACGTGGAAAAGTAACATACATTACATTATTATTATTATTTTTTACATTGATAAAAGCAGGCAGCTTTCGAACATACAGACACAAGACAAAATAAACGAATAATTACTTAGTTCAATCAATTATAAAGAAGCATAAAATTTTTAAAGTTTCTCATCAACAGATGAATGAACAAGTAAAATAAAAAAATATAAACAAGTGTGTTTATAATGTAGCATCTACGTACCGTAACAAAGAATATTATCTTATTAACATTTGCTTGCTAGCTATAATTATATAAATACGCAAAAACAGGTTTTGGTGCAATTTACGTCGTCGTTAAATATGCATTGCACATTGTAAATAAAAAAAATATGTGTCTTTTATTTTATTTTTAACCCCCGACCAAAAAAGAGGGGTGTTATAAGTTTGACGTGCCTGTCTGTCTGTGTGTCTGTCTGTCTGTCTGGGACATCATAGCTCCCGAACGGATGGAGCGATTTTAATTTAATTTGTTTTTTTGTATGAAAGGTGAGTCTGCCGCTAGTGTTTCATGAAAATCGGTTGTGCCGTTTAAAAGTTATGGGGTAACCCCCATAACTTTTAAACGGCACAACAGATTTTCCTTTCCTACTCTAACGAGTAGGAAGAAGGAAAAACTGCAAATATGCTCGAGTGGGATATCAAATGAAAGCGACGTGACGACGCTTCATCATCGTTGTCTTCCGTCCCTCGGTTGAGGGCGCAGGGTGGGGCCTCGAGCTTGCGCTCCTTACCCCGGCTTCAACTCCGGGGGCGACTACCCCCGGGTCTCGTGATAATGCCTTTAAGGCTGGTATAAGTATATATGTTTTTTTTTTTTTTTTTTTTTGTTTGTTTGTTTCATTCTCTCTTTTTTTTTTTTTTTTTTTTTTTATATGTATATACTATTCTAAATACAATTATAATAGAGGCGGAAATGGATATATATGTATGTGTGGGGGTATAAAATATATAAGGATACAAAAGTGTTAGTAAGGGAGGGAATATATAGGGGGATGTGGGGGGGGGGGAGAAGAGTAGAGTGGGCAGCGAAGAAAAAGAAAAGAAGAAAAGAAAGAAGAAGATAGAGAGAGAGGAGGCGATCTGAGGGCTATTGGTCTTTAATGAGGTCCCTGGGAAGGGGTCTCCAGGGGCCTTTGTGGTCGGGGGGGCGAGTGTGGAGGGGGGCGAGGGACTGGATGTGTGGGTGACGGCTGTGTTCAGTGCGATCAAACATACGCTTAGCCGTCAGCACCACACAATCCTCGACAGACTGCATTTGTAGGTCGCGGGCAATTACGTCGTTACGAACGTATCGGCCCGCGCCTGTGCAGATGCGAAGGACAGAATTCTGCACCTTCTGCAGTCTGTCTTTGTTGGTTTGGGAAAGGAGGGGAGACGACGCTTCAAGCGCAGAGTCCAATTTTATGGAATTGAACTCTTCTTTTTTTACCCGTCTGCGCTGCGTGACGCAAAGATAAAAGGAGTGGTAGGTGTGTTTATCAGTCTGTAGACAGATATTATGTATGTATCCTGTTCCTTTGTAGCATTAGACAGACCAAACGCCTGCAGATTTTTATGATTCAGACGTCGAAGGGTTCCTCTTAGTCTAGCGAGTGTAGAGAACGCCATTTTATAAAAATAAAAAATTTAATGTCAACAGAGTCAACATCAAACTATGTAGGTATCTACTACTTAATGTGGGGTATCATTTAATAGGTTATTTAGTTAATAATTATTATATAATTAAATTTAATAACAATACCCCCAAAATCATTTTAATATTATTTGATCCAACTGACCTGGAACTACATAGATTAGTTGCCTAGAGGAGCATGATGCCAAAAAAAATACCATGGAATAAGTTCAATAAACATGCTCTTATAATTATAATAATAAACATATTTTAATTTTATTAAATTCCATTAAATATATAAATTACTTTTCATTATGTTATTAGGCTTGTAGTCAATTTGAACAACATTAAGTTTTTGCAAAAGTACTTGAAGCTCAATAATTTGGTACTCCACAGGGTGTTCAATGTAGCAAATAACAGCTTTTCCTGGCAAATTAAGGTTCTCTCTTAGGCTGATCACTGAAACAATTCAGAAGATTTTAATAGGGATAACTTAAGTAATATGACAAAAAGGTTTTAGTAATTCATTAATTTTTGTTACCTCCAGCAGATACTCCTGAAATTATATTAGGCTGTTCCAGTCTTGGGAAATTAATTGCCGAATCAAATATATGAGCAGTAAAAAATTCTTTGTTGATTTGACAGATATCGCGTGTGAATACAATTTTTTTTGTTGGCAGTTTTATGAGGTACAGCTTAGGTACCTATAGAGCAAATTTAATTTAAAATATTAAACCAAAATTCAGCATCCAGCTCATGATTTTGCAAAATGTCAACAAACTGTGATTTTAATAATTTATTCTTTGTTATCTTGTGGACTATGCTAACCAATTCCGAGTATGTAAATTCAATATAAAAAAAAGGTGTGTGTGCGATTCACACACGATAGAAGTGAAACTTCAGTAAATCGACGAAAGAATAATAAGAAGAATAAAAAAAAGTGTGTGTGTGTCAGCTACGACGCACGATTGGAGTCTACTACTTATGAACTATAATTATGATATATGTATATCGAATAGAAAAAAAGGGTAAATGAACGCATCTGCTAAAATGATAAGAGAAACAAACATATACATATCTGTAATTATTCGGATTATTTATATTACTTCAATAAAGCGTAGTAAATAAAGTATGTTACAAAATAATATAAATAAAATACAGCAATACCTCTTTGCGCGATTACTTCGTAGTCTCAACTACGAAGTATCGCGCAAAGAAATTTAAATAAAGCATTGTATTTGTGTCTCTTACATCATTTCCGTTTCATCTTTTTGCATCCGGTTTGAAATCACTACGATTCTATAGAAGTTTCACTTCAATAATCCATGGACATATTTTCCATTAGAAGCTTACTTTCTATACAATTCATCGCTTATCGACGACTTCTGCAGACTGCCGACTCTATTTAATTTTTATACAAAGATTATCATGAAGACACCAGGCAAGAACACGCGATGCTCAATTTATAAAACACAGGTCACCGAAAGCCGAACCACCGAGGTACCGTAAAAAGAGGTATATTATTAAATTTTTAAGTAGAACATCTATGACTTTTCTATTCTAAAGTGCATTAACTGTGAAGCAAAAATAGTGAGAAAATCCGCCGGGTTCTGTTTCCTACTGGTTCCGTTCTCCTTATAATTTTAATGCGTTTTCTCATAGAAGGTAAGTGAAACTTTATTTTGAACTGAGACGGTACCCAAAATT
Source organism: Gymnoscelis rufifasciata (assembly GCA_929108375.1). Taxonomy (NCBI): domain Eukaryota; kingdom Metazoa; phylum Arthropoda; class Insecta; order Lepidoptera; family Geometridae; genus Gymnoscelis; species Gymnoscelis rufifasciata. The sequence continues at coordinate 1,618,721 of OV815319.1, read as the reverse complement.
AGTTTTTGTACTTATTTCATTTGTGATCAGGTACAATACAAGTTCTAAATAACCTCATCATAAGTTACTTATATTTTAAACTCAACCTGCCATATTTGTTATAATTCTTCTTATTTAAAATATTTCGTCCAATCTTTGTTCTTTATGTTAGTTTTACATAAGGTGGTCTTTTTGTTATTTTAAATAAAGAGTGGTGGACCATAATATAATAAAATAAATAAAAAATAAAAATGTATTTATTTGGAAAACTTAAACATAGGGTAACAAGGTACAAATAATACGAAAATATACGCATTTAGTTATTATAACTGTGTCGCGTATATTAACGCCCTCTCCGTAACAGTAGTATCCAAATTTTTATCGAACTTATTCTTATCTTATGGTTAAATGTGATGTGTGCGTGTGTGTGTTTGTGTGTGTGTGTGTGTGAGTTTGTGTTTAATATAATAAATTGTTATAAATAAAATCTGACGAGCATTTGCATAAACTAATAGCTAGAATTGATAAATTATTAAGTCTTATTCCAATTAGCGGAACTGATATCGGCACTGACATCTCGCCTAGGACTCCCTAGGAGTGTTTTGTGCATTATCCCCCTGCCTAACCTGGCCCCAACCAGCCCAACTCCCTGATGTAGCCGAGTAGGACTTTCGGTGTTGTAACTTATTGTTTGAGCAAGTCTGCGGATGTAGATGGGGTCTTCGCATCTATGAGACGCCTGAACCCCGTCTCCTTTCGGATCTCTTCTAAGGCTTTGTAGTAGACGCTTCACCGTTAAAGCACGTGTGTTGCAGACGGACTAAACACAATACCAATTTTGAAAGCATATGCGATGAGTTAAAATGTACAGATTTCATAAGAGTGTCTTATACGAGACACTTTAATTTATAATTAAAGATAATTATTTTTGGCTACATTTAATCTTAATTAATAATTGACTTTACTGTTATTTTTTCATTTTCATTTTAAACTATATTGAGGACATTAATAATAATTTAGTTAGAAAATAAATAAAATAGTTACAGAGACCTTTGCTCTGTAGAAGACGTTATTGGCTGAAAATAATTATGATAAATGTTTAAATAACAAATTATTGGTTGTAGTATTATGAGTAGATAGTTGAAGTTCAGTTTAAAATCGTTCCAATAATATTACGGACGTGACCAATACTATCGAATATCAACCTACTGTGCAATACGTATTTTTTTATTTATTCCTATGTCATATAAATTTTAAAGTTGCCTATCTGTTGCCAACAAACTGTGACAGCGGTTATTGAATCTCGTATGAGATCCTGAGGCAGGCTATATAGGTAGAACGACTACAACCGAAATAGCTGGAAATCCATGAGGAGGCTTGTCCAGCTGTGGACGTTCTACACCGTAACCTTAATGATGGACACTGTCACTATATTCAAATTAACTTTTGTTATCGTTTGCTTGTTACAAAAAATACTTTTTACGTTAATACCCATATCTATTAGTAAAAAAGTCTTGTTATCGAGCCTTCGTACAGAATCTCTCCCCATAAAATATAATTTTCTTCCACTTTCTATGGGTTAAGATATATGGCCTCTTATGTCATTCCTGCCAATCAGTTCCAAGGTAAATAAGAACAGCTGGGCTCGTGTAAATAATAACTTCAGTAAACCTTGTTATGTCGTATAGGAAAATTATTTTTCGTCTTTATGTCTACCATCGACAGCACAGCACCTAGCTATTCCAGTGCAAAGGCATGTTCTAGGCACTTATATTATAAACGTAAAATTTTGTGTGGATACAATACAATATTCTTTATTGAAACACCAAAAAAAATAATATAACAAAGAATTGTGCGTAGCAAAAGTGAGACAATGGGCGGCCTTATTACTAAAAGCGATTTCTTCCCGGCAACCTTCGGATGGAAAGCCACAAGAAAGAATCTGTAGTGCTTAGTCGCCCATATTAATAAGCTCTTAATTTATAATATCAATGAAAAAAAATAGAAATTATTAATCCCGTCTTAAACAATGACCGAATACGCAACGGAAGGCTTCAAAGATGAACAATTTCTCCCGTTTTTTACACATTTACCACTATATCTTTGCTCCTATTGGTCGTAGCGTGATGTTATATAGCCTATAGCCTTCCTCGATAACTCCACTATCCAACACAAAAAGAATAGATAACATAGTTATAAACCAAAGTTGAAATCTATAATTACCAATTTAACTTAATTTGTAATAACGTTCTCCTTTGAGTAAAACAACCATAGAGTATACATGCACGAGTGTATAAGCCGTGTTGGCTAAGTGGGAGGACACTCGACTTTCATTCCGAAGGTCGTGGGTTCAAACCCCGCCACGCACCTCTTCTGAATGCCAATTGTTGAACAAACGCAGACAAAACTATTTAATATAAAAAAAAACCGGAAAAATCTACTAAGCTAAGGTTATAATATAAATTTTAGAATTCGTTACAAAATCAACGGAGAAAAATTGACGCGCAAGAGCATTCATTTGAGGTTTCCATTGAAGTTTTGAGTCAATATGAAGCCCTAGAAACACTGTTGAGTCAACAAGATCAAGCTTTTCATTATCTAATATTATTTTTATAGGACGTTCTCTGACAGTTGTTAATTTAAAATTAATACATTTAGTATTTTTCGCGTTTAGTAACGCTAATGGGACTGACAGAATAGCAACAACTTACTTAACCGGTAAAAACTATGAGATAGCGCATGAGGAAATCTTACCAGAAGCTAGCGCAAATGACGTCAAAACATATCATGTTTACACTGATGGATCCAAGAGTAAATTGGGAACCGGCTGTGGATACTTCTGTCCAGAGCTGGATCTCTCATATTATATTTTGTTTGTTTGTTATTGTTATAGATGCTTCTGCTTTAAACCCAGCTGACTGCGCGAGTCGTGGAATTACTGCATCAGAACTAAAAGAGCATAAACTTTGGTGGAATGGACCTGCGCTGCTATTATCGCCACCTAAAGTACATCAAGCAGTGGTTTACGACACTAATCAAGAAGTGAAAAATAAATATCAATCAAACGCTATAACACAGTGCCAAGGCGGTGACGTCATCCGTGAGCTTATACAAAAACACAGCTGTGTCACTCGCTTGACGCGCATTGTCGCTTGGATGTTATGAACGTTAAGCTATAAACGCAACCGCCGCCAGCCCGAACATCTAACAGTGCAAGAAATTAATATATCAAAAATTAAATTATTTAAATGCGTACAGCATGAATCATTTTCGGAAGAAATTAAGGCATTACTAAAGCAAAAGAAATTATCATCAACAAGCAAGCTTCTCTCATTGAACCCGTTTCTTGACAAAAATGGATTATTACGAGTTGGTGGCAGAATAACAAATGCCAATATCAGTGATAGTATGAAACATCCCTTCATAATCCCACACACCCATCACTTCACGGACATTTTGATCGATAAGGCTCACAAGGTAACTCTACATGGTGGAGCGAGGTTAACCCTGAATCATCTTAGACAAGAAGTGTGGATTATAGGAGGAATCAGAGCGGTCAAGAAACGTGTTCACAGCTGTATTACTTGCAGAAAGCATGAACCAATCAAGCTGAAGCAAATCATGGGAGAGCTACCATCAGCTCGTTGTAACCCAACACGTCCATTTTATCATACTGGAGTGGACCTGACAGGTTTCATCGATGTAAAGGCGAACATAGGTCGAGGCATAAAAACCATGAAAGGTTATGTAGCAGTCTTCGTTTGCATGGCCACTAAGGCCATACACTTGGAGCTGGTGTCAGATCTAAGTTCAACAGCATTTTTATCAGCACTACGACGTATGGCAGCCCGGCGAGGTACCCCGCGCCACATCTACAGCGACAACGGAACCAATTTTGTCGGAGCCAATAAACGCCTAGAGCAGGAAACTATCAACCTTAAAAGCACATTGGATCATGAGTTTTACTCAACAGTGGCTGAAATGCAGATAAAATGGCATTTCAATGCTCCTTCCTGGCCCAGTGCTGGGGGACTATGGGAAGGTGCAGTCAAAAGCCTTAAACATCATTTTCGTAGAGTGATCGGTGACCAAAAGCTAACCTACGAAGAGCTATCAACACTTCTTGCACAGATTGAAGGATGCCTAAACACTAGGCCTCTATGCGCACTGCGAGAAGATCCAGATGACATCAACTGTCTAACACCATCTCACTTTTTGTCAAGCGGCCCAGTTCTTACTATTGTGGAAACTGAAACAGATCAACGCACCAGATGGCAATTAGTACAAAAAACATTCAAAGATATCTGGAAGAGGTGGCAAGCAGAGTATTTATGTCAATTATCAAACAGAAGAAAAAATATTACTATACAGCATTCGAAACATGTAAAAACAATCCACTTAAAATGTGGAAACAAATAAATGAATTGACACACAGTAAAACTAGAAAGGGATCTGTTCCTATTAAACTACAAACAGAATTAGGTATTATTACAGACATAAAACAGATATGTGATAAATTCAACTCATATTTCTCTTCAATCGGACAAACTTTAGCCAATGAAATACCAAATACTTATCAGCATCACCAACTTAACACTCTTCCCCAAACTAATAATAACCTACAATTCTCGGAATTTGACACAGTCACACTTAAAGAAGTATCAAAACACATCAACAATCTTAAAAATAACACAAGCGCAGGACTAGATGGAATAAATGTCAAAACAATAAAATACCTAAAACCACTTATAATTAATCAACTAACTATTTGTATAAATGCATGCTTAGCATTGGGTAACTTCCCTGACACTTTAAAAATTGCAAGGATTAGCCCTATACATAAAGCAGGATGTAAATCGGATCCTGGAAACTACCGTCCTATCTCAGTTCTTCCTGTTTTATCAAAAATATTTGAAAGGGTAATCTTTGGTCAACTAGATAATTTTTTATCATCTATAAATTTCATATCTCAAAGGCAATACGGCTTCAGATCTAAGTCCAATACCCTTTCAGCCACCACTGATCTGGTTACTGAAATAAAACTAAAAATAGATCAAAAACAAATAGTAGTTGGTGTTTTTATAGACTTGCGTAAAGCCTTTGACACTATTAGCCACGAACTGCTCTTAAACAAATTAGCTGCTATAGATATTGTTGGCAATGTACTAAAAATGTTTGATTCATATCTTTCTAATCGGCGCCAAGTTGTTAAAATACAGAATTGTCAGAGTGAGCCCGAAGCAATCAATTATGGGGTACCACAAGGCTCTATTTTGGGGCCACTTCTGTTCTTAATCTACGTCAATAACATCAACGACTTAAAACTTAAGGGTGACCTTACACTTTACGCAGACGATACGTGTTTGTTTTATGAGGGCGCCGTAATACAGGACATTATGCATGACGTACAACAGGACCTGGATGTTCTCAATGTATGGTTTAAATGCAATTTACTAACAATTAATATATCTAAAACGAATTATGTCATATTTACATCTAAAAACAAGAAAATTGGTATTTACAAAGAACCGATTATTGACAATCAAACCATAAACAAAAAAGAACACGAAAAGTATTTAGGCTTAATAATAGACAAACATCTGACATGGAAGCCACACATTGAGAACATACAATCAAAATTAACATCACTCAGAGGGGCTCTCCGTGGCATAGGTCGATATATCCCACTGAAGGTGCGTCACATGATTTATAACTCTCTTGTAAAACCGCACTTAGATTATTTACTTGAGCTATGGGGATCGGCCTCTAAAACCACCATAGATAAGCTTCAAAGAACACAAAATAGACTCGTAAAAACTTTGTTTAATTTTCAGTACTACACATCAACGATTAAAATTTATGAAAAAACCAAAATTATGGATGTAAAAAGAACTTACGTTTATAAAACATGTTATGTTACTTATGTTACTTATTCGCAAAATACTAGACAAAACTATTCACTCGAATATTACACTAAATAAAAACTATCAAATCAAAAGAAGTTTAAGAAATGCAGATAACATATTGTTACCAACTCACCGTACAAAATATGGAACAAAAACTATAGTCTACGAAGGCGCGCAACTCTATAACAAACTTCCAAAAACTATAAAAGAAACAAAATCTTTTTTTATTTTCAAAAAATTATTAAAATTGCACGTTATTTACAAACATTATAAAACAAGTTACTTTTGAAAACGTTAAAAATATATATACTAATATTTATTATAATATCAAATAAAATATATTAATGTTTTTTTTTTTATAATATCAAATAAAATATGATTCTAAAAGAAAACGTACTTCTTACAAAATTTTGTTTACCTTACCTTACCTCTTCATATTTATTTTATAAATATATCTTACCTACATAAATCTAAATTTAAAATTTAAGAAAAACCCCCGATTCCAATGCCTTAATTTCCTTAAATATAAAACAACATAATATTATGTAATGTGGGCGCGATGCGTTTTCATTTGATACCCCACACTAGTATATTTGCAGATTTTCGGTTTTGCTTCCCCACTCTCACCCCCATAACTTTTAAACGACCCAACCGATTTTCATGAAACATGTCTAAGAACACTCGCGCATAACTCACCTTTCATACAAAAAAAACTAAATTGAAATCGCTTCATCCAGTCGGGAGCTATGGTGACACAGACAGACAGACAGACAGACACACAGACAGACAGACAGACAGACAGACAGACAGACAGACACGTCAAACTTATAACACCCCTCTTTTTTGGTCGGGGGTTAAAAATAACATAAATTAAAATAACAAATAAGTATAACTTAAAACTAAAACTAAAAAAATATTTTTAATATAAATTATTATTACTTGCAGTTACAAGCTGTTAGTCGTAAAACCTACGGATCTGCGGGGGCTCTTAAAAGACTACGAAATTTCTTACCAACGGCCACCAAGGAAATGCTGGCGCAATCTTTATTGCTCCCTATTCTAGATTATGCCGATACCTGTTATCTTGACCTGACAGAGCAACAGCTAGACAAACTTGAGCGGCTCCAGAATTTTTCCATCAGGTATATATATGGTCTGCGTAAGTACGACCATGTTTCTCATTTTCGCAATAAACTCAAGTGGTTGCCTATTCGCCTTCGCCGGGATACACACATTCTATCTCTTCTCTACAATATTCTCTTCAACCCTCTTGCTCCGTCCTATCTCAAGGAGCGTTTTTTCTTTCTTCATCAATCTCATTCTCATGGTCTTCGGTCATCGGAAAATAATGCACTTGCGGTTCCTATACATGTTTCCACTTTTTATAATAAATCGTTTACGGTGCAGGCTATTCGATTGTGGAACTTACTGCCCGCGGAAATAAGACGCGCTCCTAGTCTGTACACTTTCAAACGTCAAGTAAAAAATTTTTTTCTTGGTTCTTTAGCATAATATTGTATTAAATTTATACATTGTTTGATATGTATTTATAATAATAGGTATTCATATGTTATATTTATAGGTATCTGTATATATATTTATATGTATTTATGATAACATATTTGGATATTATTTGTTGTTCTTGTATTATTATTATTATTACTAACTATAACATATATATATATATATTTTATGTCACCGCACCGTCCAGTTATTTGCTGTGTATTATCCTCTCCATCCTAAGGTTGTCTGGAAGAAATTGCTCTAAGCAATAAGGCCGCCCATTACGCATTTTTGTATTTAGCCTTAAGTCCCTTTTGTATTGTGATATCCTGGTGTGTAATAAAGAGTTTTATTATTATTATTATTATTATTATTAATTAACCTACTCTTCGGACTTAACTTCACAATATGCCGCATCCATAAATTGTACTCCATGTTTGGTATCTCATTGTAACTGCGTCCGAATGAACTAATTTGTGTGCCTACCCCCTCGTATTATATAAAAAGATAAAAATTTACTTGTTATTGCAATTTTGTGCTTTTCTTTCATAGTTTTGATTCTATTGTTGTCATTTATAATACATTTTATAAACATCATACTTTACATTATGTTGATGATCACCTTAAATTAAATCTACACGCTACTGTACGTAAAAATATATAGTTATAAGTTGGTTTCTCATGTAAGCGAATTATTGTAAATTCTTAATGAGAAATAAAGATTTTCAAACCTAAACCTAAACCTTATTTACTGTCTTTAGACAATCAAGGTGGAGATCTGCAGCTCTTCGTGTGGAATGTACCACATCTTATAAATTAGGTTTGAGGTCCAGAGTCCAGTGCTTGTATTGTAAGGGGAAGGTCTGCTGGCGGCATTAGGGTATCCATTTTTTTTATATTAATAAGTTTAACTTTAGTATTAGGTATTTTCATGTTTCTCGAGAATTGGAGAATTATAGAGAATTGGAATCTTTATTTGTAAGATTTGCAAATATACACCCAGTAGCAGGTACTAAAAGTCTATACTTTTCTATGCGTACTATTTATTTAGTCCCATATTCATACTCAATCATTCGGACGAACCCGGCTGCAAACAGTATCAAACTGTGATCATGATGTGTGTATCATATTGGGTGATGATGATAAACTCTAATAGGGTTAAGCTCGCTTTTGTACATGACCTATGTTTTTAACTAATATTTGTTTATGTTTCTGTGTGCAATAAAGAATTTAAGAATAAGTCAGGAAATTGATAACCAACAGTATTAAATAATATAGATCCTACTATTCGGTATGACTGCAAAAATATACGTGTGTCTTTATATACTTAATAATAATAATAATAAAAATAAATCATTTATTTCAGGCATCTAAGGCCCATATAAACATATACCTTATAGACTAACATACAAAAAAATATAAATCTTATAAACTAAAGTGTCCCAGGGCACTTCCTTTTTCTTCAACATTGCGCTAATTTATCTAACTTACAAGAACCAAAAGAGATCACACATTATTACTACTACTCACAACCATAGTTGGCTAAGGCTTGCAGGTGAATGACAAAAAAGAGGTTTCTACAAACTTGTTCCAATTGTCAATGTAACTTCATACGGGAACATTATACCCTCCTTTTGTGGTATTGTGGGATATTAAGAACAATAGGGTAGTAGACAAAAGGCGTATAGCATGACGCGAGCAGGAAGGTTTCTAATTGTAAATAATAAATAAGTCTACTTAACAGAAATATTATATTTTGAATTTATATTTTGTATATAAGCTGAATTTGTTGCTTACAAAGACCAGCCAACCAACCATTACCCATTGGTGATCTTTGTTTGTCAAATTTGTGTTTCATTCATATTCAATAACGCAGAATTTATAAAAATATTTTGAATAGAAGAACATTGTCCTAAATTTCCAAATGATTTCATAGACTAATTAAGTATTTACCTGTCACTAATATGATATCACAGTACCTTTAATAATACAGCTTCGTTCTGGCTGTGCTGAGTTCTGTTCTGATCCACCATACTATGGCTCCATAGGTTAGTGTGGGTCTTACGACGGCAGTGTAAAGCCATCTGGTTACCTTGGGGGAGAGTCCCCATGTTTTTTCCCTAGCATTCTCCACGCTAAATAGACGCCTATGGTTAAAAGTGGCCAAGTGCGAGTCATACTTGCGCAACACAACTTCAGGGTTCCGTACAAACCTGTAATAATATAATAAAACAAAATATATTTATAAATATTTTTTCCTTGTGTTATAATAAGATGTCGTTTTCACGAAATTGCAAGGTTCTTGCTAGCCGCATCCCTAATCCCTAATAATATTATAAATGTGAATGTAAGTTTGTTTGTTACGCTTTCACGCGAAAACTACTGGACCGATTTTAATGAAATTTGGAAAACTATACCTATTAAACACCCAGTGAAAACATTACAAACACTTGACCCCTCGGCGAGAAACGAACCCAGCTACCTCTTGCGTAAGCGGACCTTCGCCCACCGCACCGCTGAGCCAGGCAAACTATTTTTATTATATAACAGTGAGAAAAAAACACCGTATTAGATATTATTTTTATTCATTTAATTACCGTGGAAACTTAAAAATAACATCTGTAATGAATGAGTCAACTACTTAAATTATATTGTATTATTTATTTATTTATTAAGAAAGGGCAAATGAATCATCAGTAAAGTACTTTTAGCCTGGACACACCTTTATGTCCTCTGATCATTTTCACCACCAAGTCGAATTATCACATAAAAAAAAAAGTTTACGACTTTGATGACTTCATAGAAGAAAAACACCGTTAAAGTCATGACAGTGTCTGATTTTTATGACTATGAAGACTTTTCATCTCAGCTTAAAATAACACGGAAACACGGTACCAAGAGTTTATTTAAAACTAGCGGCCCGCCCCGGCGTCGCACGGGTAAAAAAACTTCCCGGCAATTATTCGATTTTTTCTCGCCTTTTAAACCTTCCCTAGACCGCCACGAACATTTCAAGACTAAAATAAGATAAATCCGTTCAGCCGTTCTCGAGTTTTAATCAGACTAACGAACAACAATTCATTTTTATTTATAAAGATAGATCATCATGGTGGTCAGGGTCAAAAGGGAAACTTTCATGTTAAAGGACAAAGAGAAACATGGCAATAGCGAATGGAAAGAATTGAATTTCCTTCAAATAATAAATTAACAAAAAACATTTCCTATTGTTCCAAATAAAAGTTCTGTAAGCTTAACTACTTAACAGATAAAACAATACAAAAAGGGACTTACTGCTAAATACAAAATGCGTAATGGGCGGCCTTATTGCTTAAAGCAATTTCTTTCAGACAATCTTTGGATGGAGAGTAAAATGCATAGCAAATAACTGGACGGTGACTTAAAAATAATAATAATAATTAATAATAGTAATACAACAAAAAAATTATATCAAATATTTTATACTATAGACTTACATATTACTCCACATATAAATAAATATATAGATACTCATAAAAATAACATATAAATAACTATTATAATACAATATAATATATTATATTATAATATTAACAATGTATAAATATAATATATACCATATTATGCTAAAGAATGAAATAAAAATTTTTTACTTGACGTTTAATTATGTATGTATGACATACAATAAAGATTCAATTACGTACCAAATTGTTTTATTTATACAGAATAAATGTAGGTACTGCGTATACTAAGTACCTGTAATAAATTAAATATCCAACTCCAATTTATATAATATAACAACTCTGACATCTAAGCTTGTTTTACTAATGAAAACCGAAATATGTTCGACACTTATTGCACTAATCGGTTGAACATACAAGAAAAAAAAGGGATTACCTGCTACTCAAAAGTGAAATATGTTAAATTGCTAATGATAAGGGAAATAACTATACTACTTATTTCGGTTATGACTAGTAATCATTCTATCTATTTATATTAAAGTACTAAACATAATTAAAATTCTGTGATTTTAGGTAACTAAGCCAACACTTTTACCAATTCAAGGTACTACATAATATTCTACACATTTTAATCTGCTATAGCCTTGTGAAAGTTTCAAGTTGATACCTTGTATAGAAATTGAGATACATGAAAAACAAAAAAAAATCTTTATGCGCGTTTTTCTCGAAAGTAGCTTTTACCTAGTTATTGCACTTATGATAAGGACGGCAGAACTACATAGATACATATTTTTTGTAAATACATACATAATCATACATAGAAAACACCCAGACATTAATTAAGCTTTCCGGCCCATTTCCAGATTGTCTATGTTGTTTATGTAGTCGAGTTCCATGTTTAGAGTGTCAATGTCTACGTCGAGAATGCCTCTGGTGTTGCTGTGGAATTTCTTCTGTTTCTTGTCTAGGTTTAGCTTGTTTTTGGTTGTGTTTTCTGTGCAGGGGAAAGATACATCGTGGCACATGTAGGCTAGGATTGCGTCCCGTACGACATCGGCGTCGGGATGTTCTTGCGACTCGAAGAGGACTTTGGATAGTTTGACCACGAGGTCCTTGATGGCGGGATGGGATTCCAATCTGTTCTTCGATTGGGAATTTATTTTTCAAATTCCTCCGCCAAAGACAAAGTAATACGCCGGCCTACGTGTTCCTAGAAATGCACAGAAGCGAGGTACTAATAAAAGAAAAGAAAACAGTATAATGCTTAGCATAACATTCTTATTGTTATAATTAAATACCAATGATTTATTTATATTTTAATAAATTGCGCTCAGACTGACTTTAAAAATAATAAGAAGATAAATTAAATCAAAAAATGTTGTTACTGCAAGGTCTGTAAGTTATAGATGCCTTTAATTTGTTTTTTTTTGGAGGATTTTCGGTCAAAACCACAATCGCACTTGATGTAAAGTGACGATGTGGTCTAAGATGGGACATGAAGACCTAGAAGGTAGATGGCTTCTCCGGGCCACATTACGAAACACGAAAAATCGCTTCACGCACGCTGGCCCAGCCCGGAGGGTGGTGACAAGCCGCGGCCGAAGCTTTCCACCAGAGACTATTCTTGACAAGCGACGGAGCATTCCTCACTCCTCAGTCACAGCCTCCCGCAAACAACGTTTATCGTTACCATGCTAATCTAATATATATAACTAGCTGACCCCAGCAAACGTTGTTTTGCAATATGAAAAATTGATAGTAGCTGATTCTCCAGACCTACTGTATACGCATATAAAATTTGCAGAATAACATAGGCAAGCGATAAATAAGTCAATGTCATTGACTTCTTAGAATATGAAGATGTTTGCATTCACCGTTAAAGCATATGTTTTAAAGCTAACATATATTTTTCACGAACAATCTTGTGGCGGGGTTTAACCCGCGATCTTCGAAATGAAAGTCGAGGTTTGCGGGCATGTTATGTCGTTGGATTTCGTCGGTAAATACAACAGTTGGGATAAAGTGGATCCTGTAGAGCTCTTCTCGTGTCCCACGGAAAAGAAAGAGGCTACACCCCGGCTGAGAATGCCTATGTTCCTGTCTCAAGAAGGAAGAGGCGCTGACTATCTGATTCTTTGGTTGGATTGCGACAAAGAGGGAGAAAATATTTGTTTTGAAGTGAGTTTAAGTCTCAATGGTTCTTGTTATTGTGAGAGACATAAATATTTATATTGAAGTTTACTTATTTATTTAATGGGTAAGCTGTGACTCTAAATTTTGTGTGTAAACTCTAATTCAGAAACCTAGATATTTTTTGTAAACAAAGGTATCAAAAAAATTGTTTTGAAATAAAAGTTAAAAGAAGATAACTAAATTTTTCTAAAAACTTAAGGTACTGCATATTTTCTAATAATGTAAATTCCAATCAGTTCTGATAATCTCGCGCTACTGTCCGCCTCGGCTGACTCTATCAAATTATGGAATAGGTAAGTAAATAACCATTAACAAACAAACACAAGGTGATCGCTGAAAAACATACGCTTGCTGCATCTTAACAAAAATAAAACCCCTTATGCAAAATAGTCTATAGTAATCCTATTAAGTAGATAAAATGTCTTTAGCATTCGTTTGTCCTCCACGCTTACTTTGACATTTGTGTTTGACATAGAAACTCTCTTGGCCAGAGAGATTAGGCCATACACGCTAGCCAAGTGCGGGTTGGTGAATGTCACATGTCATGGTTTCCTCTCGATGTTTGCCTTCACTGTTACAGCACGTGTTTTAAAGCGAACGCACATTTTTCATGAAGAAAAATCCAGGCTTCCGTGCTAAGCCGAAACGGTTTTTTATGCTAGATAAGCCTTCATTTGTCCACAATCTCACCTGATGTAAAGTGACGATGTGGGGCATGAAGACCTAGAAGGGAGATGGTCCAGCTAGTATTTTATTTTATAAAATACTACTAATATTTATAAAATAAATAGATTTTATAAATAAGTAGATAGCACATAGGTATAGTGGCATTTTAGCAATAAGGCCTTCCATTGTACCCATTTGTTTTTTATGTGTTGTTGTATTTCTATTTCACAGTGTGAACAATAAAGTGTTTTTGTATTTAATTATATAGTTAAGTTTGCGCATAAGTATTTGTTTTGCAAGACTTTTGTGTCCCACTGCTGGGCAGAGAGGTGACTTACACTTATTAATAAGATAGTTAAACTTATCATTAAGACCGCTTATTATTACCTTTTGAAAATAATAAAAAATCTCTTTTCCCCAGGCCCGAACCAACTCTAATCGAGCCAGTCCTGCAACTATTAAACATGTTTTTGTTGTTGTATTGTTACCCATGTTTACAAATACATTAGTCTTATTCTGCTCTCAAATTGATTATATATCAAACGGAAGAATCTGCAATTTGATATAATACTGATTTCACTGATTGATTATAATAACAGAATTTTATCTATCTTTAAATTATCTTAAATACATGTAAATTTTTTCCAGGTATGATGCTTTCCTGGCATCAGAGTCCCTTATCAAACAGATCCCCCGTCTGCTTGGTCCTGGTCTGAACAAGGCTGGAAAATTCCCTGGTAAGATAGTATGCGGAATTACCGACAATAAAGTGCGAGATCGGCTACTGCGCACTGACGACCTATCATTAGCCAAGGCTATTCAGATTTGCCAGGCAGCAGACATGAGTCAGGAGGAAGGTCGATGTCTGGAACGACAACAATATTGTCAAAAACCGATACTAATGTTAAACTATTAAGCTACTGTGCGGTGACCTTCATCAAAGAAAAGGAGCCCCCAATGTAGTTATTTGGTTTTTAAATAATTGTCATTCTAAATATTCATAAACACCTGCTTAAATATTTTTTCTATGAGATATTTTTGTCAGTAGTTCCAAATCTAGTTCTGCTTTATTACGAAAGAATAAATTTCGCATTTTATAATAAAATAATTCTGCACGATGGTATTTTACGTGCTTGGCGACGGAACTTGGTTTACAGCATAGCCTTCAAAACGGCGATTTCCTCTTTTGCAAAAGGTTTAATGAACTGAACTTATTAAAAACCTGATCAACCGGTCAAAAAATTATGGAAATTATAAAGTGTTTTGGTTTGCTTTATATTAGTAGTGTGGTTCAGCTGAGTCCATCCATATTAACTAACGGCAATTCTTATAAAGAGTTTTTTTTAGTAATTATCTCTATTGGGAGAATGATTTTCCGTATATTCTACATAGCAGCTGTAAATAATAATTTATACATAGAAAATTGCTTTTTGAAGCAATCTATTGCTGGAAACTGTGTTTAGATTAGTTACGTTATAGCGAACTTTACATCAGGTGAGATTGTGGTCAAATTAAGGTTTATCGAACATAAAAAAATTAAAAAATACATATTTTACAGTGCCCGCTAAATGTAGCCAATCAGCGGGCGAAAATTCGTGATATCCGAATGTACACGAACACCATGATGCAAAATACAACTTATCAGAATTAAACTTCGTTCATTTTCCGATTTAGTAACGGAGTGCCGACATTCGCTTTACGCCAAGTTCTGCAGTTAGCGGAGTGCCTATAATATATAATGAATATTTAGTATTTAAACTAGTCTTTAGTGATTATGTATGTGGGTTGGTTGAAATAAAAGAGTTATTGCACTATACTGAATCTATTCATTTAACACGTTACAGGTTATTACAATTATATTATTTATTTAATCCTTATTAGGATATGTCTAAACACGGCTGAGGTTTGAAGAGTGACTGGCGAGGCTCCGCATAACTATTAAAAAGCCGAATTAACGAAACGCGTTTGCGCCGCGTACTTTAATGCTAATCTGTGTCACTACATCATCCTCCCCTTTTTTCAAATTTTTTTACAAAAAAAAATTTTATTTTACTTAAGTAGTACATTCAAGGTTAAAACATTACAATAACATTACAAATTCAAAGGCTCATGCCTGCTACACAAATATGCTTACGTTTGAAAACAACATGCGATATGAGCTCGCATTCTTTTATGCAGAGGTAAGTACATAGTTATTTCACAATCAAAGTTCGTTCGAATGACCAAAGTACAGTCAGCTTGTAAAATTACATACATGTTTTTTTTTTACTTTAAAATACATTTTTAACAATGAAATCTTTTAATAAAGTTGTATAAACAATGAAATAAACTTTGTATGTTAACAAAAAAAATACATTTTTAAACTACACATTTTTTTACATAATTCTAATACACTGAAAAATTAATAAAATCTGGATTTCCTAACAAAATAGGTAGTTATTCCCTGACATAAAACAAAATTTACTTTAGCACAATATGCTAAAACCACTGGTGGAATAACGCCTGTCTATACAACGTACACGGGTCCACTATCTACATAGCTTAGACGTATCTACCACATGACACTGTAATAAATAAATCTAAATTTAAAATTTAAGAAAAACCCCCGATTTCAATGCCATAATATCCTTAAACGTAAAACAATATAATATTATGTAATGTGGACGCGATGCGATTTCATTTGATACCCCACACTTGTATATTTGCAGATTTTAGGTTTTCCTTACCAACTCTCACCCCCATAACTTTTAAACGGCCCAACCGATTTTCACGAAACATGTCTAAGAACACTCGCGCAAGACTCACCTTTCATACAAAAAAAACTAAATTGAAATCGCTTCATCCGTTCGGGAGCTATGGTGACACAGACAGACAGACAGACAGACAGACAGACACGTCAAACTTATAACACCCCTCTTTTTTGGTCGGGGGTTAAAAAATAATTCCAGTTTTAAAATTTTTAAAGATATGTTAAAAAATGAAATCAAATAAAATGACACTTACTTAAACACTTATAATTTTGACTTTCTGTGGTGCCTGCTGCGACACATTCGGCACTGAATTTTGTATCTCTAAATTTTCAGGAGATACTGTATAAATTTGACGATGCACCCATTTCTTTAATCTTCCATAGCATCTCGTACATAAGAAATATATTATCGAAAATATCAAAATTATTGTTAATACAGTAAAAAATAACTTCAAATGATTTAATTGTTCTTCAATTGCTGATACATTTGCACCAGATTGTGCAATAATAACTTGTTCTTTAACTTCTTTACTTTGATTTTTCCCCATAGTTATGATCATAACAAGGTCTAAGAACCAAATGTGAATAATATCAATTTACTATCTACAGTTAAATTTTTTTGCAAACACAGATTATTTCGAAATAATCATTGCCTTAATGTCAATGCTCTTATGACCTAATAATGTACTTACACTGCAAATGAGTATGTCTCTGCTATCTGAAAATGTACCTAAATATATTTTATATACTATAGTAGGTGTTTACTTACATAGAATTATTATCACCAACAACCAAAACGTGAAATCCATCCTTCATAAAAAACTTTCGTAACTGTATCTGCTGTAATATCTTTAGTTGGAATAGCTTCTGTCCATTTAGTACATCTGTCAATCATAGTTACACAATATCTATAACCTTCTGAACTCGTTGGTAAAGGACCTACTATATCGATATGTACGTGCTGAAAACGATCTGTCGTCTGAAACTGGCCTAAATCCGAAACTGTATGTTTCAAAACTTTTGATCTCTGGCATCGTACACATGATTTTGACCATAAATTTATGTCTTTATTCATTCCTTTCCAGAAATATCTATCAGTAATTAATTTTCTAGTAGTTCTAATACCAGGATGACTTAAATTATGAATTGCGTCAAAAGCTACATGCCTAAACTTCTCTGTAAGGTAGGGTCTTATACGTTCCGATGACGTTTCACAAACAACGGATGTCTCGCTACCCGGTAACATAATATGTTTAAATTGAAACTTGTTATTGTTACTTGATTCTTCGAACAATTGTGCAAGCTGTTCGTCTGTTTCCTGTGCTACGGCAAGTTCTGCGAAATCTATAATAGTTGGGCAATATATTGTTTCAATTCTAGAAAGACAGTCAGCCACTGTATTATCTTTACCATTTATAAAATGAATTTCAGTGGTAAATTCGCTTATGAACATTATTTGTCTTGTTCTACGAGACGTTTCTTTATCTATACTGTTACCTTTTTTACTAAACAAATATGTCAAAGGCTTGTGATCTGTCAAAACTACTAATTGTCGCCCTTCAATTAAATGACGAAAGTGAATTATCGCTAAATAAATTGCTAATAGTTCTCTATCGTATGTACTATATTTTCTCTGAGCTTCAGACAATCGTTTCGAGAAAAATCCTAACGGTTTCCATGTCATACCTTCTTTCTGCTGTAACGATGCACCAACACTGGTATCACTAGCATCTGTCATGAGGGTCAATGGGCTATCTATAGACGGGTGAGCTAATAAAACTGCTTTTTGCAAGCTTAACTTTGTAAGTTTGAATTGATCATCAGCCATCTCCGTCCAGTTAATTACCGTTTTATCCTTACGTTTGGAATTATGCAAATACTTATTAAGCTCAGCTTGCTGGTCCGCTGCATGAGGAATGTGGGATCTATAAAAGTTTAACATACCCAAGTATCTTCGTAATTCTTCCACGGTGGTAGGCCTCGGAAAATCCATGATGGCTTTTACCTTGTGGTCTAAGGGTCTGATTCCACTTGTCGATACCTCGAATCCTAGAAAATCAAGTTTTTCTTTACCAAAAACACATTTAGAAATATTTATCGTTAGACCATATTCATCAAATCGTTTGAAAACTTCCTCTATATGTTTTCTATGACTTTCTATATCATCACTTGCTATAATTACATCATCTATATATGCAAAAATGAAGTCCAATCCTTGTGAAACGTTATTGTCCATAAACCGCTGGAAAGTTTGCGGGCTATTGCGTAATCCAAAGGGTAGTTTACAGAATTCCCATAATCCGAAGGGAGTAATTACGGCTGTCTTCTCTATGTCAGCCTCTGCTACTGGGATGCAATTAAAAGCTCTATTTACATCTAATCTACTATAAATTTTTTTACCTGCCAATACATAGGTAAAATTCTGTAGCCTTGGAACGGGATACCTATCAGGTTTTGTAATCGCGTTCAACATCCTATAATCACCACACGGTCTTATGTCCCCATCTTTTTTCGGTACTATATGCAACGGGCTGGCCCAGGCGCTCTTACTAGGTCTGCAGATTCCTAACTCTTGCATAATCTGAAATTCTTTCTTTGCTTTTACATACCTGTCAGGAGGTAGGGGTCTGGCCTTCGCGTGTACTGGAGCTCCCATTGTCTCTATATGATGGAAAACACTGTGCTTTGTACCTTCCTTGTAACAAAAAGGTTTCGTTATTTCATTATATTTCTGTAATAAATCATTATATGGGTGAAAATCCACTATAGTTTTCACCGTTGGTTCTTTAGAACTTGTTATAGAAGCTAAAACATTCAAGTTCGTTACTTTATCAATTAATTTACGACCTGCTAAGTCTATTAACAATTGATATTTTACTAAAAAATCTGCACCAATTATAGGTTGCCTAACATCTGCAATAATGAACATCCATCTAAAATTACGTCTTAATTTTAAATCTAAATCTATAGTATGGAGTCCGTATGTTTTAATTTCTGTCCCGTTGGCCGCATATAGTTTATGTTCACTTTCACTAATATTTAAGTTTTTCTTTATAAAAGTTCGTGGGAATACCGATACGTTAGCACCACTATCTACTAAAAATCTTAACCCGGATCTATTGTCCATTTTACTTAGGCGGTGATTCACTATAGGCTTGGTACAGCAGTCCGCCGTCGACTGCACCGAGTCTAGTTTTCCGGTTCCTTATTCTTCAGCTCCTGTTTACCATTACGCTTATTCCAGGTGCAGGGTTCGAAACACTTATGTGCCTTATGCTTATAGCGTAAATGATAGGAACAGAGCCAGTTGGGATCACCTGGTTGAATTCGGCTGCGTCCCCTCGAATGCGATCGACCTCCGCGTTCACGAGCACCGCCCCACTGATAATTGTCGAAACGGGATCTACGGGAATTCTTCAGCTTCCCGAGACGAGCAGATAATGTCTTGATCTCTGCAATTAGTCCGCTGTAGTCCCCAGGCTTCTCGTCGTCGACGCGTGCAACCGCATTTATAGGTCTACTTGTCTCCATAACCTTATCCGCTATCGATGCCAGCGTGGATAATTCCTTAGCGTCCGTTACGGCAAGGACACTCCTTATATTTGTAGGTAAATGATTTAGCCACAGTATTGTAAGCGTTTGATCAGATATCTTATCTCTTGCCAAGTCCTTCATACGGCGCAAAAGTTGTGAGGGCTTTTGATCTCCCAAATCCATTTCGCCAATCAGTTTCTGTATCTGACGGCTTTCCGATTCTTCATAAACGTCCAAAAGTCGTTTTTTAAGTGTTTCAAATTTTCCTGTGGCAGGCGGGTTAATTAATATATCGGTCACCTGTGTAACGGCATCCTTTCCCAGCCTTGCAATAACCACGTTGTATTTGGATTCATCGGACGCATTTTGAGGCTTCAAAATAGCTTCGGCTTGTATAAACCAAAGCCTTGGCTTATCATGCCAAAATTCAGGTATCCTAGTCGAGACAGCAATGGCACTTACTGTTTCGTCGACAATTTCTGAATGTGTTTGTTTATCCATGTTGTATTATAAATTCCTTCAGCCGCGTTCTTAAAGTTGAGTCACTCCTACACGGATAACTTAAACACAACCCACAATATAAATCACGATAATAACGAATCACGTCGGGGCCTCCACTTTAGTATTTATAACTAGTCTTTAGTAATTATGTATGTGGGTTGGTTGAAATAAAAGAGTTATTGCACTATACTGAATCTATTCATTTAACACGTTACAGGTTATTACAATTATATTATTTATTTAATCCTTATTAGGATATGTCTAAACATGGCTGAGGTTTGAAGAGTGACTGGCGAGGCTCCGCATAACTATTAAAAAGCCGAATTAACGAAACGCGTTTGCGCCGCGTACTTTAATGCTAATCTGTGTCACTACAAATATGTATATGTTTCGAATTCACTTTAACATCCGTCATAACCATTTTTTTCTTATTTGTAAGAAAGGGCAGGGGCGGCCTTGACAAGCAGGGGCGCGGCCTTAACGACGTGGTGGGCGGGCGCGGAGTTGGAGACGACGGCGTTGAAGCCGTGGTGGTCGTCAGCGGTGTACTGCACGGTGCGGATGGAGCCGTCGGCCTCCTGCAGAGAGTACTGGCCGTGCACGGCGTCGCTTTTACATGCCAGTTGATCCTGAGATAACTCTTCAACAACTGAACCGATTTGAAAACTTTATATGGATGGAGATGATCATTTGTATCTTGTTTGCATCGTGCGAGAGGAGTTTTTCGAAACTTATACTTATTAAATATTATCTTATTCCATATACTTATAATTGTTAAATAAACTATTGTGAGACATTATGCTGGTATTTTATAGACTTTATTATATTTATTATATTATTTTAAGCTCTTCAAAGTTCTCTAAACATGCCGAATAACTTTTACGAATTGCGAATTTCAGTAGAGATTTATCGATAAAGCAATTTTAGTGTCAGAAATGTTCTCCGCGGTACAATTTCCGGCCCAGTCGTAGCCGTGAATAGCCAATTTACACGTAAAACAATTTATCCCTTATAAACTTGCTGTATAATTCCATATGGGATCTAATCTAGACGTATTATTTAGATTAGATCCCATTTGGTAGACTATTTATTTATTTATTTATTATTTATTTATTTAAGTATACTAACACGATTACGAAACCAATTACATTAGTACACAAAATAACAATATAATGATACACAAAAATAAGTAGGTAACAAGTTATAAAATAAAATCAAATAGAATTAATTAATTGACTATAATTATAGTTTAGTGGATCTTTGAGAATAATACTTGTAATTAAAATAGGAGTTCTAATGATGAAATTTTAATATTTGTACATAACATTATGATACATAGAACCCAGATATAACTCAAAAACAATAAACCGGTTTTAAATGTGTAAAGGCAAGCTTTATCAATAGTTATAGGTAGATATTGTCGGGAAATGGGGTAACGAGATTGATTACGTTAATTGGAAAGCCTGCGGTCAAGAAATTCAAATTCCAACTTAATTACTTCCTTGGCACGGAGAGGCCGGACTTGTACAACGTGGTCCAGGGTTCGAGCCCAGGTACGGGAAACACACGCTAATACGGCAACCGTGACATCTTTACATTCAAGGTTTAAATGTTACCTTACTATGATTTTGTATTTATATTCATTGGTGTGTGTAATAAAGCATTATCCATTCTATTCTATTTTACTAAATTTTGAGGAGTATCTAGCCGATATAATAGAGACAAATAAACCTGCGGAGTTGTAAAGACACTCTTATTGATAATTAAACATTTTTATTACAGAATATGCAAATACTGGAAGAGGAAAAAACAAAGTTGGACGCATTTTGTGAGCAAAGTCTGAAAAATGTAAGTAGCTAATTAGATTTTCACGCGGTAAATTGTCATCTCAATAGGTCGGTCAATGTTCTGACCGGATGAAGTGAATAAATTCAAGAACTGGAAATATCTTGCACGAAGTACCAACGCATAGGTACCAACTACTGAACTTTATTTGAAAGTCGAAATATGTCTCCTGATTTTAATAAATACGAAAATAATTTTGGACTTCCTTGGTTTCCATCAAAAGTTTTCTTAGACCTAGAAGGAACCTACTTATTCGCGTCTCAGTAAACAGGTATTTTTTGTAAAGGATAAATAGATATGGGAGAGGATAAATACTTTTCAAGAGACCCAATTTGTTATGATATTTACTTTAAGTGTAAGCCGTGTTGGCTAAGTGGGAGGACACTTGACTTTCATTCACTCAAGTCGAAGGTCGTGGGTTTAAACTACCTCTGGATTTTTCTTCTTGAGACATTTATGTGCGCTTTAAACACGTGCTTTAACGGTGAAGGCAACATCGTGAGGAACCATATTTCAAGAGGGTCCTTTTCACCAGATATAGCTCGTTTAGGTCCTGGTAACTGAGTTACTATTTTAAAATTACTAGTACGGACAGATTGACGTTGGGGTTCCTTGCTCCATTTCGTACTTTTATCCTTTCCTAAATAAAAGGGACGCCTCAGTTCCATTTGCATAGACTATTCTTTCACTGTCAAAGTCAAAAGTATGTACCTGTGGCTTTGAGTAGCGTGTTTATGAAGCTCTGACGTGGAGGTTGGTAAACTGCGACAAACCAAACGCAGTAGCCATTAATGAGAAACTGTACTAAATGGTTCCTACAACATCTCAAACTTACAATTTACAATAAGGTTAGAAAGAAAAGGAAGTACATTGTATTCATGCGCAATTACTTCCTTATATCTATACTAATATATAAAGCTGAAGAGTTTGTTTGTTTGTTTGTTTTTTTGTTTCTTGGGGTCAGTTTATACCCTTTCAATGCGGTAATAACTTATGTATTAAAAACATACATTTTTTTTTTGCTGAATAAGCCTTCATTCGATCATAATCTCACCTGATGTAAAGTGACGATGTGGTCTAAGATGGGACATGAAGACCTAGATCGTAAAATTAACTAAGAAAACCCATTTATTCAATAAATGCTAAAATTTGTAGCACTTTCTATCGTAAATAACCAAGTCAGCCTAATCTAAGATTTTTTTAAATGCTAACGCTACATAATTTTGTTAAGTGATTTTAAAAGTAATTAGAAAATCAAGCAATTAATACTCACAGGGGCCTTTTAAAATTACTTCAATTTATCGAGTTAAATTCATATGTCAAAATCTCATGGCCTGTCAATGTCAAACGCAAATGGGCACGCGATAAAGATAACCCTCGTTATCCTAGCAGATCTACGTCACTTGTATTTGCTGTTCATAACCACAAAACAGTTGCTTTTCGTGGCTCCTTCCGGTATGCAGCAACTCGCTGCTGGAACCTAAAGCGCGATCCTACGATTTCTGAGGATAGGGGAAGATATCAAGTGAAATTATTGTGAATATTTCTGTAAAATACATTGATAACCTACGAATATTTGTTAAAAAATGTCTGACTCAAGTACGAGTTCAAGTGATTTGGGTGTCATCAAGACAGAGTGAATAGTGGTAGGGAGTGATAACAAAGATCTTTGTTATCCACCCACATGTTTAATTAATTTTAGGTTTTTTTATTGTTGATAAGCCTTCTTTTGACCACAGTCTCACCTGATGTAAAGTGATGAAGTGGTCATAGATGGGGCATAAAGAAGTTATAATCCTGATCAATGATTTTATTTTTGCATTTAAGTCCAGTCAATAATAGACTAGACATACTATTAATCTTAATGATTTTAAATAATAAGTGATTAACCTGACTTTTTAGGTTAAATCATCATCTTATCTACGTAAGTGTATTAGATAGTATTTCACTCTCGAAATGCTGAAAGCTTACTGATTGTTAGAAATTCATGAAAAGTTATGATTTATACATTAAAAATAGTTTAATAAATAAAGACTAACAAAATTTCATGAGAATCGGTCAAGCCGTTTCGGAGGAGTTTAATTACGCACCCCGTGACAGAAGAATTTTATATCTATATACAGGGTTATTTTTTATTGACCAGCAACCTTCTGTGACCAGGTACCTATCATCATCAGGAACAACTTTTGTTCTACGACTTTTGAAATAACTCAATAGGTACATTATTAGAAATTGTTAAAGATTCTATTCCAGTGTGGTGACTTTTGTAGATCCATGTTGCATCACGTGACCACGATTGCGCGCGCAAGTGCTGGCGATAATAATAAGCAACGCATTTCATTTCACTAAATCCACAATCCCTTCATACTTGACCATTGACCAGGCTTAGGACTGGCTACATTAAACAGTTTAAAAACAAATAAGTAGATAGGCCTATCTATGCAAATCTGGTAGTTAGGTATTATGTTTAACGTAATCATTTATACCATTTAAAGTTTAATTAAGTAATATCAATTTGTAAAAAGATAGTTTTTATTCACTTTCCACTGTTTAATGTAGGCGTATTTAAAAAGTGGAATCAGCGTATTTACAATAACTAAATGATTAGCAATTAAAATAATATTTACAAATTAGAATTACCTCGCAGGTTCAAATCAGGTGGCGGTGAGTATCGCGCACATAGCGTTCAAAATAATCACCTTCACAACCAACACAAAGCACACACCTAAAAATCAGCTGTTCGTTTACATTACACGATCTAATGTGATTTCACCACCACTGTACACCATTGTTTTTATGTGTCCCCATAAATAAAATCTTATTCCATATTGGCGGCAGGCTTCCGACACATTGTCATCACACCTAGCCAGCATCCTCACTATTTCCGTGTACTCGATATTGGAGTTCCGATACGCCATGGTAATTAGTAGGTACAATCCGTACGAAACATCGATAATGAGACGATCACAAGGACACATGTGCCGCGCGCGCATCCGTCTTGACGACTGACTGAGCGAGCGGCGGGCGGCTAGCTCAAAAGGGCGCGGGCGGCGCGGCGCGGCGGGCGGCTAGCTCAAAGGGCGCGGGCTTTGCGGCGCGGCGGCTGCGTTTGACCGGCAAGCTCAAAGACGCGGCTAGGTCAAAGGCGCCGCGTGCCGCCCAAAGGTGTGCAAAGATTTAAAAACGTGGAAGCGCCTATTTCAATTAATATTTATTTTTGTATGGAAATAAAAAGTTGCTAAATTTTAAAAGTCGTAGAACAAAAGTTGTTCCTGATGATGCTAGGAACCTGGTCACCGAAGGTTGCTGGTCAATAAAAAATAATCCTGTATATAAAAGAAAGTCGCGTTAGTTACACCACTTATAACTCAACGATAGGTCTCTCT
This sequence comes from Gymnoscelis rufifasciata, assembly GCA_929108375.1. NCBI lineage: Eukaryota > Metazoa > Arthropoda > Insecta > Lepidoptera > Geometridae > Gymnoscelis > Gymnoscelis rufifasciata. The sequence goes on along the minus strand of OV815319.1, from coordinate 1,593,022 downwards.
TATTGAATTGTAGGTAATAATCATATTGTACCAATAAAATACCTACTCGTTGGTATGCTATTTCATTGAACTCTTAGCTTTGTCATAGAATAATAAATAATTTATTATTCTAGCCTAATTAAATAAAATAAATATATATAAATATTTCCGGACTACTCACACAGCATCACCTAAACCCAAACTAAGCAGAGCTTGTACTATGGGTGTTAAGGTGACTGGATATACTACATAGATACATTTTTTTTTGTAAATACATACATAATAAACATAGAAAATACCCAGACCCGAAACCAGAAGTTTCAATTAAAGTTTGATTAAAAAACAGTAAAAGGTATGTGATTTCACACTTTAATTAAACACATGAAATAATAAATAAGTCTACTTAACAGAAATATTATATTTTGAATTTATATTTTGTATATAAGCTGAATTTGTTGCTTACAAAGACCAGCCAACCAACCATTACCCATTGGTGATCTTTGTTTGTCAAATTTGTGTTTCATTCATCTATACTAATATTATAAAGAGGAAAGGTTTGATTTTTTGTTTGTTTGTTTGTTTGTTTGTTTGTTTGTTTGTTTGTCTCGAATAGGCTCTGAAACTACTGCACCGATTTAAAAAATTCTTTCACCGTTCGAAAGCTACACTATCCCTGAGTGACATAGGCTATATTTAGTTTTCAAAAATAATATGATTCCTTACCAAACTCCGATAATGTAACCAATGGTGAAAAAAAAGAACCTAAAATCTTTCTTTAATCGCGAATGCTGCGAAAACTATTGAATATATAACAAAGTAATGTACTACAACTTTGTAGAACTTATCATTATCTACAAAAAACGTTATTACATCATATCTCTAACTATTATAGTTTTGTGACAATAAGCGATTTTTTTGAAAATCAAACCTAAAATCTTTCTTTGATCGCGAATGCTGCGAAAACTATTGAATATATAACAAAGTGATGTATTACAACTTTGTAGAACTTATCATTATTTACAAAAAACGTAGTTCTATCATATCTCTAACTATTATAGTTTTGTGACAATAAGCGATTTTTATATTAGAAAATTAAAATACCACTGTTTGAAAAGGCTCTTTATTTGTATCTTGGTATTAATCCTTAACAAAATAAATTATTTATTATGTAAGATTGCTTTAAAACCTTTATATTAAATAAACAATAATTTAATAATTTATAATTTTTTTATTTTACCTTTTTATTTTATACCTTTTTGAATTATTAGATTCTGACATTCCATTCAAAAGATATCACGAGTTAATTTTTCTGCTCGGCGGCTAACTAAGCGTTGTGGAGTGGCAGGCGTCACTCGGGCACGGAGGTACGGGAGGGGGGTTAAGATCACGAAATAATCTGCCGCGCGGCTCACTCGCGCGGTCGGCTCCCTACTGAATGGTCGTGCGCGGAAATAAAAAAATTGTTGCTTGATAATATTTTGTCGCTTAGTTAGTAGTTAATAATTCGTTCAACAGTTCGTAACAGAACTAACCCCTAGCATAGAGCATAAATATTGTACATATAGTTATCCTAAGAAATTGTTACTTGATAATATTTTGTCGCTTAGTTAGTAGTTAATAATTCGTTCAACAGTTCGTAACAGAACTAACCCCTAGCATAGATCATAAATATTGTACATATAGTTATCCTAAGAAATTGTTACTTGAATAATTTTTATGATTTAATTTTAATAAATAGGTGGTAGTTGTGTACGTTTTTGTAGTAGGTAGTTGTAAGTAGCTCAGCGATAGCATAGCTATATGGGTAATTATTTAGTTCAAAGCCGTTTTGTTCTTTTATCATTTTAAAATGCCCAAGAGATCAAGATCTCAACTTTCTAGAAATAATTCTCAGGCCAGGGCCAAAAAAACATGTCGAAATAAAGAATCTTCATCTGAAACTGAAAACCGTCTTTTAAGTCAGAGAGAATATGTGGCGCAATCGCGTGTCAGAGAGTCAAGTACCGAGCGTTCGCAACGGCTCGCTGAACAAAATATTAGAACCTCTCAAAGACGCGCACGTGAGTCCAGTATTCAGCAGTCACAACGGCTCGCTGAACAAAATGTGAGAACTTCTCGAGTCCGCGAGCGGGAGTCCAGTCTTGAGCGTTCGCAACGGCACGCTGAACAAAATATTAGAACCTCTCAAAGACGCGCACGAGAGTCCAGTATTCAGCAGTCGCAACGGCTCGCTGAACAAAATGTGAGAACTTCTCGAGTCCGCGAGCGGGAGTCCAGTCTTGAGCGTTCGCAACGGCACGCTGAACAAAATATTAGAACCTCTCAAAGACGCGCACGAGAGTCCAGTATTCAGCAGTCGCAACGGCTCGCTGAACAAAATGTGAGAACTTCTCGAGTCCGCGAGCGGGAGTCCAGTCTTGAGCGTTCGCAACGGCTCGCTGAACAAAATATTAGAACCTCTCAAAGACGCGCACGTGAGTCCAGTCTTCAGCGTTCGCAGCGCCTAGCTGAACAAAATTTAAGAACCTCTCATGTGCACGCACGAGAGTCAAGTACTGAGCGTTTGCAGCGGCTTGAAGAGCAAAATTCCAGAAATATACAATCCCGTACTAGGGAATTAAGCTCTGGGCGGTCCCAACGCCTTCAAGACCAGAGAGAACGACAACAGACTTCAAGAGCTAGAGTTCGCAATCGAGTTGTAGCTCACAGTAACAGATCGGCTTTTAGATACGAACCACAGATTGATTATGCTCAACAGTCTTCTGTCCAAATCGGCGACATGAATAAGATTTGCCCTAATTGTTTTGCCAAAAAATGGGTCGATGAAACTAATGGCATGTGCTGTGCTTCTGGAAAAGTAAGTGTCCCCAATATTCAAGAACCACCACATCCAATAAAAAATCTTTTGACAAATAATCATTCGCTATCTAGACATTTCCTAACCAACATCCGTAAATACAATAGTCTTTTTCAAATGACTTCGTTTGGCGCCAAAGAAATAAGAGAAGGTAATTTTATGCCAACTTTTAAAATAGAGGGCCAGGTATATCATCTTATTGGTAGCCTTTTACCACCATTAGGCCAAAATCCACAATGCTTACAGATATATTTTATTTCAGACGCAGATCAGCTATCGTTAAGGGCAAACATAGCTCCAACGCTAAAAATAGACCTAATTAACGAACTACAGACCGCACTAAAAAGCCACAACGTATATATACGCAGCTTTAAACAAAATATTGAACGCAACTCTTCGGATAATTTAAAGCTAATTATTCATTCCGACCGCCCACTACAGACTGCTCACCCAGGTAGATACAATTCTCCAGCTGTAAACGAGGTAGCTGTTCTCTTGGTTGACGAAGAAAAAGGCCCCAGAGATATAGTGCTACACGGAAGAGACGGCCAACTTAAAAGGGTATCCGAGTTACACCGATCGTATGATCCACTACAGTATCCCTTAATGTTCGTTAAAGGAGAAGACGGTTATTATTTAACCATTCCACAGGAAGGTACAGCGCGTAACAAAACTGTGACATGCATGCAATTTTATGCATTCAGGTTGATGGTTAGAGCTAACAGTTTTAATCCATTACATTATTACAGGGACTTATTTAGTCAATATATTGTCGATATGATGGCAAAAATGATATCGGAACGATTGAATTACATATGTCGTAACCAACAGAGACTAAGGGCTGAAGAATACATTCATCTCAGAGACGCTTTAAATCAAGACGGAAATGTTGACCCATCAAATATCGGTCAGCGCATAATCTTACCGTCTTCATTTACAGGTTCTCCGCGATACCTGCATGAAAAAACCCAAGACGCGATGACGTATGTCCGAAACTACGGGAGACCAGACTTATTTGTCACGTTTACGTGCAATCCTGAATGGCCTGAAATTAAAGCAGAACTACTACCTGGTCAGCGATCTTTCGATCGTCACGACATCATTTCAAGGGTATTTCACTTAAAAATGAAGAAATTCATAAAATTATTCAATAAAGATGAAATTTTCGGCAAAGTGAAATGTTACATGGCGAATGTCGAGTGGCAGAAGCGAGGTTTACCACACTGTCATATGCTGTTTTGGCTAGAGACAAAAATCCAACCAGACGAAATAGATAGGGTCATAGTTGCAGAACTTCCTAACCAACAAAACGATCCAATATTGTACGATATCGTAACTAAAAATATGGTGCACGGACCATGCGGAGAACATAACTTAACAGCACCATGTATGAAAAATGCCATTTGCTCAAAAAAATACCCGCGACGTTTGGTCAACGAAACTCAAACCGGAGATGACGGATATCCAGTATATCGTCGTCGTGATGCTACAAGTGGAGGACAGAGTGCTTCGCTCAATATCAGAGGCAGAAGTTTCACCATAGATAATAGCTGGATTGTCCCTTATTCTCCACTTTTGTGCAGGACGTTCAATGCTCACATAAATGTAGAGTACTGTCACTCAGTTCAAGCCATCAAATACATTTGTAAATATATAAATAAAGGATCGGATCAAGCTACATTTGGCATCAGAAAACCAAATGATGAAGTGGAAAACTACGTGAATGGCCGGTACATAAGTACTTCCGAAGCTGCCTGGCGAATATTGGAATTTCCAATCCACGAGCGCCATCCTACAGTCTTGCAGTTAGCTGTGCACTTAGAAAATGGCCAACGGGTGTATTTTACCGCAGAAACGGCTGAACAAGTGGCTCAAAATCCACGTAAAACAACTTTGCTGGCTTTTTTTGAGCTATGTAATGAAGATGAATTCGCAAAAACACTTCTATACCACGAAGTCCCGCAATACTATACATGGGCCAATAATAAGTTCACAAGAAGGAAACGTGGTGAGGATGTAGTTGGACATCCAGGCATAAAAAAAGATGCAGCTTTAGGTAGAGTCTACGGTGTCCATCCTTCTCAATCCGAGTGTTTTTATCTTAGGATGTTGCTACATAACGTACGGGGCCCAACCTCATTCCAGTACTTAAAAACCTTTGACGGAGTTCTCAAAGAAACATATCAAGCTACTTGCCGTGCTAGAGGTTTGCTAGAAAACGATGACCATTGGGAAAATACTCTCAGAGAAGCTTTGCTTTCTCAAAGTTCACAACAACTGAGAGAATTGTTTGTAGTCATACTTTTATTTTGTCAGCCATCGGAACCATTAAAATTATGGGACATTTTCAAAAACGATTTATGTGAAGATATTAGACACAAAATCAGACAGCAAAATCTTAACTTCACGTTACCATACAATGCGGAAATATACAACCAAGGTTTGATACTAATAGAAAATAAACTGATGCAATTAAATGACAAAAGCCTAAGTGACTATGGATTACCATGTTCTGTGCGTTCAGAAAATAATGGAGCAGACACAATGACTAATCGCTATGATACAAATAATTTGACCGCTTTTGTTAATGAAAACCTGCCAAAATTAGTCCCAGATCAAAAATATGCTTTTCAAACTATCATCGATAGCGTCCTTAATGACAAAAGAAAAGTTTTCTTTTTGGATGCACCCGGTGGAACAGGAAAGACGTTTCTTGCTAATTTGATACTAGCTAAGATAAGAGAATCGGGAAAGATAGCAATAGCAGTTGCTTCCTCAGGAATTGCTGCAACTCTCTTGACAGATGGAAAAACAGCCCATTCTACTTTTAAACTTCCGCTATCCGTAAATCTTGAGCAACAATCTACATGTTCTATCCGCAAAAATGGGCCTCTTGGCAAATTACTACAAGACGCCTCATTGTTTATGTGGGACGAATGCACGATGAGCCATAGAGCACATATAGAGGCCGTAAACAGAACCTTACAGGATCTAAGGAACTCCTCTGCAGTCATGGGCGGGATTACTTTTGTTTTTGCGGGAGATTTTCGACAAACTCTCCCCGTTATAAACAGAGGTACGCGAGCAGATATCATCAAGGCATGCTTGAAATCGTCACCATTATGGGCTTCAATTGAAACATTAAAATTACGAACGAATATGAGAGCTCATGTTCATAGAATCACTGATAGCGATTTCCCACAACAACTGATAAAACTTGGAGAAGGAATCTTTCCCACTCCAAATTTAAGCGGTGTTTGTGACATTCTTCTGGATGAGTCTCTAGGTCAAATACTCCATAATTTAGAAAACTTAATAGATGCTATATACCCTGATATCGAGAATTTGCACAAAAAAGACTTTCATTGGCTATGTTCTAGGGCTATAGTGTCACCTAGGAATGATACTGTTAATGAAATAAACAATTTAATAGTTAAAAAAGTCCCCAGCCAAATAAAAATATACAAATCGATCGACACTGTGACTAATATCGAAGACGCAGTCCATTATCCACAGGAATTTTTAAATTCGTTGAACCCTTCTGGACTGCCAACACATGAGTTGTCGTTAAAAATCGGAATCCCAATAATGCTTTTAAGAAATTTAAGCCCTCCGAACATGTGTAATGGGACGAGGCTGCTTATTAAAGAGTTAAAGGAGAATTTAATTGTAGCAACTATTATCACTGGCCCAGCAGCTGGTCAACTGGCTCATATACCGAGGATACCGATGATCCCGACTGATCTGCCAATCCAATTTAAACGGCTTCAATTTCCGGTTAAAACATCTTTCGCATTAACAATTAACAAGTCCCAAGGCCAAACCTTCGAATTGGTAGGGATCGATCTGCGAAAGGAATGTTTTACTCATGGTCAACTGTATGTTGGACTATCGCGGGTCGGAGCCCCTGAAAAACAATTTATTTTGATGCCACAAAATAAAACAACATCAAATATTGTTTACAGGGAAGCTCTATCATAATAAAAGGCTTTTCTTTTGACGATATGCCCTCTTTGTAACAATTAAAAAAAAAAAAAAAAAAAAAAACTGCAATTGAGAAAACAAAAAAAAAGTATTAAAAAAAAAACGCAAAAAAATACACAAAACAATGAAAAAAGTACAAAAAAATTAAGTTATATCTAAGAATTAAATTTCCTATTTTGTTTTAATTCGACGCGAAAAATTGTGAATGTTTCATATTTAGTACCCGTGCGAAGCCGGGACGGGCCGCTAGTATTCAATAACGCAGAATTTATAAAAATATTTTGAATAGAAGAACATTGTCCTAAATTTCCAAATGATTTCATAGACTAATTAAGTATTTACCTGTCACTAATATGATATCACAGTACCTTTAATAATACAGCTTCGTTCTGGCTGTGCTGAGTTCTGTTCTGATCCACCATACTATGGCTCCATAGGTTAGTGTGGGTCTTACGACGGCAGTGTAAAGCCATCTGGTTACCTTGGGGGAGAGTCCCCATGTTTTTTCCCTAGCATTCTCCACGCTAAATAGACGCCTATGGTTAAAAGTGGCCAAGTGCGAGTCATACTTGCGCAACACAACTTCAGGGTTCCGTACAAACCTGTAATAATATAATAAAACAAAATATATTTATAAATATTTTTTCCTTGTGTTATAATAAGATGTCGTTTTCACGAAATTGCAAGGTTCTTGCTAGCCGCATCCCTAATCCCTAATAATATTATAAATGTGAATGTAAGTTTGTTTGTTACGCTTTCACGCGAAAACTACTGGACCGATTTTAATGAAATTTGGAAAACTATACCTATTAAACACCCAGTGAAAACATTACAAACACTTGACCCCTCGGCGAGAAACGAACCCAGCTACCTCTTGCGTAAGCGGACCTTCGCCCACCGCACCGCTGAGCCAGGCAAACTATTTTTATTATATAACAGTGAGAAAAAAACACCGTATTAGATATTATTTTTATTCATTTAATTACCGTGGAAACTTAAAAATAACATCTGTAATGAATGAGTCAACTACTTAAATTATATTGTATTATTTATTTATTTATTAAGAAAGGAAACCTTCCTGCTCGCGTCATGCTATACGCCTTTTGTCTACTACCCTATTGTTCTTAATATCCCACAATACCACAAAAGGAGGGTATAATGTTCCCGTATGAAGTTACATTGACAATTGGAACAAGTTTGTAGAAACCTCTTTTTTGTCATTCACCTGCAAGCCTTAGCCAACTATGGTTGTGAGTAGTAGTAATAATGTGTGATCTCTTTTGGTTCTTGTAAGTTAGATAAATTAGCGCAATGTTGAAGAAAAAGGAAGTGCCCTGGGACACTTTAGTTTATAAGATTTATATTTTTTTGTATGTTAGTCTATAAGGTATATGTTTATATGGGCCTTAGATGCCTGAAATAAATGATTTATTTTTATTATTATTATTATCTATACTAATATATAAAGCTGAAGAGTTTGTTTGTTTGTTTGTTTGAACGCGCTAATCTCCGAAACTACTGGTTCGAATTGAATAATTCTTTTTGTGTTGGATAGTCCAGTTATCGAGGAAGGCTATAGGCTATATAACATCACGCTACGACCAATAGGAGCAAAGATATAGTGGTAAATGTGTAAAAAACGGGAGAAATTGTTCATCTTTGAAGCCTTCTGTTGCGGCGAGTACAACGGTTCGAGAAACCTTTGCACCCGATCGCCAAGCCAAGGGTCAGTGTAACAACGCCAAGCTTCGCGGTACGCTAGCTCAAAGCTGAAATTCAGTGCTACACGTGGCACTCGGCAAATCCGGTCTGCACCTGCTGTCCGGTGATGTGTCGAGGGGTGTGAAGTAGATGACTTTCAAGTAGCTGCGTTTAACAGCTACCCAGCGCTGTAGTGGGAAACCTCACTACCGTGACTTTCCTAGAGAAAATCTGAGAACTCACCAGAAATCCCAGGAGATGCAGTGAAAATCCAATGTTTTAAATAATGCGTTTATTAAACACACTCACAAACACTAGATTTATCTTTCAGTACTTAGCACTAAACACAAACACTAAGATCACAAATACACTGCAAACACTTTTCACAGAGCGGATCGGAACTTAATTCGCGACTTCACTTTTCACTTAGGATCGTTATTTTTACCAAATACAAAACTTGAACACACTACTTAAATAAAAACACACCTCAACTGAGGATTAGTACGGGCATTTATACTATGGTCGTATCCCCACTTTAACTATGAATTTTCCAGAACAATAGTTCCGTCCCGCTCTTACACTATACGGCTTGTCAGCTATCTCGCTCTAAACTTTCTGCGGCGTTCTCGAATATACGGGGCGAAGTACAACAATATATTTCTATCTCGTTCATTAATCGAGAATAGTGCCGCTATCTCTGTTTTTCCTTTCGATTCCTACGCGAGGTTTCGAGAACATTCTTTGTAGGTTTTATACTAGCTAATGGAACGAAAACTTTCCATTACTTTCTACAACCTTCCATATGATTCTAGAATTTTCCACGGTTTTCCTATATAATCTACAAGGCTTCTATGGAATTCTAGAACATTCCAAAACATTCGATTTGTAGCTCGGACGCTCTATATGTGAATATTAGTCTGACAAGGCGTATTTATAAAACTTAAACCTAGTTTAGCGTTCTTAACCTAGACTTAAGCTTATCGGTCGCCAACATCCTCCCCCTTTGTGTAACACACAATTACTTGCATTGGCGACTTGTCTGCCGTCGTGAAGTACTCGTTGCACCTCCGACGCGGCGTCGCGTGGCTCTCGCTGGGTGTTCCGCTGCGCAGTATCCACGTGGCCATCCTAGGGCTCCCCCTTCGTGGGAATCGCGGTGCTACCAACCTTCTGTATCTAGAAGAGCGCGCCCTCAGCCACTGTTCTTCTTTCTTCGTAGAACATTGTATGTTCTTGATCCATATATTGGAAGACTCTTCGAAGGTTCGAATGTCTTCTTTTGCTGGAGTTTCATTCCAGACGCTCGTTGGTGTGATTCGGCTCCACATGAGCGCCATGCCAGAGTTCATCTTAAAGCACTTAATGCCCTCTGGTGCAGTTGGAGAGGAAACACATTTCTCCCTTTTGGTGATGAACTGTATGTTCTTCGGTTCCTGGTTCGTCTGACATGAAGACTCGACATACAGAGTCATATTATCGGAGGCGGCATGTTGTCGCTGCCTGACCCACTTCTCCCGGGTACGCTCTTTGATCACCCTTCCTGCTTGACTGATGTCGGCATTTTCAATCGTTTCATCTGTCCTATCCTGTGGATAGCAACCAACTTCCGTATCCAACGGCGATCGGCAAGATCCTTTGTTCGGCGAATCGTTCTTGAATTTGTTTGAGGTTGGCTCATCTATTTCTTGGTCGCTGACGTTGACATAAGCGCATGTCTGACTGTTAGCAGTGAGAGATGCATCAACTCCGTGCAGCACCCAGCCCAATTTTGTCAGGGATGCCGCTGGTTGTCCTCTCTGACCTTTGCGCGTTGTCTGTGACACTATCAGCTCCCAGTTATCCTGTCCGATGAGCAGTTTCGGTACCTCCTCTTTGTAGTGCAACTTATTCGCGATTTTTCGCAAATGGCCATATTTATTCACCATCGTCTTGTCGATTTTCTGAGACTTTATGTGCAAAGCCTCCACCGTTTGAACTGCTTCTGCGGTTCTTCGCTGTCTCGTATGTAGGCCTCTTAACCGTAGATTGATCCTCATAGAATCTTCATACCTAACGGTACTCTTGCCTACTGTCTCAAGAGATAAGGTTTCTCTTGGACCTCTGAGTCCTATCTTTTCTGCCACCCTGCGGTCTAATAAACTAACCGTGGACCCTTCATCTAGAAGAGCTAGGATCTGTACCTTCCCTTTAGGTCCATAAACTTCCACTGGAACCATCTTTAGGTACGCTCTTCTTTGACCTTTTACGAAGCAATTGTTAGCTACCTCTTTCTTCTCTGATGTGCCTCTGGATTGCTGAAACGCGTTCTTTTGATCGTCGTGCAGCAGTCGATGATGCCCTCTGTGGCATCTTGCGCACGGTGCTTTCCGGCAGGTCGCTCTTCTGTGCCTACTCTGAAGACATTTGAAGCAGAGCCTCCTCTTCTTCACAATTTCCCATCGTGCTGACACTGAAGCCTTCAGGAAATCTTTGCAGTGATCAATGTAGTGGTCCTTATTGCAGTGCGGGCAACGAATACGCATTCCATTTTCCACCTCAGCTGTGACATGTGTAGCTTCATGCCTCACTGCCGGCGAACGATCAGCTTTCCGATTCAAAATCGGACAAGTGCGATACTTCTCGTTCTGACTATCATAAGTAGCGTGCGTGGCTTCGCGATGTACAGTTCGTTTGCGGATTGATGACAGGGCCGCGTATGGCCCGCATTGTTCCGCTTCTCTATTCAAGAACGTAGACATTAGCATCAGGTCAGGTTCTTCATACTTTGCAGCGAATTTAAACCAGCTAAACTTCAAGATATTTGGTAACTTCTCGATTATTTCTGTTATCATTTCCGGTGAATTCAAGTAGTGTGACTTCTTCAATCCTTTTATCGCAGCCACTGCATTATGGATCGTGTTAGCAAACACACAAATATCTTGTGGATCTTCAGTAAGCTTGGGTAGATTTTTCAGCTTCTCTAACTCAGTTAAAACAAGAAGTTCTGGTCTAGCGAATCTTCTTCGAAGTGATTCCATCACCTCCTCAGGATTACACTCTGAATACAAAATACTTTGCACAGCATCCAGAGCGGGTCCTTTTATGGCTTTTCGTAGCCGAGCCATGTTTTGTACGCTGCTGAAAAGTTCCTTTGTTTCTTCGTACACCGTCTTGAAAGCTAGCCATTCATTACATTTACCATTATAAGTTGGAAGATCGTTCATAAATGACGGTATACAACTTTGCGTTCGTGCTGAGTTAAAAGCTTTGACAATGGCATTGGCTATTGCATCTGAACTATTTTCTTTTATTTCTTCTCTGGACTCTACCTCTTTTTTTATTTTCGAAGATGGAGTTCGATATTTTGTACTATAATTTTCCTGAAGTCCCTTTGCTTCAAAAATCCTGTCATCATGTTCGTTCTCATCAGGTAACTGGATCTGAGACCTGACCCACCTTTTGACATCTTCTTCTCTCCCTTCGGGCTCCTCTATAGCCGAGTTTTCAGTTTCAGCGTTCAACTGAAACAATCCACTTTGTTCGTCGGCTAAAGCAATTTCTTCTCGTTCAATAGCCAATGCTTCTTGTTTAAATTTAATAGCCATTTTTTCCTGTTGAAGCTTAATTCTCATTTCTTCTTCTTTAAGTTTAAAGGCCATTTCTTCTTGCTTCAACGCTAACTCTTTTTTTCTTAGCGCTATTTTGTTTTCGAGAATTTTCTTACGGTGTTCCGTATCAGGGTCAGCCTTCGAAGAACACACTGACGAAGGACGAGTTATTTTCGGTTCCTTCCCAGTTTTATCTGCAAGCACTTCCAATGGTATGGCGGTACCGATCATATCGCCTGTCATTATACCTGTGGGACCCGATGACTCATCAGTCGTTATCGTGATTCTCATGGCTTCTATGCCAGAGGGCTCCTCCTCAGGTACACGTCGAGACGTGTCTTTTCCACTTCTCGTCACAGGCATCATTAAAACTGTTCAAACCGTTTCGCCGTGCAGTACGTATATCCACTCACTATTCTATTCACGGTAGTAACTACAGCTACCACCTGAACCCGTCACTAGTATCCAATGATGCAAATCCGGCTCGAAGGACCAGCTGTTGCGGCGAGTACAACGGTTCGAGAAACCTTTGCACCCGATCGCCAAGCCAAGGGTCAGTGTAACAACGCCAAGCTTCGCGGTACGCTAGCTCAAAGCTGAAATTCAGTGCTACACGTGGCACTCGGCAAATCCGGTCTGCACCTGCTGTCCGGTGATGTGTCGAGGGGTGTGAAGTAGATGACTTTCAAGTAGCTGCGTTTAACAGCTACCCAGCGCTGTAGTGGGAAACCTCACTACCGTGACTTTCCTAGAGAAAATCTGAGAACTCACCAGAAATCCCAGGAGATGCAGTGAAAATCCAATGTTTTAAATAATGCGTTTATTAAACACACTCACAAACACTAGATTTATCTTTCAGTACTTAGCACTAAACACAAACACTAAGATCACAAATACACTGCAAACACTTTTCACAGAGCGGATCGGAACTTAATTCGCGACTTCACTTTTCACTTAGGATCGTTATTTTTACCAAATACAAAACTTGAACACACTACTTAAATAAAAACACACCTCAACTGAGGATTAGTACGGGCATTTATACTATGGTCGTATCCCCACTTTAACTATGAATTTTCCAGAACAATAGTTCCGTCCCGCTCTTACACTATACGGCTTGTCAGCTATCTCGCTCTAAACTTTCTGCGGCGTTCTCGAATATACGGGGCGAAGTACAACAATATATTTCTATCTCGTTCATTAATCGAGAATAGTGCCGCTATCTCTGTTTTTCCTTTCGATTCCTACGCGAGGTTTCGAGAACATTCTTTGTAGGTTTTATACTAGCTAATGGAACGAAAACTTTCCATTACTTTCTACAACCTTCCATATGATTCTAGAATTTTCCACGGTTTTCCTATATAATCTACAAGGCTTCTATGGAATTCTAGAACATTCCAAAACATTCGATTTGTAGCTCGGACGCTCTATATGTGAATATTAGTCTGACAAGGCGTATTTATAAAACTTAAACCTAGTTTAGCGTTCTTAACCTAGACTTAAGCTTATCGGTCGCCAACACCTTCCGTTGCGTGCGCCGTGAAAACGGTTCAAGATACACAAAAAATATGTATGATAGAATAATAGCTCTTTTAATGATCTAAAAAACAGTCCGCGATAGTATATGTCTATCTTTTAAGATTAACTCACAAAAACCGTTTTTATGGTACCTAATTTGGTCGAAATAATTTGTTTAAGTTGTATCAACACAATAATATTAATCTTTATTCAAATAAATATGTTGTTGGTTAAGAGTACTTCATCCATTATAACGCGGGTAGCACCGCATGGCACAGCTAGTTAAGTATATAAAGACACACGTATATTTTTGCAGTCATACCGAATAGTAGGATCTATATTATTTAATACTGTTGGTTATCAATTTCCTGACTTATTCTTAAATTCTTTATTGCACACAGAAACATAAACAAATATTAGTTAAAAACATAGGTCATGTACAAAAGCGAGCTTAACCCTATTAGAGTTTATCATCATCACCCAATATGATACACACATCATGATCACAGTTTGATACTGTTTGCAGCCGGGTTCGTCCGAATGATTGAGTATGAATATGGGACTAAATAAATAGTACGCATAGAAAAGTATAGACTTTTAGTACCTGCTACTGGGTGTATATTTGCAAATCTTACAAATAAAGATTCCAATTCTCTATAATTCTCCAATTCTCGAGAAACATGAAAATACCTAATACTAAAGTTAAACTTATTAATATAAAAAAAATGGATACCCTAATGCCGCCAGCAGACCTTCCCCTTACAATACAAGCACTGGACTCTGGACCTCAAACCTAATTTATAAGATGTGGTACATTCCACACGAAGAGCTGCAGATCTCCACCTTGATTGTCTAAAGACAGTAAATAAGGTTTAGGTTTAGGTTTGAAAATCTTTATTTCTCATTAAGAATTTACAATAATTCGCTTACATGAGAAACCAACTTATAACTATATATTTTTACGTACAGTAGCGTGTAGATTTAATTTAAGGTGATCATCAACATAATGTAAAGTATGATGTTTATAAAATGTATTATAAATGACAACAATAGAATCAAAACTATGAAAGAAAAGCACAAAATTGCAATAACAAGTAAATTTTTATCTTTTTATATAATACGAGGGGGTAGGCACACAAATTAGTTCATTCGGACGCAGTTACAATGAGATACCAAACATGGAGTACAATTTATGGATGCGGCATATTGTGAAGTTAAGTCCGAAGAGTAGGTTAATTAATAATAATAATTTATATTAAAAATATTTTTTTAGTTTTAGTTTTAAGTTATACTTATTTGTTATTTTAATTTATGTTATTTTGTAGGTAAGATATATTTATAAAATAAATATGAAGAGGTAAGGTAAGGTAAACAAAATTTTGTAAGAAGTACGTTTTCTTTTAGAATCATATTTTATTTGATATTATAAAAAAAAAAAACATTAATATATTTTATTTGATATTATAATAAATATTAGTATATATATTTTTAACGTTTTCAAAAGTAACTTGTTTTATAATGTTTGTAAATAACGTGCAATTTTAATAATTTTTTGAAAATAAAAAAAGATTTTGTTTCTTTTATAGTTTTTGGAAGTTTGTTATAGAGTTGCGCGCCTTCGTAGACTATAGTTTTTGTTCCATATTTTGTACGGTGAGTTGGTAACAATATGTTATCTGCATTTCTTAAACTTCTTTTGATTTGATAGTTTTTATTTAGTGTAATATTCGAGTGAATAGTTTTGTCTAGTATTTTGCGAATAAGTAACATAAGTAACATAACATGTTTTATAAACGTAAGTTCTTTTTACATCCATAATTTTGGTTTTTTCATAAATTTTAATCGTTGATGTGTAGTACTGAAAATTAAACAAAGTTTTTACGAGTCTATTTTGTGTTCTTTGAAGCTTATCTATGGTGGTTTTAGAGGCCGATCCCCATAGCTCAAGTAAATAATCTAAGTGCGGTTTTACAAGAGAGTTATAAATCATGTGACGCACCTTCAGTGGGATATATCGACCTATGCCACGGAGAGCCCCTCTGAGTGATGTTAATTTTGATTGTATGTTCTCAATGTGTGGCTTCCATGTCAGATGTTTGTCTATTATTAAGCCTAAATACTTTTCGTAAGCCATACGTACTTCGGCAACTACTTTTCGACAGCCGGAAACCAACCCGATCGAACATGCTTGGGACGAGCTAGGGAGATGCGTAAAACAACGAAACCCTCCCCCAATCACGCTTCCTGAGCTCAAAACTGCTCTCACAGAGGAATGGGAGAATATTCCCCAGATAGGCAAAGAGGTGTTGGACTGCAAGAGTGGCAGCTGCACCAATATCAACGACCTGGGTGCTGTGGCGTACACTAATATATCCGCTAAGAACACTGCTAGGTGGGTTTATATCAACTTTTTTAACCCTCGACCAAAAAAGAGGGGTCTATCATTTCTTCTTAGTTCTCTTAGTTATATCTGGTGGAATAGATGCGTGTTGTTTCAGAACAGTGCTCATTATGAAAAGTTGGCGAACAGATAATACTTCACATAATTTATAGAGACTGTTATTAGGCCGAGCTCGCCTGTGATTTTTGTCCTATAAATGTCAGTGTCATTGTCATGGTACAAACAAATGTCAGCTTCAAATTAGTGGGGAGACGCAAAATGGCGTTCAACTCGACACTGGCAGAATCGTAGCAACCAGCGAAAGGTGCAAGCCATAAAACCAAGAAGAAGAAGAAGATTAACATTTTTTTCACTTTATAATTTTATTTGACTCGACACTGGCAAATTGTCGCTTCAAGCGCAAGTCTAATTACAAGAAACTGAACGGAACAAATTAAAGATATTTGTATCACGCTTTTTCAAATCTTTTTCCACTTTTTTCAAAAGATTATCAAATGTAGGTACAGTCATTCTAAAGTAGTTAAAAAATTTTTGTGGATCATTTCTTAACTGCTGCATTAGAGTTGTAATGTATTGAATAATAACATATCATCAGCATGTAGTAGTCGATGCTGGTCATAGGCCATTCTCTGGTGGTAGGCTTCGGCCGCGGCTTGTCACCACCCTCCGGGCTGGGCCAGTGCGTGAAGCGATTTTTTCGTGTTTCGTAACTAGGTGTGAGTAGTTCTTTATATATATATAAGTAAACTAAGTACTCGAGCATAAAGTTCGTAGGCATTTACAAACCTAACATTGAATTAAATAAAATAATTTAAATGGGAAATTCCTAATAGAAAGATTTATCAGAACATAATTTGAAGATTTTTTGATCACGCACGGCTGAACCCAATAAAAGCATTCTTTAATTCTAGTGATCACTAAACAAGTACTTAAGAGAAAAGTATTTTAAATGGTAAAGTAAGCCTGTAGTTAGCATTGGCATTGTATCGGATTGAAAGATAAAAACATTTTTTGAACAATATTATCTTCTCATTTATCTATCTATACTAATATTATAAAGAGGAAAGGTTTGATTTTTTGTTTGTTTGTTTGTCTCGAATAAGCTCTGAAACTACTGCACCGATTTAAAAAATTCTTTCACCATTCGAAAGCTACACTACCCCTGAGTGACATAGGCTATATTTAGTTTTCAAAAATAATATGATTTCTTACCAAACTCCGATAATGTATAAGTTTGACGTGTCTGTCTGTCTGTCTGGGACATCACAGCTCCCGAACGGTAGAGCGATTTAAATGTAGTTTTTATGTATGAAAGGTGAGTTTCACGCGAGTGTTCTTAGACATGTTTGATGAAAATCGGTTGTCCCTTTTAAAAGTTATGAGGGTAAAAGTGGGGAGACGCCGACGCGAATAATTAACGGCGTCATACACCGTTAATTATTACCTAGCAGTTTAGAGGAACCTACTATTTGTGAGGTATCGATTAAAATAAAGCCTATTGTTTAAAATTATTATAAAAATCTTTAATTAGCTTTGTCTCATGTAACTAAATAAAATGAATGAATGCCTTAATTTTAACTATTGTCTACCATTAATCTTATGTAAAATCAAAAGTTATCCAAGACCACAGATTTTTCATACCTTAGAGTTAAAATAATGATAGTATAAATTAAAATTTATGGGGATGTGTTGTAAAAAAATATATACAATGTATGTATGTAGTTTTAGAGGGGTATTTATAGGTTACCAAGTAAAATTACGTAAGACCACTCAAAAAATATATGAATCACTTTTACACAGTTTATTACAAATTAGTGTCTAACCTTAAAACAGTCTCCATCAGCACACCACTACAACACTTTTCACTTTTAGAGGTCTAGTCGCTACGACGCGCAGAAAACAGAATGTCGTGCTGAAGTCGCAAGTCGTTATATTAGGTTAGGTTTGACAACCGGAAACGACTCAGTACTACAGCTAACCATTCACTTAGTCTTAATAAATTAAGCGATACATTTAAAATTAATTAACTATTGTATAAATAATAACATAAATACTGAATATTTATGGTTACATTATATACATTTTATTGCAACAAAATCTTTCCAACCTAATTTATTTTTAAATGATATCGTTTTCCAACTATTTAAAATGATTCATTATCGGAATAAAATAACTTAGTACAATGGATTCATTATAAATTCTGCACTTAATTAATAGTTATCCTTACAGCTCGGCCATCCTGTTGGAGCTAGTCCCTACGCGAGAGAGATCTTAATTGTTAACAAATATTTTTAAATCATATTTTAATTCACAGATCACAATGACAATGCTTTCCTAATTAAACTTAACTAAAATGAACTACATCTACCGTGTTAATCTAAATAATTATACAATGTCACTTAAACATGATGAAAAACAATATATTTTTGATCGCTTATCTAAGTCGTTGACTTCAGCGATGAGTTTTGCTAGCTTGGATCTGCAAACGGAGCTACAATGCTCAGTTAATATGCCCATAGACGATCTTACTTCTCCTCATCGCTTGAGCCTAACACCGGTCATAAGAGAGAGCAAAAAAATTTTAAAAAAATAAGTTCATTTATTTAATTTTATAAAGAAATCAGAAATAACAATTTATAAATTATAAATAATACAAGAATAAGCAAAGAAAAATGTAAATGGAACATGGAGGAAGAATTAAATTCTTGCTACAATTTGATAGGAAGAAATTCAAAACAGATAATATGTCAGGCAAATTTGTTTTCTTGGAAAAGGAATTGCAAAATGTGTCTGGTAAATACCAGCAAGCTATGATAGAGGCTAAAAGACAATTGCCATAAACTTAGTAAATACGTAGACCTAGTCAATAATACATCCATTTATGTACAAGCTTGTAGCAGCAGCACTCAAACGGACCAGCCAGACACCTCACACTCACACTCTGCCTCTCACGCTGGCGCAGGACAGGAGTTGGCGCTGACTTTGTAACATGAAGTCATTTCTCCTGTGGCGGCGCCTTCGCCTTCTCCGATGTGAGCTGAAGGCTTAGGTTTACCATCTACACAGTCTACGGTAAAGCAGGACACCTGCTGTCAGACCCAGAAAACTGTGATTTATTCAGATAGGATTGGCAACGGAGTGGGCTCACTTTTATATGACCTTTTGACTCAGATTGTGATTAATAACTGCTTTATAAACGCTGCAACTAGTACTATCACGAATTGTATTGATGAGGATGTTAGTTTTGATGAATTGACCACATGAATAGTACAGTTAAGTGATTAAACAAATGTTAAGCGGTTGGATATTTTACAGCTTTTTGAGGTATTGCTTCAAAAATTAGAATGTGGTCTAGGCAAATTGATTATATTATGTGCCTTGCCATACTCAAAGTCATTGAGTATAAAACAAAATAGACGCTTTATATTTGAACTAATATTTTTATAAGTAACAGTTTTTTTTTTTGATGAGAGGTATCTTAAGATATTATATCTTTAAATATATCTTTGTATCTTAACAACCAGAACAAGAATGTTCTTGCTAAATATTAGCATACAATATTTGTGGCACAGTTATAATTATTCTATAGCAAAGTTTTCTGACGAGCCCTATATCTTTAGCTAGTTATTCTGCTAATGAGGGCGTAAATTTAACAAAGTTAGCTGACCATAATTTAGACTGACTTTGCAAACTTGCAGTTACCTGTAGTCCACCAAATTATCCAAGGTTTACCCAGCAAAATTCTGAAATTAGAATTATTTTGATATTGTTTTAATGTAGATGTTATGTGCATACCTCAGAACACTGGATCACAAGTAATCAGTCAATACCATATTACAGTAATTATTCATGTGCTAGTAGTTTCAAACGAAGTACCGCTATTAGAGGCGGAATTGTTATTCTGGTTAAAAACATTCTTAAATTTAAAGAACGTAAGATATTGCTAAGTGACGTGACGAGACGTGTTGAGTGATGTCTTGTGTGGAACTTAAGCGACATATTTGTGTTTGCGTTTATCGAGCTCCGATTGCGGATCGGGCAACCTTCGAGTCTACCATGGAGGATATAAGGAGGATACCAAGGAGGCCTTACTGAAAATATTTACTTGTAATAAAAGTATTATTGTATGTGGAGACATTATTAATAATACTCTTGCAGACAGACTAATTAATTAAATTGTTTTAATATGGTAAATAATTGTATGCATAAATAACATATCTACCTCTCAGTCTCCAACAGTAAAATAGTAGTCAAACATTTTAATTCAGACCACTATGGTCAGAGTGTTAAGTTTTATATTGAACGAGGTCATAATGAGTTATTAGAATTTACATACAGACCCATAACCAATAAACAAATGAACGTATTTTATATAAAAGTAGAAATAAATTATATGATCTGTAGTCCGAAAGAGAATCTAAACTAAATGATGAAAAATTCATCACATAATGTCAGGAATTACGGAAAATTGTTTAAACAAGTATGCTACAAAGCAAAATCTAATTTTCCTATGAATAAAATTATCAACTCTTCAAATAAAGTTAAAGCCTCTTGGAAGCTTATCAATAATGATAGGCAGTAACCCGTAGTAAACAGATAAAGTTAAAAATTAATATAAATATCTTAGTCAAAGATCAATCAAAGTCAATGATGATATTGCCAATGCTTTTGAAAGTTTTTTTTTTTTTTTTATAATATTCCGAAAACTGTAACACAGTTATTAAACTCATCTACTTCTAAGGCTGTGGAACTATTATAGGCACCCGTTGATGCATGAGCTGAAGTCTTTTACTTTACTCATGAAACTGCTGGCTGCATAGTGAAAACATTCAAATATCTCAACATCAAATACAAAATTTAACGCACATTTTAGAGCGCAGAATACTATCGAAGTGTACTGTGATCTCTACAAGGCCTTTGATTGTGTCTGAAAATTAAAAATTATAAATAAAATTCTTGTTAAAAAATAAAGCATTACGGCATTCACAGCAAAGCCCTTGAGCTTCTATATTCCTACTTGACCGATAGAATTAAAATGGTTCAAGTAGGTAATGAAAGATCAGGATCAAAAATTCAATTTAATGGTTCCACAAGTATCAATACTTGGGCCTCTTTGTTTT
Source organism: Gymnoscelis rufifasciata (assembly GCA_929108375.1). Lineage (NCBI taxonomy): Eukaryota > Metazoa > Arthropoda > Insecta > Lepidoptera > Geometridae > Gymnoscelis > Gymnoscelis rufifasciata. The sequence goes on along the minus strand of OV815319.1, from coordinate 1,571,875 downwards.
AGGTATATGTAAATGATCTCCCGTATTTCGCTAAAGACCTTTGTGGCATAGTCTTATTTGCTGATGATACTTCTTTCTTAAAACGATGATATCTTCTTTCGAATAAAAATAATTCGGACGATGTAAGTAACTTACTGTCAGAAGTACTTACTAAATTGGTTTACTGTTACTAATTTACTGCTAAACACAGAAAAAAAACTAAATGTATTACATTCAAACTCCCTAATGTTACAGAATTTGCTACAAAAATCATATTAAGCGATGGAATTCTCGAGCTCGTTGACTCAACAGTGTTCCTAGGTTTACATATTGATTCTGATCTACAGTGGAAACTCCAAATTGTAGACCTTGCAGGTAGACTTAATGGAATATATCACAGATGAGGGTACGGCTAGACTGGTTTACTTAGCCACTTTCATAGTATTAACACGAGAGGTAAGGAAAAATTGCTAATTCCTACCATCAGACAAAAAAAAAAAAAGAAAAAACTAGGCAAATAATTTATGAACTATATTATTATAGTTAGTTTTGAACTCCAAAATTTTCCAAAACCCACAGAAAGCTGTAAGACATATTTTCAGTCATTAAGCATATTAACGTTGCCGGGGCTCTACATTTTCGAGGTTTCCGTCTTCGTTAAATGTAACCTAAATTTATTTGAAAAATACCGTCACACACACGCAGTAGACGGGATGAACTGCGCCAGTGCCCTGTTAGAGCAAACACAGCACTAGTGAGCAAAAGTTTTTTTTAGGAATGGCACCTAAAATTTACAATAAAATACCCAAAAATATAAAAGAGTTACAATTGACAATGTTTAAGAACGAACTCCATAAACTTTTGACCACTAAATGTTATTATCACGTAAATGAGTTTTTGACTGATAAATAAAATTATAATTGAAATTGAATTTAATTGAATCTGACATATAGAATGATTTTACTTATAATAAATCCGTAATTTAATTCCGTAATTTTATCTGTTTTTCTAAATATTTTCCTTGAATTATTTACATAAAAAATTTGCATGCTCTAAATAAACAAAACATGTATGGAACTGTAACAACTGAACATCTATTTGTAATTAAATTGTAACCCATGTTTGCAAATAAACATTATTCTTATTCTTAATTGTAATAACTACAAAATTGTAATAACTTATAAAGCTGTGTTGTTCGATTTGCTTTCTCAACTCAGTATAAAACATTAAAGCGAACTGTCAAGACAATGTTTTTTTTTCATAATACTTTATTTTTGTTTAAAAAAAAAATTAGTTTTATTAATTTTAAGTTGACCCGTCCATGTAGGCCATGTGCTTCTAAGGAAAAAACAAAGGTTTTAACTCTGACTTTGACTTTGCTCCTAGAGTTGCTTAAACGACGGTGCCTACGCCTAGTCTCACGCCTTACTTCGACACAGCTTGAAGCCCCTCATGGGCAATGATCAGATTGATAATTTCGAAATATCCTCGTTCTTATAACGGTATCCCCTCGTAATGAATCATCGCCCCTCATGAGCAATGATCGGGTTTATAATTTCGAAATATCCTCGTTCTTATAACGACATAACCCTCGTAATGAATCATTGCCCCTCATGAGCAATGATCGGGTTGATAATTTCGAAATATCATCATTCTTATAACGATGTCGTTGATCCTGGTGGTTATTTCAATAAATATTTGTTCCTATAACGACTTTCCATTCCGGCTGAATCACCTCCCACATGGATATGTACGGGGGACCGGGTGATGCCTGGTTCAACTGTCTCGATATGTCTGAAACTCAGAATAAACGATTGAGCTGTTGTTCGATACATGTATAGAGTTTTCTGTATTACCAGTGGGCCGCCCCAGCCTCGCACGGGTTTTTATTCAATTTCTTTCCCCGGCAATTATTCGATTTTTTTTTTTTTTCGTCTTCTAAACCTTCGCTAGGCCTCCACGAACATTTTAAAACTAAGACAAGATAAATCTTCGTTCGTTCAGCCGTTCTTGAGTTTTAGTCAGACTAAAGAGCAGCAATTCATTTTTATTCATAATAGATTTAATAATATTGAAACTACCATGTTATGTACCATGTTATGTCTAAGTTTTGTAAAACCAAACTATGGAAAAAAAATGATTTTGTATCTTGTATCACACATACGTCTCTCCACATGGATTACTTACACGAAAGTACATACCTGTCTCAAATATGTGATGCACACATGTGACACACACACGTGATGCACACACGCGACACACAGATGTGCTACACACATGTGACACACACATGTGCTACACACATGTGACACACACATGTGACACACACATGTGCTACACACATGCGACCACACATGTGACACACATGCGCCACACATGTGACACACATGCACCACACATGTGACACACACGCGACACACACGCGACACACATGTGACAAACACGTGACAGACATTTAACCTACATAGACCCACAGACTTATGTAGACGTTTGTTTATGTAATTAATTGATCAAAGTCAAGAAATTTATTTTCTTTGCAGCAGAAGTATGCAGACTTAAACAAGTAAACATTAAAATTTATTAAATTTATGAAACTTAAAAATTGTTGAAATTAAGATTAAATGAAATACTAGTGAGAAACGGTTGTATAAAAATGTTCTCTATTTTTATAGCATAAAAGCGAACTTTGTAGATTTGCGACACTGATGGGAAACCCAAAATCCACAGAATTATTTTCAGAAATTTCCATTCAATTCCGGCGTTGGTAGATCCGCAAAAACATTAAAAAAACCATCACTCAGTAAAATTTGCCATAATTCTACAGCTCACTGGTCAACTCATTTTTCTAGTTATTAACCAGAAAAGTATTTGGAGCTATTGAAATTGCTAATTGACAAATATTATTATAAAATTGACGACTTTTGAAATGACAAATTTTAACTTTGGACTAACATGTAGGTATTAATTTTGATATTAATTTAAAAACTTATTTGGTTATATTTTAGTGACTTGCATGCCATTTATCATAATTTGTACACCGAAATTGGTAATACATGTTGATACCGACACATATATTTTTGACTGTAAACCATACATTTACACATGTTTCTGCAAATAAATGATATTTATCTTATATCTTTATCTAAAAAAATATATTAAATGAGAAATAAAATAGATTTTTAGAAATTGCGCATTTAAATTTTAACGAATTGCTTTGTCTATGCGCTTCAGGTTTTTGAGAAGCTACACGACCGTACCTCTGTTTTTATATGACTTAGACTTAAACACAAACTAAAACTTTTACTTGAGTGTTGCTTTGCGTTACGCAGTAAAAGGAATAAGGTATAATAAGTGCTAAGAAATTAGTTATGGCAAATTATTATGTCTTCGGAATACCCCTTTAAAACCCACATAATTCCGCCGCCCACTGGCGTGATGAAATTAAGGTAACCGTGTGCAAGTAAACAATGACCTAATAATAGGTTCAACTTTATATACAAGCAAGATTGAGCAGTCTTACAAAATTATTATTTTTTTGATTAGTTGAACAATTTACGTTTACTTTAGTACTAGAATTGGATTTTCTTTAGCTTGATATCAAGACGACATGGTCAGAGGCAATTTGTAGGCAGGATGCCCAAGTGATTTTTGTTTAATATTTGAGGCTAATTGATATGCAACTTACAATTAGAAACAAGAATTAGTACTTCCTATTTATCAAAGCAAAAGATGAAAATGAACTTGAAATGAAAAAGTAAAAGAAAAAAAATGCTAATATTATTATATTACATAAGTCATTGGTACACAACTTTTTGTTTGCCATTTATTATGATATAGATGATAAATCTGGACAAAAATCACGAGTGCTATCCCACTTCTGAGCTTTTAGAGGGGTATTTATAGGTTACCAAGTAAAATTACGTAAGACCACTCAAAAAATATATGAATCACTTTTACACAGTTTATTACAAATTAGTGTCTAACCTTAAAACAGTCTCCATCAGCACACCACTACAACACTTTTCACTTTTAGAGGTCTAGTCGCTACGACGCGCAGAAAACAGAATGTCGTGCTGAAGTCGCAAGTCGTTATATTAGGTTAGGTTTGACAACCGGAAACGACTCAGTACTACAGCTAACCATTCACTTAGTCTTAATAAATTAAGCGATACATTTAAAATTAATTATTATTATTTATTATTATTATTATTATTATTATTATTATGAGCCGGTATCATCCCACTGCTGGGCAAAGGCCTCCCCCCATTCTCTCCAGGCATCTCTTTCTAAAGCAACCGTCATCCAGTCGGCTAGAAATCGGTCCAATTCGTTCCGCCATCTTTGTTTTGGTCTACCGCGTCGCCTTCTCGCCGTATCAGGGCACCAATTCGTCGCTACTTTTGCCCACAGCTCTCCTGGCATACGGCAGACATGACCAGCCCAATCCCACTTTAGCTTTGCGGCTTTCTTAGCTACGTCTGTTATTTGAGTTCTAGCGCGAATTTCGGTGTTACGAACTCTATCCGTTAAACGGACACCTAAGATGCTGCGCTCCATATTTCTTTGGCAGACCTTGATTTTCGACTTTTGTCGCTGTGTCAAAGACCAACATTGCGCACCATACGTCAAAACGGGGAGAACACAGGTGTCCATGAGCTTGCGTTTGAGGGAGAGGGGAAAGTCTCCATCTTTCATTAGCTCTCCCTTGGCCCAATAGCTTTTCCAGGCATTCTCGGTTCGCCGAGCGATCTCCTTATCCTGTCTAGAATTGAAGGAAGCTATTTGACCAAGGTAGATGTAATCTTCCACGTAGATCAATTCTTCGCCGTCTAGCTCAACTCTGGTTTTTACGCTGTTGGTCATAAGCATAGTTTTTGTGCGGTTCATCTGTAATCCAATTTCAAGGCTCGCCGTGCTTAGTTGTTGTAACATAGACTGTAACTCAGAGGCTGATTTGGCAAAAAGGACAATGTCATCAGCGAATCGTAAGTTGGTTAACCTTGCGTTGCCGATTTCTATGCCTTTGTCTTCCCAACTAGGCATTAGCTTTCTAAACAGTTCCTCCAGGGTACTGGTGAATAGTTTCGGAGATAGTGGGTCCCCTTGCTTAACACCTCTCGCGATCTTAAAGGATGGGCCAACGGTTTCAAGGCTAATAGAAGCTGTACTTTCTTTATATATTGTGCGAAGTAATTGTATATATGTAGGATGAATGTTTTGTTTGCTGAGGGCACTGAAAATATATCTGTGGAAAATGCTATCAAAAGCTTTTTTATAATCTACGAAGGCAAGGTAAAGCGGAATATTATTCTCTTGATGTTTTTCGATAAGAATATTAAGAGTGTGAAGGTGGTCAGTTGTGGAGAGACCTCTGCGGAAGCCGGCTTGCTCGGGAGGTTGTTCAAAATTAAGCTGTTCGGATATTCTGTTCTCAATAACTTTTATAAATGCTTTATATATATGAGATATTAGGCTTATAGGTCTATAATTATTTATATCGGCTTTTTCACCTTTCTTATGCAGTAATATAATATTGGAGTGACAGAAATCTTTTGGGAATCTTCCGGTTGAGAGGATGGAATTAAAAAGATTTGTGAGGTATGGTAGTATTTCGTACTCTCCTATTTTCAAAGCCTCTGAAGAAATACCGTCACTCCCAGGAGATTTGTTAAATTTCATTTTTAATAAAACCTTATGTACTTCTGTCCCAGATATCTGAGGGATGTCGTTAGGGCAGTGATAGCTTATAGTTTCTTCACATTCTGTATTTGATGAATTATCTGAATACAAGTTTTTATAAAATTCCGTACAAATTTCTAAAATCTTTTGTCTATTTCTGTGTTTTATTCCTGCGTTATCTTTAAGACTGGACATCCAGGACTTCCCTGATGATGTCTTTTCTCTAACTATTTTTAATGAACTATTATTTTCAAGGGCTATTTGAAACAAGCGGGTCTTAAAATGTCGTAAGTCTGTACGAATCTTTCTTTTGACTGATTTATTTATGATTTTGTATCCTGGATCCTTATAATTAATTGCTTGTCTGATATTTATTAGATTTATTGTATGTTCCGATAATTTCTTTAACTTACTCTTTGGTTGTTTAATTTTACTGCTCGCTTTAAAAATTGAGTTTTTAATTATATCGTACTCTTTTTGAGAGTCAATTTCATTTTTATCTATTTTTAATGAGTTGAAACTGTTTTTTAATTCTAAAAGAAACTGTTTTTTACAAATTATTAATGAATCTTTATTAAGGTTTTTGATTTTTGTTTTTATTATATTTTGTCGCTGAATTTTTAAATTTAAACATATTTTAACTCGAATAGGACGATGGTCTGAATTAAACTTTATTTGATTTATTGTCTGGACGTTTGAAACTTTTGTTGAGAATGGCGTTAAAACATAGTCTATTTCATTCTGGTATAAGTTTCCTGGAGACGTCCAAGTCCAGCGTCTTTCGGCCTTTTTGAGGAAGAAACTGTTGTGTATTTTAAAATTTTGACCGAAAGAAAATTCAATTAATCTACTACCACGCTCATTTCGAATACCAAGACCGTGTGGACCTAGAATGTGGTGACAGTTATCTGTGTCTTGTCGTGTTCCGATTTTAGCATTAAAGTCTCCGATGATAACATTCCAAGTACCGCGATGATCGCTACAAGCTAGGTTAAGTAAATCATAAAAATCCTCGACTTCATCGTCTGAATGTGAGGTTGTAGGCGCATGAACTTGAATTATTGTGATGTGTTTTGTGTCTGTTATTTTTAGTTTGAGTACTGCAATCCGATCTGAGTAACTTAGGAATTCTAATATATTATTCTTCCATTTCTTTGCTACAATAAATCCTACACCGTATTGATTTCCGGCTTCTCCGTAGTAATAGAATATGTTGTTTTCTCGTTCTATTGTATCCTCTCCTTTACGACGTATTTCGCATAGTCCCACCACATCCCAATTGATATACTCCAGAGCATTTTCTAACTCAGTCAATCGTTCTTCAGACTGAAGAGTGCGAACATTATAACCTATTATATTCAAAGAGCAATCGGTGTCCGTGTTACGTTTAGCCTTGGTTGTCTGACGGTAGATCGATCTCTCCCGGGGATTCTTAGCACCCCCGCATCACAAGTTAAAATAAATGAAAAATATGATGTATTCAATTTAATTTCAAACTAACATGAGTTACACAATTAATTTAGAAAACGGGTATTATTCATAATAGATATTTATTATATCTACCGGGACATGCACAGCTCAAGAACTGCGCGGGAAACGGAGTACACCTACAGAACTGAAGAGCGCGTGCGGGGTCGCGCCCCGGGTATGTGTGGGATGACGTCACGCGCTCGCGGCTGGTACTAGCGGGCGTTAAAATTAATTAACTATTGTATAAATAATAACATAAATACTGAATATTTATGGTTACATTATATACATTTTATTGCAACAAAATCTTTCCAACCTAATTTATTTTTAAATGATATCGTTTTCCAACTATTTAAAATGATTCATTATCGGAATAAAATAACTTAGTACAATGGATTCATTATAAATTCTGCACTTAATTAATAGTTATCCTTACAGTAGTATCAGTCACCTAACACCCATAGTACCTACAAGCTCTGCTTAGTTTGGGGTTAGGTGATGCTGTGTGAGTACTACGGAAATATTTATATTTATTTATTTATAAAATAACAAAAATCATATTTAATTGTTTCTGGTGTATAAAGGAATTGTCAAATTAAAACTACTAAACTTAGGTATATTGAAATGATTAAAAGGACATGTCATAATATAAATAAACAATATTAATAAATAAATGAATGCTGCTGTAAATTCATATGGGAAGTATAATTATTATACATAACGAATCGACAAGAGATGTACAGTCGTTCATTTATATAATGAGCAAATTGACAGGTATTTACATATATATTATCTGTGTAGGCCTCCTCTCTCTCTCTCTATACAAATAATATTTAAGTAGGTACATTTATTTGTATTTGAACTTTTATTGATACAAATTTTCTGAACCATGAACATGTTTGTAGAAAACTCTTTAGGTGTTTCATACAGTTTGGTGTTTTCATATCTCTTATAGCAGCCACCTTGTCTGGGTCTGGTGAAACACCATCTTTAGTGATAACATGTCCAAGATATTTTACACAATAAATATGGCTAAGGGGATTAGATTTTTTAACAGTACCTAGACATCACAAGTTAAAATAAATGAAAAATATGATGTATTCAATTTAATTTCAAACTAACATGAGTTACACAATTAATTTAGAAAACGGGTATTATTCATAATAGATATTTATTATATCTACCGGGACATGCACAGCTCAAGAACTGCGCGGGAAACGGAGTACACCTACAGAACTGAAGAGCGCGTGCGGGGTCGCGCCCCGGGTATGTGTGGGATGACGTCACGCGCTCGCGGCTGGTACTAGCGGGCGTTATTTGAACTGCTACAGTAAACTTGCTGTACCTTCGTCATTTCTTGTCCGATTTGGATATTTTTTTCACCATAAGTCATGTTTTTTTTATTGTCATCGATCTACATACTTAACAAAAATCGTGACTGATCCTCATTCCTGTTTTAAAACTGCATTTCATTACAAGGTTTTGTTGGCGGTCTTAAATACTGTGTACATTATAATGCACACAACATCTCTAAATAACTAGTGAGTATTTACAATGTTCACTACTTAGAATTTCAGGTTTCTAAATATTTTCTAAACAAATTTTTTGCGAAGTTTCATCTTTTAGCAATTTAAAAATATATATTTTGGTTAATATGATTGGTATTAGGTTGTATTCTTCACTGAAGGATTTTCGTTTATTGGACTAGTGGTTTCCGAGTTATTGAAGCAAATGATGAAAACCGCAGAAAAACTGATAAAAGATGAAGTTACACTCATAGTCAACTAAAGAACTTCCAATATACTGGACTCCTATTTTTTGTTTTATCAGTCTAATAATAAAGTGCTAACATCTTCGGTCTTGTGACGAGACATAATACATTTTGCTCAGAAGAAAACGTCATAGTTCTTGAATGCTTGAAATACTGCAATGAATGAAAAATCTGTGTTTTTAAGGAAATAGGGTCAACCGGGGTTATTATAAGACATCCAATATTTCGGGTAAAAATAAGACTAAGACGAAAGACCTCAAAAAAACTTTATTTATTAGCCAAAATTCAAGTTTAAAATGAACCTTAAAATGTATTTATTAAGATTTTTTACAACTGTTGGGTAATTTTAGTTATTGCTATCATAGTTTTGATTATTGCGAAATTATTTTGGTAGCTTTTGTTCCGGGTTTGTACTTTGTTTTTATATGGCTGATTAAAAAGTTTATTTGATAAATCCTTTAGCCAACAAATAAATTTGAAAACGCACAAGAGACAGCACACTGGAGAAAAACCATTTAAATGTTCTGTATGTGATAAAACCTTTTCTCACAGATCAAGTTTGAGAGTGCACAAGAGTATACACACTGGTGAGAAACCATAACGATCCTTCGACATATAATTTCAAAGAAAAAGTGCCAGCAGGCTATAACTTCACCTCAATTAGCATTACTAATCATTTTGTTTGCTCTGCAACTACGAATCAGACGGTCCAATTATACGGTGTTAACCTTTATTTAGTTTATGCAAATTATAACGGGAAACCACTTGAAATTGAGGTTAGAGATATTGCATATGCACAATAGATTAAAGCAATAAAAATACTTGACATTTAATTGAGAAGAAGCTGTATGAATATTATCCGTAGTAATGTCGATCTATTTTACTCGTAGGGTGACTGAACTTAGTATAACTGCGGTTGAAACTCAGTGGATAAGCTCTAGCATTCTATTGTACTTACTTATACTAAGATTTAATTGTAGGTGTTATGTGAGTACATCGATGTGTTTGGGGTTATCATGGCGCTCTTTTCAGAGCGAATGATTCCCGCTGTTTCTTCACGGTGTTTCTTGCGGACGTAATAAAGTTGTGCTGTGATTGTGTTGCGTTTCATTTCTTCGCTTCATAATAAATATGTGATGTTGTATTTTATTTCCGTCCGGTAAGGTAAGGTAATGTGCAATCAGGTAACCGGTAAGCAGGTATAAACTCCAATCGTGCGTCGTTTATATACGCCGTAGGCCCAGCTTATGTAGCCGCACGATTACAAAATAAATTACAGGATACAATACAATACATTTTATTGGAACGAAGTTCCTTACTTGCAGATTTGAAGAGATAGGGATTTGCTTTATTATTTACACTCTATTTTACATTAATTCTTAGTACAAGGTCACCAACAGCTAATCACAACACAATATACGTTAATAGCGATAGGAAGACTATTAATAGTTTAGTTATTTATAACGTTTAGACGACTTTTAAATATTTCACTTTGAATCGGGGGTTTCTTAAATTTCAAATTTATATTTAGGACTATATCCAGCAGTGGACGTACTATAGCTAAACGAATGACTATGTAGTCATCAGCAGAATAAACTGATGAAATAGGGTCCCAAAATAATACATATAATGTAGCAAAATAAGGCGTAATTTGCCTAATAATTGTGTATTTAAGTTTATTCAAGTTCATTTAAAACTGATGTTGAAAAAATGTACCCCTCGGACTGATAAACAAACCTAAAATCAATTAAAACGTCGTTAAAATATCTTTTGATTAGTGATTTTATTATACATTTTGTAGCTTATTGGTTCAGATTTTGTAACTTAAATTTTATATTTGGTAGGCTATGTAACAACTAGTAGAAAAGTTTAAAGCATTAAAAAAATACGTGCATCTAAGATATTGCAATTATGTATTTGTATAAAAGCCATTAGGCTTAAGCCATAAGGTCATAAGGCTAATAAGATAGATAATTTAATTATTGCACACCAATACTTACAGACTAACTTAAAAATAACAATAAATAGCCACATTATTAGTAGTACAATCGGTGGCCTTATCACTTATATGGGCGAGGGACTCACCGTGTTGTCCTATATAGGCGAGGGACTCACCGCGTGGTCCTGTATGGGCGATAGACCCACCGCGTGGTCCTATATGGGCGAGGGACTCACCGCGTGGTCCTATATGGGCAAATAATTTCAGTCATAAATCGTTTATTGTTTGAGATAGGTTTCCCTCATTTTAGAAGAGTTTGCGTATGCTAGCCATGCTTAGCAGGTGGGTTTGCAGTATTTTAATGATGATTACCAAAAAAAATGAGAATGGTTTTTACGCAACTTTAAATAGACATAGTTCTTGTCAGTCGGATCTAAGTTGAAAACAAACTATAATGATTTTTAAATACCTATTCGACGATGATGATACCCCACATAATGTAGTTGACTGTAATTTTTACAAAATGGCGTCCAATAGTCGCCTCGACTTTCAGATAACGAACATACCACATTACAATCAAGTCTAAAAAATAGTCTATAGACTTCCTCAATTAAGTAGGTACATCGTACAGATGGCGATCTGACACCGAAATAATTTTTGAATGTTTGGTCTATCAGTTCCTGTGATTATCGCGTTCAAGCAAGCAATCTAACAAACAAACCCTTTAGCTTTATAATATAGCTAGTATACCCTATCATATTATAGTGTAAAAAAATGCCTTAATATTAGATAATGAGACCATCGCATTATTGCGGCCACCTTTAGTAGTATTATGCTCGTTCCCTATAAAGTTAAAAAAATAAAAGTACATTAAGTTATTATATTAACTAAGAACATACTTAATATATTGTAATGTTCACTAAGTTTTTTGATGTTTATTTTAATTTAAAAAGAAATAATAAGAACCAATACTGTGACTTTGTCCTTTGAACGGCACTCAAGAATAAGGATGTTACTATTCTTGAGTGCCGTTTGAAGATTAAAGCTCAGCATGAACTACGGGAACTCAGCGCCGTCTTACAAGAATTTAATTGAAATGTTGTCTTAAGGAACCAAGACAGAAAGTTCAACTTTGATCTACATTAATTGCGTTTAATCATAAATATACCAACCAGGAGAATAGACAGATATTAATAACAAGGGTACAAATAGAGGTGAAACAATTAATTTGCATTACAACATCAATAGCTTGTTTGTACAAAACCAAAATGGCGGCACGTAGTTCTCTCTTGCCTTTATTCGCTCTAAGGGGGTGTTCAACCCTACAAATATGTCTGGTTATTGAAAAATTATTGAATGATAATTGTCTTGTAATATTCGTATATACGCTTTTTTAATTATACAATTGAAATTGCAGGAATTTAACCATTGAAACGTCCAGGCAACTATGGTTGCCCAAAAAAATATGGCGTCAAACGTTCAGGCAACCAGTGTGGCCCAGCTGACCTAGTAGACTTTTTCGTCTATTTCTCCGTTGAAATACGTTAGAGTTGCCCGAAATTGTTGCCAGATAGAGCAAAATAAATTTCACAAAGTCGGCATACAATTCATTATTCTCAGAGCTGCTCGTGAAACAATCTTCAAATATTTCCGTCGCCTCCATACGGAACTGTAGCAGGTAGCGACGAATTGCTTCTCGCCTAGAAAAGATTAAGAATATGTTTTACTCTTTCCAAGAAAAAGTATATAAAATTTTCATGTCACAATGTTAGTTACCGTACTCCTCCGAAACTGCTCTACCGATTTTTACCAAATTTTATATGCGTATACAGTAGGTCTGGAGAATCAGCTACTATCAATTTTTCATTTTGCAGAACATTCAATGACCTTGCGATAAAAAAATATCTTACAAAATGAGCTGATTTGTGAATATATATGCCAACTATTTTTTTTTAGATTGCATTCGTGGCAAAGACACGGAAGCATTGCTGGCTGCGGTTTCAAGCGGCGCGGTAGACGTCAACTTTACGGACGATGTCGGTCAGACGCTTCTCGGTTGTCAGAAGAGTAGGTACAGAGTAGGTACTTTGACATACTTGTATATGATAACAAGATTTGATTCCTTAACCTTCTCTTGTATACAAATCATGTTATTCATGGTGAACTTTAGTATTTTGGATCCATATTATATATAGTTATAGTTTATTTTTAAACTAATTGTTTTACGTAGAAAGAGACAAACATATATAGTATCTGTAGGATTGAACGTGTAAAAGAATGAGATGGAATACATTACCTTTAACCGTGGGGAAATGTATCTACGGATATTCAATCCGTAGAAAATGGAGACAATTTATAAGAAGTGCTTTAACTTTGATCAAAACTTTCAAAGTTTTACAAACCAGAGAGAAAGTTTCTGGTTTTTTGAAAAATGGCGTTCATCTGAGTAACATCTTTTTCGCTTTTTATTTTTATTTAACTCGACACTGGCAAATTGTCGTTTTATGAAAAAACATTATCACACATAGTGCCTTCATTTGACCACAATATCACCTGATGTAAAGTGAAGATGTGGTCTAAGATGGGAAGCAACCTATTTTTTTTTATTTAAAAGCTTTGCGATTATGTTTTTATACTCTCATGTTCAGTGCTCTTTTTAATGAATTTACATTCAGAACGGAAATAATAATAAACTCGTGTTAATTCATGAACATTACCAATTTTAGTAACGCCTTAGATAATAGATTGGTAAATCGGTAATTTATTCATCGTAGGTAACATAGGTACTGTACACTTGACTTCGTTTCAATCGATATACCTAAGTATTATATTATCATAATTAAAAAAGTGTTAAGCACTCTGCAAGTCACAGACTACACGACAATTCTAGATTTCACAAGAATATCATCATGGACATAAATAATGTGCTTGTATTTCGTTTGTCGTAGTTTCCTGGTTTCAGTAAGCCCACTGGACAAAGGTCTTCTTAATCCTTCTGTTTTTTGAAAATGCCCTCCTAGGGTTGCAACATTTGAATTAAGTCCAGGGAATTTGCTCTTGAAATCGAGGGCATTTGTTGCGAAGGAACATAATGCGCCTTGCGATATTAAGCCGTGAGGGTAGCAGGCAAATAGGTAGTTCTTTGAGGCGTCTAGTTCTTTAATATACCCTTTCCAGTCTCTCATTGTAACATAATTGGGTACATGAAAGAGATTCTTGAAATGTTCGCTTTCAAACACGTACTTTCAACAGTCAAGGCAAACATCGTGAGAACACGCAATTTCTGAGAACTTTAAAGAGTTTGAAGGTGAATGACACCTGAACATTCAACAATCCTTACTTGGACAGATTGGTAAGTTAGGGTATAAACTCTCTCGTCAAGAGATCCTTGTGACTCAGCGGTGGGAACGTAAATATGGGTGCTTATACTTTTACGGATGCAGAATCTATGTAACTTTCGCATTAAGTTAAAGAAATTTTTGTTTAATTCTCAGAAGGAGCAGGAGGGTCAAAGACATGACATGAGTATTATATAAATTTTATAAATTGCTCTTAATTGTATGTATTGTTTAGTTTTTAGATAATTTACTTACCTACTGATGTTATTTTATTTCTGATTATATATAGTTTAGTTTATTTTTTGTTAACAGAGTGTTCTAGATTTGTTTTTTTAGGTTAACGTGTATCTATTTTTATTTTCATTAGTGTTTCGTTGAGTCCGTATTGTCAGTCTATATAAAGAAGACTAGGGGAGTATTCGATTCCTGCCTGGGATGATTGTCAGATCTGTGGATCATACAATATGAAACATTATGTAGCTAAAATATTGTCACTTAGAGCCTATCTAACTCTTGAAATAGAATTTCAGGCTATCATTCGTAGTCATCCTGACCACCTCTTCAGGTCTTTTGATGTCACTATAAGGCGGTGATTTAATATCCGCCATGATTAAGTTTGTCACTATTCACTTCACGGCATGACGTTACTGATAAATCTAAAATAGGCTGCAGACACGTAGACATTTCTGTGGACGCAAATGATAATCAGGATATAAAATAATAAATTAATCTTTAATTTTCTCCGTCCTCAGATTTGAAGCTGGGATGGATTTTCTTAGGGTTGAGTTGCCCACGTTATGATAATTATAATAGATGAATGGGACTTGCAAATATGTTTCATTATTACGTTTAAAGGCAAATTAGAGAATAATGTAGAAAGGATTGTAAAAACAGAGTGTAGCAAACATGACATGAACATGAATGATTTTTCTTTGGTTGGATTGGTTTGATTGTAAGGGCATACATTAAGTAAGGTCTTAAGTGGAGCTAATCTTCCATTCCTTTATCCAACTATAGACCTGTACAAGAAATGGGAAGTGCTTACTTTTAGACAGCGCTTCATATTACTAACTGTTCTAACAAAACACACTCATTTACATTTCGAACCAGACCTCGTCAGAAACAAGAGAAGGAAAGGCAAAGTGTGTATCCAACAAACTCTGCATTCGTCACGTTCACATAACTTCTTTTGTTTTCTAGGAAATCACCTATTATAATAAACTAAATGGCATTCTAAATATTTATCCCATAAACTATTTTAAATGCAAAGTAAAAGACTAAACGTTTACTAATATTTGGTATCCTCTCTGGGGTTTTTCTTATTCTATCGATGGCTCAAGACTTTAAGAAATTGCTAAAATGGAATGGAATCATAAAAATACCTTTTCTTCTTCTTTTCTTCCTTGTCCTTCTTCTTTTTCTTCTCTTTTTTATGCGACTTCTCAGCATCCGACTTGGATTCTTCCTTGACCTTGCGTTTTTTACCTGTAACAATTACCCATTTAACGATGTTCCTTTCAAGCAGACGCGGCATTGTAATGTGAATTAGAAAGACTTCAACAGCTCGCAGTAAGCAGGCATATACACCATGGCCTTGCCCCTCTTGTTTATTATAGTAATCCATTAGTGATGGAAGCAGCGGCAATATCATAGTAAATGCTAATAAATCTAACAAGAGAGACATGATATGTAAAAAAAAACTAATGTTTGTATAACAATTACAACTACAAAGCTTTTTTATTATTAAGATTCATCAAAGTAACATTATTTTGTTGCTGTACGAATTACTTTTTTTATAGTGTTTTGTAAAGAAACAAAGCGTAATTTAATAATGTTAATCATTTTTTTATCTCCGACACCATTACCCAAACTTTTCAAAAAATACCATACATAATCAATTACCACTTTAGCAGTTTGTTGTGTATATGCTGTCTGCTAACAATATCTCCTATCCTACCTAGTACTTAGGCTTTGAGGTTTGGAGATGTTTAAAAGAAAGACTTGTTGTTGTAGAATGAGAATTCAATTATAGTTTAAGTCTTAGGGCCTGTTTCACCATCTATGAGTAAAATAGCCAATGCTTAAAATATAGAGCAATCTCGGTTAGTCAGTCACTGACTATTTTTGGGTGACTTGATAACTCTATAATAAAACCATTGGATATTTTACCTGGAGATTGGGGTAAAATAACTACCTATATTAGAGAGTTATCAAGTCAAGTGACAACTGTCAGTAAAATTTTATAGCCAGTTATAGTGCTTGTAATTGTTTTGAGTAATAATAAATATTTTTCTTTCTTTCTTTCTTTCTGTATTTGTGCGCTTCCACCGCCGCCGCCACCGGAGCCTCCGTGCGAAGCTGGACTACCAGAGCCTCCTCCGAAGCCACCTCCTAGACCTCCGTTCCCTCCTGATCCACCGCCAAATCCCACAGATCCACTGCCGAATCCACCAGATCCACCGCCACCCCCTGGAGGCCGCGGGATAATCATCCCAGAATGAGAAAGAAACTCGCACCTTAGCAAAATCGTCTGTAACTTTAGTTCATCGCGTTAAGATGTCAAGTGTTTAAGAAAGAGATGGAAGCCTTTGCCTTGCTCTAAAGTACATTATGATAAATATAGAAGATACAAAATCATTTATGTCCATTGTTTGATTTTTAACATAGTACCCACAGCTAGCTTAGTAGAGAAGCCGAGACATGAAGCAGTACCTTGCTGTTACATATTTCTAAACTAAAACGGAATGTATGATTCATAAACATCAGGGCTTAGATGGTAATAGTACTAGTAAGCCCAACTGTAACCATGGGCTAATTTTATAAGTGAAGTTTGAATGCAGTGATCTTCGCTCTGCGTATTACTACCACTGAGAGTAACTACCTAATTTGTGTATAAGAAATTAACAGTTAACCGGACCCCTTTCGTGGTATTTGTTGTTGGGTATGGTATCAGTTAACTACTTTACTTATATATGTCTCATATATCTCCGGACTAAGCACACAATATAATCACTTAATCTAGTATTGTTTGTGAATATGAGTGTTACAATTTGTATTCTAGTTAATTTCAAATATCAAGTATGTGGCTTAAGAATGGTTTGATGATATACAGTTCGGCATGCCCATTAAGTATTACAATCACAGCTATTGTCTGTACTGATAAGAAATTCAGGACTTCATAGGCGTGATTTTTCAGACATCTGTCAGGAACGCATTCTCTGAACGGCCGAACTATAGTGCAAGGAACTTATACCCAACCTGGAATAGAGAAAGACGTGGAAGTCATCATGGATGCGTTTGTCTTGTTTGTTGATGAAGGAAACTGAGAAAGAAGATGAGATAACGTTAGTCGATTAGATATAATATAGTTTATGATGATATAGAATAGATTCATATTCATTTATTTTAATATCATACAGATGACCAGTCACATTTTACATTAAATAAATACTTAATATTAAGTACCTACAAGAATCATCAAAAATAACAAATAATAACGCATGTTCCAGAGTGAATGAAATGAAGAATGTTGAAGTACACACAAGGTTACAAATTAAATCATTGGATTAAGAAAATTTCAGCTCTTTTTACCCGACTGCGCGACGCAAAGGAGTGGTAATTAGTCTATGTGTGTATGTACGTCCCTTTCTCAAACAAATTTACCCATATTCTTTCTGTTTTCTTCCAAAAAGCCCCCATGTAGTCATCATGCCTATGACCATAAATATTAATTTATTAATATATTGTGACTTGAAACATATTAAATAAATAAAAAAACAGGTTAAATATAATTATACATGTACTTTTCAAATATTTTTGACATAACAGGTATAAGAGAAATGGGCCTATAATTTTCCATACATTCTTTGCTTTGTTTTTTATGATAATAATTGCAATTGAATTGTTATTACTATAAATTAGAATAAATGTAAAATGATTAAATTACTAAAACAACTTTATAATATAAGGGGTTGGTGAAAATGTATGGCTGTGTGTATTTTTTAATGCCACATAAAAATAAAAAAACCTTACAACTACTGCTGGGTAAAAGCGTTCCTTCTCATAACATGCCCAAACCACGCTAACCTATTACCTCTCAACTTATCCGTAACTGGTGCCACTTTCAAACTTCCTCTCATATGCTCGTTCCTTATTTATTAATAAATAAATATTTCCGGAGTGTTTTCTATGTATCATATGTATGTATTTACAAAAAAAAATGTATCTATGTAGTATATCAGTCACCTAACACCCATAGTACAAGCTCTACTTAGTTTGGGGTTAGGTGATGCTGTGTGAGTAGTCCGGAAATATAAAAAAAAAAATATATTATCATTTCGAATTCAGCTCAAGATGCAGATGCAGCAGGAGAAGGTGGTTGTAGCTGCCTTGCTACCACTTACCTGCTTACCTTCAGACTTGATACTATCACCATTTTGATACACTGTTAGGACAGAAATTGAAATAGGTTACGCTTAAGCAATAGATAGTAGAGTATTTATTTACCTTCAACCTCTTTCGTGAGGTTATCAGCATGTTCAGCTGCTGCAGTCGTTTCAGACGAGATTGCATTGTCTAGTGAATCTACAGGGTAAGCAGAAGAAGATAGAATAGAAACCACGTGCACCCAGTGATAAGCTAATTGCTAAATAAACTAAATTATTTGAGTAACTATCAAATATAGTTGGCTTAAAGATGCAAGATCAAATCATAAGAAAAAAAGGGCAGGGTATTACTTTGGAGCACTTAATGCTCTAAGGGGTAGAAAATAAATGGGTAAATTAATGTCAATAAAAATCAAACATAAATTAAGAGTACCTTTAGCACCACCGACTAGAGACGAGCCTTTCTCATATACTGATCCCGCAATATTTTTCGTTGTATCTACACTTGCATTAATTGTGTTTGCTACACTATCTACAATAAACGAAAATATTATAAATATATAAGAAAACATGAAGAGTAACATCTTGATGGTATTAAGTTACCTTTGGCTGTGCCTATTGCAGTTGTGCCTTTTTCAAAAGCTGATGATGTTACATTTTTTGTTGTATCTACAGTTGCGTTAACTGTGCTAGCTACGGTGTCTAAAATAAGAAACGTAAATTAAAATAAATTCAGCCTTCTTAATTTAATATAAACCTGTGTGAAAGTAAACCTACCTTTAGCTGAACCAATTAATGACGTTCCCTTATCAAAAGCTGTTGACGCAACATTTTTTGTCGCATCAACTGTTGCATTTACAGTGCTTGCAACGGTGTCTACATCAAATTAAAATAAATAAAATTTGGTATCTATGACATCATAAATTAATAAGCACAGAAAAAAACAAAGATACCTTTGGTACTACCAATGAGACATGAGCCTTTATCTACAGCAGCAGCTGCTAGGTTTTTAGTTGTGTCTACTGTCGCATGTACTGTGTTTGCTACGGTGTCTAGAATGATATAAAAGAATGAAATTACATTGTAGCATAACATATATAATTATTGTTAAATGATTATGTACCTTTAGCTGAATCAAAAGCTGATGTGCCTTTTTCGATAGCCGAAGAGGCTACATTTTTAGTTGTATCAACTGTAGCCTGAGCGACGTTTGCTACGGTGTCTAAAAATTATATTTAACAATGAAAAATTAAAATAAACATAAAAAAACTAATAAAAAATATAACATAATAAACTACCTTTCGCGGCACTAATAGCGGCTGTGCCTTTTTCGAAAGCGGACGAGGCAAGACTTTTGGTTGTGTCTACTGAGGTATGAACTGTGTTGGATACTGTATCTACAAATTATTTAAATAAAGTAAGACAGTGTTGTATGTATATAGTGTGGGGACATTTTCATGTTTCATGAAAATGTCCCCACACTAGTATATTTGCAGATTTTCGGTTTTCCTTACCCACTCTCACCCCCATAACTTTTAAACGGCACAACCGATTTTCATGAAACATGTCTAAGAACACTATCAAATGAAATTGCATCGCATCCACATTACAAAATATTATGTTGTTTAACGTTTAAGGAAATTAAGGCATGGGAATCGGGGGTTTTTCTTAAATTTTAAATTTAGATTTATGCATATTATTTTTAAATAAGTCTTAATGTATGATGTCCTGCCGTGTATAGTAAGTAAGTGCATACCCAGAAATTCTAAATTTTACACACTATAATAAGAAGCGGTAACAAAGTGCTTTTGTATTGAAAACACATATATTAAACTCATATTAATAATATTGTTGTGTAATAATAATAAATAACTGTTATATTTTTTTTATTCTTCTACTGCATTATTAGATTCTTATGTATAGGTAATTTTAAGTTAAATTTAGTTTTAGTTTTTAATGTGATATGGATTGACATTATCTGAAATAAATGAATAATAATAATAAACTTAGCCCTTCTAACAAGAGCCGGAAGATTTACAAACAAAAAAAAAAGGTGTGTGTGCGATTCACACACGGTAGAAGTGAAACTTCAGTAAATCGACAAAAGAATGAGATGAATAAAAAAATTTCTGTGCAAAAAGATTTTGTTCGGGCTGTCACCCATCCAAGTACTGGCGTTCCGGAAAGTTGCTTAACCTTGTTAGCGTTTAAGATTGGCTTACCTGACGTATTTCCGTTGCATCCGGTCTGAAATCACAACGATACTAAAGAAGTTTCACTTCAAAAAAAATTAAGACATTCTTTAATGCATTTTTGACACTGAAACCCCTGAAAAACAACAAAGGGGTAGAACAAAAATACTCGCGGAAGGCCTCGATGGCTATTCGCTATAAATACGAGTACATATTATAGTTATACCTTATACATATAATTTTTATTTTTAAAGCTCATTCAAAATGGAAAACATAGAAATAGGCTTGACCAGGAATTTTCATTATTACGAGCGAGGGCTACAGTTAATGAAAATTCCTGGTAGTCAAGCCAATATGTTTTCAATTTTGAATGAACTTTCATTTTTTCGCGAATAATATTTAGATGTTTTTTTGTTGTACCAAATAGGAAAATGCTTAAATTGGTTGACTTTGTGTTTTGGGACAAATAATTGTAAATGTAGGTGAAAGGTTTCACATAGTGATTTAAACAGATTATATCATTGAATAGTAATTTATTTTATGTATTTATTTGTTGCATCATGTGGTTAATATAAAGGTGTTAACATTGTAAGTTCCCTGACATGAGCCCCGTTGGGGCATTACAACTTCATCTTAAGATGTATCCTAAACTATATTTACTTAAATAAACTATCTTATTATTAGGAACAGTTGGTAAGTATTTAACATCATATATTAAAAGAAAAAAAAATTTAAGTTAGGTAAGTAAGGTATATTCTGGAATTGAACTGGAACTAGAATTTTACAATAAAATTTATATCAAATTTAAATTATGTATTAAAGTTATTTATAATAATGTGGCTGGTGATGAAAACATTAATTTTGTATATCTATTTTATTACGGGATTATTAATAGTCTTTTATTGATAATATTATTATACGTCACAATTACATTTTGTTTGCACTGGTTAATCGAACAATATCAATCACACAAATAATCTGAGGCTTAGTATAACAAAGATATAGATAAAGTCAACTAGTAACTCCTACGAAGAGCGTTTGCACAGAGCAAACGCCAAAGAAAGAATGCCACCTCTACTCTACCCTAGACCGGTCGGCTGACACCGACCGGTACCGGCCGCAGGTAAACATCGCGCGATCGAGTGGCGCGAGCGCCCGCTCACGCCAACGGACATTTTAAGTTGATTCTATTATTATATGGATCACAGTATCTCCTAGAACGTCCAACTACAGTTTGGTGAGGATAGGAATATTACAATAACAAATCAAATTAAATCAAAATTACAAATGTCAATATCAATCTATAAATGAAAATTAGTCATAGATAATTTACATCCTCACAAACTATAGCACTTATAATATCAGTAGTTTTTTATTCAACATTATCCGTTGCTCATACACTGTAATCGAATAATGATGAAATAGGTTTTCCTATTTTAGGCGTCGTTCAATTGCAGTGTGTACAATTAATTACCTACCTCTGTTATTTTTGATTATTTATTTATTAATTAAAAAGTTCACACCAATACATCTCAAATTAAAACATTCTCAAAACCCTTGAGGCTTTGTTTAAGGGCTAATTTTAGCTATGCAAAGGGAATGAAATAATAAAAAAGGAATAAGATATATACTGAAATTAAGGAGATTATCCAATTTGAAATAATTATTTGTATTATGTTTATATTATAGTCTCCGGTTACTATCTAATGTCTTTGGCTCTTTGTTTTAAGTTTATTAAGTAATTTCTATTAAATTAAAGAATTTCTATAAAATTAAAGAATATTTCTATATCTCTATCTGAGCGATAAGCAAACTCTTTGCATGATGCATGGAGTAAGTGTAATAAAAAGAAAAACAAATATAATAAAAAAATCGATCACTCATATAATTTGACTTGGAGTAGTGGGTCTTTCCGTAATCTTTTCAATCCGCGAGCTGTTGATACCAATGAATTAATCGCCCAAGGGCTCTATTAGCAAAATAACAGTTAAAATGTGTAGCGTAACTGTATTTTTTTAAAGCTAGAATTCTATTATTATGCTATTCGAAAGAGCAGAAAAAAACTAAAAAAAACTACATACTCAACTTATTTTACGTGTTTTGGTGGTTAACCCAATTGGACTCCAAATCATTGCCCCACTTTCTAGCCTACTTCTTACTAATGCGTTGTAAAGCACTTTGACGGTGGCTACGCTATAAAAATCCTTACTTTGACGTAGTACAAAACCGAGATTTCTAAAAGCATTTTTACAAATATGAATAATGTGGTTTCTAAAATTAAATTGCGGGTCCTTTTTTATTCCTAAATCACGAACAGATTGTACAAGATTAATATTTGTCGATCCAAATTTATAACTATTTACAACTTGATTAAGTGCACGTCCATATGTAATAGTACAGCACTTAGATTCATTAAAATATAGCTTATTGTCATGACTCCACTGTACTACACGATCTATATCACTTTGCAGTTGCCCAATACAGTCTGATCCAACGTCTTGAGACTTTAATAATTTTAAATCGTCCGCGAACAAAAGGCAAACAGAATTTTGTATGACACTCGGCAGATCGTTAATCATTATCAAAAACTCAAGGGGGCCCAAATTGCTACCTTGACTTACCCCTGAGTTTGTATAAAATGCATCTGAATGGTGCCCACAGAAGTCAACATACTGCATTCTATCTTGCATGTAGCTTGCAAATAATTTCAGCAATTTAAAAGTAAACCCGATAGAAGCCAGTTTGGTAAGTAGCACATCGTTATCTACGGTATCAAATGCTTTTTGAAAATCGAAGTACGCCGCGTCTACCTGTAACCCATTGTCCACAGCTGGGACCACGTAGGTCATAAAGCTGAGCATGTTGCTATCTGTACTACGACCCGGCCTAAACCCATGCTGAGCATCTGATAACTGATGACTTACTTGTCTGTAAATGAGTTTATGCAATATTAATTATTATTGAATATTGATAAAATCCCATTGATGTCTTTGATTACTAGCATGAGGGCTTGTATGGTAGGATTCTGCACCGCGGACTGAACAAGGGTACCTATCAATATATCGCAGGATAATGACGAGCGGAGGATGTTGACTGTCAACAGGTACTATCGGACTGTAACTAGCTTTCACTTGTATATCTAAATCATCAATGTTGGACAAAACTAAATCTAGAACGCGATTATTACAATTCATTATATTATTTACTTGATTAAATCCACAATAAGCAACAAAGTACTCATAGTAGTTGTTTATATCAGTTGAGGCTGAGTGTAAATTGAAATCTCCTATAACTAACATTTTATGATAGCGAGAACATAGTTTCTCGATTTCATTAAACAATAACAAATATTGCTGGTCTTTACTGCCAGGGGGTATGTATACTACACATAACACAAAAATATATCTACTATTTTCAATTACCATAGAGCAGACAAACTCAAACACAAACTCATTGACGTTGATAGTTAGCGCAATACTTTTCAAGTCAAGGCGAGGCGGTGCCGCGGCTAGTAAAGCGCCTCCTTGTTTCCGTCCATCCGCACGATCACATCGATGAACTGTGTAGCCCGGCGGTATTAGCTCGCCATCGCTAAATGAGTCATTCAATCCCGTTTCAGTTATCGCAAACAAGTCCTCTGTAGATGCTAGCATGCCTTGGGTAAACGAGTCCAATTTAGTTCTTAAGCCTCGTACATTTTGGTAGTAAATGCTCGTACATTGGTAGCGACGCTTAGTGTGACGGGGATTTTTAAGATTTGACGACGTTGTGGTTTGCTGTGCTTTTCCGAAACCAATGCCATTCAGCAAACGCAGCATTCACAGGCCAGACGGAGCCAGAAGATACCAGTTCATAGACGCTCTCTGGTACCCCTATTATAAAAGATGAGTAGTCTCGTTTACTCTTCGGTTTAATTTTATCCACTTTAACCTCAGAGGTTTTACATACCGATTGGACGTGATCTTTTAAGGCTTCTTCAGTAGTTTCGGGGTGCAGGAACCAAACGTGTAGGTACTTTTTCCTTTCTACAGCTACAATAGCGTTCATCATGTTATTTTCCCCTTTTTTGATTTCAGAGAGCCTCTTACTTGCAGTCCAACCTCTTATCTTCATAGAACCAGCCATCTCAATTTCATCGTCCTTTCCTCTTTGAGCATTATGATTTTGCAATGACGACGTATCATTTGCTGATACAGGAAGCGAAGAAGGTGCGGCAGATGACTTTACCTGACTTAATGTTTTGTTCGTTTTAAGCGGCTGTTTTTTAGGTGGCAACACCGGGAACTCTACTGATGACGAAGTCCCGGCAGGTGAGATTGTAGCTTCCAATATATTGTTGCTGGCAAAAGCCCCTAGTGGAGGTTGCATATAACGGATTTCAGATTCTATAACTTTGCTATGGAGAATTTCTACATGTGCAGCATATTTTTCGAGCTTGGATTCATAGGCCACAATTGTTTTAACTGCCAATGCTAAATGTTCCTTAAGTGTTGAAATTTCCTCTCTCAAGCTTTTTATATCACAAGATAAGTCCAACTGCTCTCCTTTCAATTCCTCATCCTGTCTAGTTTTGGATGCAGGAACCTTCAAGCGGTACGATATATTAGGTTCACGCAGTTTTTTATTGCTACCAACAGGCGTGTGGCTGTTATCACCACCACGCTTGGTCGCGCAAACACATTCCGGGCAGACCCATGATCCAGGAGAGTCTGGTCGCCTACTGCTCCCAGTACATAGGAGATGGAACAGTTTATTACATTCCCCATATGCACATTGCAAGTATTCTTCATCCGAAAGGACAGCAGTCCCACAAGCTCCGCAACTCATACTGATCAATAGAATAAGCAAGCAACCAGTGTAGAATGCTATTATAAGTGAACGGGCGCAGCGTAAAGCGTAGTGTAGCGGCAGCTTAATGCGGTTGTGTGCGTGCGCTGCGAGCGATGGGTGCGATGATTCACCCGTGCACCCACTGCACCAAGGCAGAACAAAGAAGCGACGCGCACAGGCCGGTGACAAATAATGCCAATGTTAGCAATATTTTAAAATGTTTTTGCTGATTTCCACGATGTTTCTTGATAGAATTTTATGAAACTTACGCCACAGTGTAGGGGTCTTCACTGGCCTGATTGATATCACACTATCACTGATAGGGCTAAACTTTTGAATTCAAAGAATTTACGGAGCACTAAAGCAAAGCTGTTGCCTTAACGACGGCCGAACGACGAAAAAAAAAGAGGTATTATTATGTATAGATATTATGATTTTAATCACATAGGCTTTATATTTTATACCCGTGCGAAGCCGGAGCGGGCCGCTATGTTTTTATATACAACGTTCACAGTTTTTCAGTAGTGTATTTTATCTATGTATCATAAATGTATGTATTTACCTAAACTTTTTTTAATCTACCCGCATTTTTACTTACGAGTACTCGAGTATATTTGCAGATTTTCGGTTTTCCTTCCCCACTCTCACCCCCATAACTATTGAACGGCTCAACCGATTTCCATGAAACATGTCTAAGAACACCCGGGCCAAACTCACCTTTCATACTAAATTGAAATCGCTCAATCCGATATATACGGTGATGATGATGTAAGTGATTACGCATATCAATTACACAAAGAATCGACTGTCACTGTAATGTGGTAGTGATGATTTCCTTATCGATTTTGTCTATAGTGACAGATATATTCAGTTTAGTGGAAACGCGTTACTTTTAAATCAAATCAAGTAGGTTATATTCTTTCTTAATTTCAGCTTGTTTTATATTATAGTCACAAATAGTCGAAATTCGAACGCTCTATAAAAATCCGAGGAAGGGTGCGGTTACAAGGAAAATGGAATTTCGACTACAGATATTAATCATCATCTCTGGCTTTGTTATTCAGTAAAATCATCAATATTTACAAAAAAAATTCGGCCGGACGTTTCTTTTTCACTTGGATATCGTCTTACAAAGATAGCTTTTACGTTTTTGTGCAGGGAACTAAAACAATTGACGAATTTATGGTCCTCTCAACGCGTTTCGTTGTAACATAGTTTTGAATATTATATATAAAACTAGCGGCCCGCCCCGGCGTCGCACGGTATAAAATTTTCTCGAAAATTATTCGAATTTTTCTCGCCGTAAAAACCATCCTATCTCTCAAGTTGGATCGAACTGCACATGGTGTGCGAATTTTATTACCGGGTAATCTGCTCACTATTTCTAAACAATGGGACAGGATACACGGAAATTTTAGTGCTATGGACAATGCCCCACTGGTGGGGCGGCTTGGTGGGGGAAGCGGAATAATTCCTAAGTATTGAGAGGTACATTATCGAATGATTTAAAGAATTTTTTTAAATTGGTGCAGTAGTTTCATAGCCTATTCGAGACAAACAAACAAACAAACAAACCAACAAATAAAAAATCAAACCTTTCCTCTTTATAATATTAGTATAGATAGGACAGACAGTGCAATTCTCGGCTCCAGATGCATAAGGGCGGATAAATGATTTTGTCATTTTTCAGGAGAGCCAAAACAAAAATGTCACAATAATTTGGCCATAATTACTATTGTATCAAGGTTGGAATTTTCGTATTTTTTTTGTGTTTGACAGGATACTATACCTTTGTTTTTTTACAATAAATAATACTGTAGCACTGTTCAAAAAAATCTAATAATCGATTTTTCATAAAATTGGCATCATGCGACCTTATGCCTGTAAATTCCTTGCTTTAAGCTTAATATCGGTGGGTGTATGAAGGATTCGACTTTATGCCTGCGATTTCTGCCTTTACACTTGAATTGTATCTCGTGATCCGACGTTATGCCTCAACATCGAAGTAGTAAAGATAAACTCTCATCTATTAATATTTCTTATTGCTTCTAAATACATTAGTATTATGTTATGTTATGTATTGTGGTAAAAGGTTGTAAATATACATAATAAATGAAACAATAAGCATATCGGTTTAATTTTTATTCAGATGCGTCTAAACTACGTAGGTACTTTTACCTATTTTAATCAGCTTCGGGGAAATCAGATGCATTTTCGGAATGTATCAGTTTTTTGTAATAATTGTGAAACTCTGCCGGTACCCACTGCAAAAGTGTGATTAAATCGTTATATTTTGCAGTGGATATCGGCTTCTCATTTGTTCTCAATACGGGTAGGTCATCGGGGAAGGCAATACCCCTTGAAGCATTGCGTACCAATGATATTTCAAGAAAAGCTTCTTGGGAAAAGTCATTTTTATAAAATAGTATCCCAGGCTGTCCTTGTTTCAGTTGCAGCCATACACAATCCGATATTTTGAATACATTTCCGTCTCTATTTTTCTTCCGAGGTACGAATGGTCCACCCCTTTTAAACAAAGATGTGACATCTTTGAAATGCTGAAGTTCCATGTCAAATACTTCAAATTGTTTTCTACCTCCACATGTTCGTATAAACTGGGACCAGTCTCGGGGTATAGCAATTTCCATTGTTTTCAGCTGTTTTTTCTTTCTCTCTATTTGTGAATGTATTTGATCAACTTCCATGTGTGTGTGTCCCTTCAGCATAAATTTGTGATTGATGACTTTTATATGCGGAAATTTGTAGAGCAGCCATGTATATGCCATAACAATCATTAAATTTCGATTTTGGCCAGCACAATTATCTGACCATAATGTCAACTCTTCAACAGCTTCTAAGTTATTTCTGTTCTCTTCTGCCCAACGAATAAGACAGGAAGCTATTTCGTTTCCTCCTCTTCCGCTTATATTTTCTGACCAAATAACATTTGTAGCAACATTACTTGTTGCATCATAGATTGTCAAATTCAAAGTCCAGAGTTTTCGTAAGTAGAAAGATTTGCAGTTTGTCAAATTGGGTGTCGCCAAGCATTTTTGCAAATCAAACATCAACACTTTTTTCTTTCCTGAACAAATCAATGCGTCTGTTTTGTCTGATCTTTTTAAGTTATATCTTTCTTCCGCTGCTTTGTTATGATTTTCTTTTTCTTTTTCTACATCTTCCTTTTCGGCTTCACTCGAGACATCTTGCAATTTTCTTGCGAATCCATCACAATCGTCACATGTGTCTACTGATGGTAATTTGAAGCTGAAATTAAACTTGGTATTGAATATATTTCGATATAGCCACTCTTTTCCAATCAAATCGTCAGGAGTTCCATCGTTTATCTTCAGCTCTCTATATTGTCTATACATTGTAGCAATGTTTAGTTCTGGTCCCAAAAATTTTCTACCACTGCTCTCACGAGAGTAATGGCTCTCGTAAGCTGGATACGAATTTATATGATCCATTATTGATTGAACCATAGGTTCGGGTGATTTGTTTGCAGGAACGTGCTTCCCTCTTAGATCTGGCATCGTCAAGCCTCCTTCAAGTTGTTTTTTTAAACTGACTTTCAAAAATTTTTCGCCTATTGACAATGTATTTAAAAACATCACTTTGCATACTTTTACACTTTCTAAGTCCACAGTAAGTTTGTAAACGTATGAGAATTTTCTTCTGTCTGTCATTAGGTCACCGTCTGTTTTCATTACTTTTTTAGTAATTTTCGTTACATTACTTACTATAAACTGCCGTCGCTGATCCCAACTACTGCATTTTTTCCAAAACTGTTCAAATATTAGCGATCTTTTTTCATGGGGAATCTTCTCATAACATTTAGATTTGCAAAAACAAGGAAGTTTTAACATGCGACTCTCGACTTCTTTTTTTTTTTTAGCCACAGTTGAAAGTGTTAAGTCTTTGAACGTCCAGGAAAGCACGGGAACTTAGCTTGGGAATAAAACCACGGGCGTACAGTACACTATTTATTCTGGACTGGTGATCCGAAACATAAATCGATCTACCCACTATATTATATACATAAAAACAATCTACCTACATTACACCTCCCTACTAAAATAGAGGCATTACTATTAACAAAAAAAACTTATATAGTAATCGCTTAACCTAGGAAACAATAATACTTAACTATACAAAATAACAACACACTCAAGCCGGAATACTGTTAATCTAATCGAATTCAATACAATATCTTTTTGGTGGTTTACGTACTCTACTCGGGCGATCCACGGGTACTGGCCCTTCCCGGGCCGGAGATGGCAGCGGAGGCACTACTGTGGGCAGAGATTCTGTAGATCCGGGTATTTCCTTCTCTACAGTACCTCCCCCTTCTATTTCACTGACTGCCTCGCTCCCCGCTGCTACCTCCGGGGCTGGCTGCGAGTCCACCCTCCCCCCGTCGCTCGACTCCGATGGGCCATCCGGGTATATAATACTAGATCGATGCGATTTCCTCCGAACTTGATCCGTATGTCTAGTTAGATGTCGACCGTCCTCGCTATTAATTACGTACCTACGTGTACCTTCCGTACTTACAACCGTACCTTTCACCCATTTGTCTCCCGCCCCGTAATTCCTAGCCCACACTCGGTCCCCGGTCTGGTGCGCAGTCGGGGCCGTCCCCGACGCTCCCGCCTGCCGCGTCTGCTCGCGCGCCACCTGCTCGAGCCGCGCGCTCTCGCCCCGCAACAAGTCCCAACGCGAGCGCAAGGTTCGACGCTGTAGCAGCATCGCTGGACTTTCCCCGGTCGTGCTATGTACCGTATTCCTGTAAGCTAGGAGATACGTTTGCAGCGCGGTGTCTACATCTACTTTATCCCTGATAGCTTTTTTAATAGCTCGCTTGCATAGTTTGACTGCATTTTCCGCTGCCCCGTTGGAAGCCGGGTGATAAACTGGCGAAAACGATTGTTTTATACCGTTTAAAGTTAAAAATTCTCTAAATTCTATGCTAGTAAAAGGAGGGCCCTGGTCAGAAACTACTTCCACAGGAAGACCGAATCGCGCGAACAACGTTCTGAGCACCTTGATTACCGAAAAGGCTTTTGTTTGAGTCATTTCTACAATTTCGATCCACTTAGACGTAGAATCTACCAAGACAAGAAACGTCTTTCCTAACAATGGACCTAAAAAATCTATATGCAGACGTGACCAGGGCTGCGGTATGTATGGCCACGGCTGCGGAGTCGCGCGCGGTGGCGCCGGCGCCTCGAGCGCGCAGGTGTCGCACTGCCGGCACGTCTCCTCAATATCCCTATCAATGTTGGGCCACCACACGAAACTGCGTCCTAGCGACTTAGTCTTCACTATGCCCATATGACTACAATGCAACTGCTTTAAAATAGTATTTCGTAAGTTCGCGGGCACCACAATCCTATAACCCCACATTATGCAATCTCTTTCAATGTAAAGTTCATGTTTCCTTACAAAATACGGCTTTTATTCATCATCTGTGCAGTGAGCTGGCCAGCCCGACTGCAAGTACATCAAAACTTTGCCTAAAATTATATCTCGAGCTGTGGCTAGCCTGACGTCATCGTTTGTAACGGGCAAAAATTTCTCGACGAAATTTAGGTACGTAACCTCCTTCCTATTGCGTCCTAACTCGCCCCCATCTGTCGTCTGCGGAAGGCGCGATAAAGCATCCGCGCAATTCTTCGCCGACGCCACATATTCGATATCGTACCTATAACCCGAGAGCAATATAGCCCATCTCTGCAATCGTGACGCAGCCATAGTCGGAATACCTATTTTATCCCCAAATATATATGTCAAAGGCTTGTGATCAGTTCTCAACAAAAATTTCCGGCCGTAGAGGTACTGATGGAATTTACGTACGCCGTACACGATAGATAGCGCCTCCCGATCGATCTGAGCATAGGACCGTTCCGCGGCGGTCAGCGTTCGCGACGCGTAAGCTACGGGCCGCTCCCCTTCCGGCGTGATATGGGAAATGACGGCGCCAATTCCCCGCGCACTGGCGTCCGCCGTGAGCACCAGCGGCAGGTCCAGCGAGTAGTGCACGAGCACCTCGCTGGTACTAAGCGCGCGCTTTACGCGCTCGAAGGCCGCCGCGCACTCTGAACTCCATACGAACTTTACCCCTGTTCGCAGTAAATTATACAAGGGAAACAAAATAGAGCTAACCTTTTTTATGAACTTTCCATAGTACATTACCATACCGATAAACGCCCGTAGTTCAGAAACGTTCTCCGGCGCCGGAGTTCTAGTTATCGCTAATACTTTATCTGGACAAGTGTGAACTCCCTCTTTGCTTATTACATGGCCCAAATAATTAAGTGATTCTGCCATAAAAACACACTTGTCCTTTCTCACCCGGAGACCGCTTGATTCAAGCCGCTCAAAGACTTTATACAAGTTTTGTAGGTGTTGAGAAGTTCCTAAGCCTGTAATGATTATGTCGTCGAGAAATACACCTACATGTGGTAAGTCGGCGAATAGTTGTTCGAGTCGGCGTTGGAATACCCCCGGACTAGAAGCTAAGCCGTACACTAACCGCTTGTACATAAATAAACCTTTGTGCGTGTTAATTACTGTGTACTTCCTAGTTTCATCGAGTTCAAACTGGGCATAGGCCTGTGATAAATCGATTTTACTAAACCTATCCCCCCCATGCAACCGAGCTAATAAATCATCTACTTTAGGTAAAGGATAACGGTCGACTTCTAATACCTCATTAAGAGTGGATTTAAAATCAGCACAAATCCGGATGGAACCATCTTTCTTAACTACCGGTACGATCGGAGTGGCCCAGTCGGAGCGGTCGACGGGCTCGAGGATGTCGTCGCGCACCAGCTGCTCCAGCGCGCGCTCCGCCGGCTCGCGCAGCGCGTACGCAAGCGGCCGCGCGCGCAGGAACACGGGCCGTGCGCCCTCGCGCAGGTGGATGCTCACGGGGCCCCCCGTGAACCGCCCGAGGCCCTCCGCAAACACCTTACAGAATCTGGAACTAAATTCCCTCTCATTAAAATTCAAATCTTTAATTTTACAATGTAAAGTGTCCTGAAAATTATACTGTAATGGAGTTATTACAATGTTCATCTCATTTAACCACTGACGGCCTAACAAGGCTGTACTTCCATTACTTATAATGTACAAATCTAATTTACTTTCCATGCCCTTGTACTTAACGGAAGGTTTTATCACTCCCACTGGTCTAACTAGCTCCCCGGTATAATATCTCAAAACCAACTTACAAGGTTGTATAGGTAATAATCTATGGAACAATTGATTGTACAAACTCTCACTGATACACGATATAGCACTCCCTGTGTCTAGTTCCATATCAATATTATGACCCTAAACGTTAAGGGTTATAACTATAGGTTTGCACTGACCAACTGACAAGCGGTTTATGTCTATAATTACCTCGTCACTGTCACTTTTGTGCTTGCTTAAACTTCCTCTATGCTCCACTTCTACCATATTGTGCGTAGCGCTGGCCTTCCAACCTCTCGGGCACATCTTCTTCAGATGCCCATCCTGATTGCATATCCGACACACATACGACTTGAATCTACAAGATTCTGGGTCGTGCTGGCCTCCACAAACTTTACACTGCCGCTTGGCCTCGGGACGTCTCCACTCCGGAGCGCTCCGCCGTCTTCCACCGGACGTCCCGCTCCTCATCCGTGGACCCCCACTGCCGCCCGACTGCGCGCCGCCATGCAGCCAGCTCGCGCGGTCGCCGCTCGCGCCGCCGCCGCTGCCGCTGCCGCCGCCACCGCCGTTAGCCCCACCAGGAAATCCGACGCGATGTACTTGCGTAGTGGTAAAACTGGAAGCACTGCCGTTACTCTTGCCCCTCGTACTCTCCTCGACCAACGCCGCGTTGGTTTCCGCCGCTTCCATAGCAACCGCCAGCTTGTAAGCTCGCTCGAACGTGATACTGTCATCCTCCGTAAACAACTTTTGGCGAATATTATCGTTTACCAGACCACACACAAATTGATCACGTAAGTTCTCCTTCAAACCATCGCCCGTAAAACGACAATCCCTACTAAGTCTTTTGAGTTCTGCCACATAAGTAGATACACTTTCCTTTAGTCCTTGGGTCCGCTGCCTGAATTTAAACCTCTCTGCCAGTAAGCTAGGCTTAGGATTTAAATGGCCTTTCATAAGCGCCACAAGTTCCGAGTACGTTTTCGTCGCAGGTTTGTCCGGCGTACACAAGTTCACCATCAACTCGTAGGAGTCGTTGCCGATAACAGTTATTAATATTGCAACTTTGATTTCGCTTTGCACTGAATTCGCGATAAAATACTGATCTAAGCGATCCACGTAAGTGTCCCAATTGTCATTGGCAAGGTCAAACGGCCCGATCCGTCCACCGGCCATCTTGCTTCACTCCTGCGCACAGCACTGCACCGCAACGGAACGCTTTGAATTTCCTACGAAACACCAATAACGCAAAACAACACTACTCCTATAATCGCGCACGCGTAGTAATCGCAATCGTCGCCACTGTTAAGTCTTTGAACGTCCAGGAAAGCACGGGAACTTAGCTTGGGAATAAAACCACGGACGTACAGTACACTATTTATTCTGGACTGGTGATCCGAAATATAAATCGATCTACCCACTGTATTATATACATAAAAACAATCTACCTACATTACAGTACATTATACCAAAGACCCTTATATACACAAGAAGACGATACAGTTTCTAATTACACATAGAGATAATTACTTTCTAGAGGAAGCTAAGGCGCTTGCAATAAACATCAAAACAAAACACAACCAAGCTTAAGCTAAACATTGATGGAAAGCATTAACATGTAATTACTTGGATACGATTCGCACTTGTTTTGTTTGTATTTCGAACGTGATTGGAATTGGTTTATGTGCGTTGGTATTGTGTGCTGATTTCGTTCGTTTTTTGATTTTGTACATTATACCAAAGACCCTTATATACACATGAAGTGTGAATAGTCAACCACCATAGATTCCATTAAGATCACATCAGCCAGTAACTCGACACACAAAAGCAGTGCTATTTTGAAGCGAGCAAGCTGCAAAAAAACCCCCTCAGTTCTTCCAGCATCAGGTGTTGTTTGTATTTTAACATTGTTTATGACTATTTTTGCTGAAACCGAACCTGTCTAGCGAACATCTCCCCGCACAAATCAGTCGTACATTTACTCGCTTGCGTTTTCTCCTCACTCTCAGGATGTCCCAGACAGACAGACAGTCACGTCAAACTTATAAAACCCCTCTTTTTTGGTCGGGGGTTAATAATAGGTACATCGACTGACGGAAAATTTACTGACGAGTATAATTTTACTTAAATTCACGTTCATACATTTATGTAATCGTCATAAATAAAGAAAACAATATTAAATTGATTAATTTTAAGCATATTTGTTTAATTAAACGTAATTTAACACGATTTCAAACAGTTTGTGCCTATTGATAATATTCCATTAAGATTCACCGACAATTCTACTAAAAATAATGTTTCATACATGTTTCAAAAATTACTTTTCATACACACAATTGTTCCGAAATGATATATATGTATATAGATATTTTTTCATTGTACATATTAAACACCCAAAAAGTTTATTCGTTTGGCGTCCATAGATGAAAATAAAGTGCATTAATGATGGCATTATCACTAAAAGTGATCTCTACCACACAACCTTTGGATGGACTGGAATAAATGATAAAATCTTTTTGCTAAAATTACACGATCGTGCAGCGTCCGGCAGTAAGAGGCTTCTTTGGCCTGTATCTTAAGAATAAGTGTCTTTGCGTCCTATTTCCTTGTGAATTCCCGTTCCGAGTTATTACCTCGGTTGTTATTGAAACATGAAGTTTACAAATGAATGTTTCGTTGTTTAAATTTAAAATCTTCATACAAATGGTTAGTTTCCCTTTCCTGAGATCCCTGATTTCCATAATCGTTTTATGGACCGATAAAATTGCAGCGACGATGACTCACTATTCGTAAGAAAATCCCCACGGTGCTTCATGGATCAGCTCCATGAGGAGTTGAAAGAACCTGTGAGTAAACATAGAACATCTATACTAATATTATATATAGCTGAAGAGTTTGTTTGTCTGAAATCACTTATCTCAGGAACTATTGTCGTCGTAAATCAAGGGCTGCAGGTTTGCGACGTCTATTTTAACAATAAATACTTCAAGAACTAATAATACCTTAATGCACCATATAAAATCTTTCCAATAGTGTCCTTTGAAGTGGTTTTTGAGGTGGGAGGGCTGCAGGTCTGCGACGTCTAAAAAAAATGCTGAACGCAAAAAGCAACAAAAAAAAGAAACCTTTTAAATTAATTAATTACTATTTATTTAATAACACAATAAGTTAAAGCTATGAGTTAGTTGTATCTATAAAACTCTATATAACACTTTTGTACCTGTTTGACATAAATATGCGACCGCGCACGTTTAACGCAGCGTCACGCGTCAGTGTAAGAAGGTACATCAGTGACCAACACTGACAAACTATAATGCGATGAGTGATCATCACTTAGTTTAGTTCCTTCCATGTAAGTAGGCACTGGTATCATTCGTGCTGTCACTCATAGTGAGAACATGAACAGCCCATAAAGAGTGTAACTTTATAGCTCATCTTTGAACTATTTCCATGACCATCAAACCGTGTCGTATCGTACCCTATTTAAAGTCCTTAACAACAATAAAATAGTCTTCCCGACCCCGCTGAAATTGCGTACCTACGACAAGCTCCGAGCTTGTGCTACGGGTACTGGATATCTGATATACTTAATATAATAGGCATACATAATATAGGTGTAAAGAAATATATTGATACTATTTCTTTATATTGTAAGACGAACTGTCAAGACAGACATAGACAACGTTTACTTGCTACAAAGTCATACAAGAAAACACAAATAATTAAAATTGATAGTAGGTACATACAAGACACATTAACTATCATCATCATCACCCTATTAACGTTCCCACTGCTGGGACACAGGGACTTCTCTCTTGACGAGAGAGATTAGGCCTTAATTCACCACGCTGGCCAAGTGCGGGTTGGTGAATGTCACATGTCCTTCAAACACTTTTTTTTTTTTTTTTTTAAAGTTCTCAGAACATGCCGGTTTCCTCACGATGTTTGCCTTCACCGTTAAAGCACGTGTTTAAAGCGCACATAAATTTCTCAAGAAGAAAAATACAGAGGTGCGTGGCGGGGTTTGAACCCACGACCTTCGGAATGAAAGTCGAGTGTCCTCCCACTTAGCCAACACGGCTTTTACTCTGGTTTCCTTTCAACACGAATAAATCTTTCGCCTTTTTACATTAACTATACAAACAAAAATACACAAATTATTTAAGAATGCTCTGTAGTTTAAATATTCATCTAGTGAGTAAAAACATAGGTCAATGAGTAAATTTAACAACTTTCTATTAAATAGGTTACCCTTTAGTTCCTTTACGTCATAGAAAAACAAAAAACAAAAAATAAAAACGCATGCAGGCATTTTGAACTCTTTGATCAGTCTTTAGAAAAAAATATCCCTAAAAATTATGCTTTATTTCTTTGAAGTAAAATAAAGTATTTTAGCTTCATTAAAATTGTTTCATATTAAGTGGCTCAACCCTTTTGCTGTAATAATTGCCATACATTCTATTTCTCAAAACTGCAGCTCTCTATGTAACTTGACTTGAAGTAATCCCAAGGCCCTATTCTTGTATCAGGCATTTTTACCATGCAACTTGGATTAAAGTTTTATTCTGTACTAGCGGCACGCCCCGGCTTTGCACGGGTAATTATAAAAATTGTTTCAAAATTATTCGAATTTTTCAAGATGGTTTTCAATTGTAAAAACCATCCTTAAACTCCAACGAACATTTAAAAAAACAAATTGGCTAAATTGGTATAGGCGTTGTTGAGTTATGCGCTTAGCAACACATTTTGCGATTCATTTTTAACCCCCGACAAAAAAGAGGGGTGTCATATGTTTGACGTGTCTGTCTGTCTGGGACATCATAGCTCCCGAACGGATGAAGCGATTTCAACTTAGTTTTTTTTGTTTAAAAGGTGAGTCTGGCGCGAGTGCTCTTAGACATGTTTCATGAAAATCGGTTGTGCCGTTTAAAAATTGTGGGGGTTAGAGTGGGGAAGGAAAACCGAAAATCTGCAAAAACTCGAGTATCAAATGAAAGCGCATTGCGTGCACATTACACATTATTATGGTGTTTTACTTTTAAGGAAATTGAAGGATTCGAATCGGGGGTTTTTCTTATATTTTAAATTTAGATTTATTATTTATAAGAAGATTAAGGTAAGAGAAAACATACTATTGATTGCAATCTTCAATTTGGTGTTACCGACAACAAACATAAACTTGGTTCGGGTCAATTTGTGTAACGTTAGTTTTATGAAGAAAGTTGGTTTTATATTGGTGTATAATTTTTCGTTCAAGCTAAGAATTAGTGTAAGAGCAATGCTGGTTTGCCAAGATACATACACCAACTTAACCTTCTTCGGTTATAGGAATACAACAATTCGACTTATGTAAATGGATCACATACTTTGACATACATTGATCACATACATGACTTTGACTTGACTTTAAATACCTACTCAGTTACAACATAATTTCGACGGAAGTCTGCAAAATTTACAGTTAAAATGTGTAGCGTAACTGTATTTTTTTAATTTAGAATTATATTATTATGCTTAAAAAACTGTATACTCAACTTATTTTACGTGTTTTGGTGGTTAACCCAATTGAACTGCCAACCGACGATATGTACAATATCTATGCTATAATGGTAGGGTTTAGTTCTGAAAATAACTTTTTGAATGGGATTAGTTACCTGTTAACGAATTATTAACTACTAACTAAGCGACAAAATATTATCAAGCGACAATTTTTTTATTTCCGCACATGACCATTCAGTAGGGAGCCGATCGCGCGGCAGATTATTTCGTGATCTTAACCCCCCTCCCGTACCTTCGTGCCCGAGTGACGTCTGCCACTCCACAACGCATAGTGTCACAAAACTATAATAGTTAGAGATATGATGTAACTACGTTTTTTGTAGATGATGATAAGTTCTACAAAGTTGTAATACATCACTTAGTTATATATTCAATAGTTTTCGCAGCATTCGCGATTAAAGAAAGATTTTAGGTTTATTTTTTCAAAAAAATCGGTTATTGTCACAAAACTATAATAGTTAGAGATTATGATGTAACGACGTTTTTTGTAGATAATGATATGTTCTACAAAGTTGTAATACATCACTTTGTTATATATTCAATAGTTTTCGCACCATTCGCGATTAAAGAAAGATTTTGGGTTCTTTTTTTTTCACCATGGGTTACATTATCGGAGTTTGGTAAGGAATCATATTATTTTTGAAAACTAAATATAGCCTATGTCACTCAGGGATAGTGTAGCTTTCGAATGGTGAAAGAATTTTTTAAATCGGTGCAGTAGTTTCAGAGCCTATTCGAGACAAACAAACAAACAAACAAAAAATCAAACCTTTCCTCTTTATAATATTAGTATAGAAAAGTTTCGAATAGCGAATAAGTAATCAGCTGTTTCTAATACTATTAACTATGGAATAAGTGCCTATAATAGGTGAGCACAACACTGATATTTAGGTTAAGTAAGGCACAAACAACCAAACAGAAATTAAAATAGAAAAATAGGTAAGAACATAGAAAAAAAAAGATTTAAATACACAAAAACTGAGGCAATCAGTATTAAATATTTTCTTTAAAAGCTTGGGAGGAAATGTCTTCTAACTCTTATTTTTAGTTAAAACGAGGCGTCAGTGTTTATTTATAACTTCTACATACACTTTTTATTGACCGTCTCTATATAGTGAAAATTTTTATGAATTAAAATAATCTATAATACACTATATTACATTAAAAATTATTACTTACATACAAAGAAGACACTACACACTACAAAATAAAAAATAATCAACTTATTTGCAACTCAAAAACACATGAAATTAATTTTCTAAAACTTCACAGTTATCTTACTATTTCTGTATCCATGGTAGACTGAACACTAACGTTTGAGATGCTACGTTAATTTAGTTTTCTTCGTGAATTAGGAGTAATTGAAATGGACATAGGCTGTTTAACGAGAGAGTAAGGCTATTAGACATTTATAAATAGTTTATAAGATGGTAATTTCTTGTTTAGACTTTTGTTTGGACATATAATATTAGTTTGAGGCTATAATTGCAAATAATACTAATTACTGCCCCTTCCAACGCAGACGGACTTACGATATAATCATTACAGAAAAATAGTACCCCGCCTTTGCATGAAATTCATGGACAAGCACGTGGTGAATACTCACATTATAGATACATTTTACTCGTGAGTAGCCACGTTTATTTTTTTTTTACAAATTGTGTTGATTCTACTTTAGCCGAAGGAATTTCGTTCCTACCTGGTGTCCCTCAAAAATCAAATAAACTATGTGAGGAAATATTCATACACTAGGCAATGATTAAATTATGTGTAAAGCCTTGTTTAAAATTGTAATTGCTTATTGCATGTATAAGACTTTTTGTAAGAGATCTGTTTATTGCACTTTGATTATGCGTAAAGCTCATAATTGTCGGAACCGCGTGTTCACAGACTTTTACTACCCTTATTTAAACCTCAAGCCTTCAGCGTTAAAGTCATAGATGAAGTCACGCATTTTAAATTCATAATTCAAACGATTGACATTTTAAACATTGAATAAGTACACCAAAATAATACGTATGTTCCGCCCAGGCATAGTATATCCTGAAATTATATTTTATCAAATATCTAAGTACATTAAACCAGAGGATGTAGGTAATTTTGCTGGCATAAATAAAACAACATATGCTATAACCAAGCAAAAGTCATTTTGGAGGAGTATGTATAAGAGGATTATGATTTTCTTGAACTGTTTAAATAAATGTTTATGTTAAAATTAAATAAAACAAAACAGTTTTTGTAAAGTGGTATTGGTAGCAGTATTTATTAATAATCAGTAATAATAATCATTTATTGTTTGTGAATTAATAACTATAGGTAAGTACATGCAGTCAGTTAGTAAGGCTTAACAAAGAACAGTTGATTCATACAAACATTATTTACAGTTAATAAAATTGGTGCGTAATACAATAAAATGACAATATAATAAAACAAAATAGAAAAAAAAACAATCACATAATAATAATAATAAAGTCACAAAGTCGAGATTGACGTCACCGAGTGCGGGTATGACAAAGGTGATAGAACTGGAAAGCTTACTATACTTACTAATTATATTATCTCGAAGACAAACATGATTGGAGCGGAATTCAGTCCAAGCACACAGAAACCAGCTTTAAAGGAGATTGCGAACCTCTGGATTTTTCTCCCAGACAAAAATATGAGCGGTTTTAACACGTGCTTTAACGGTGAAGGCAAACATCGTGATGAAACCGGTCTGTTCTGAGAACTTTGAAGAGTTTGATAGACATGTGACATTCAACAACCAGCATTTGGCCAGCGTGGTTTTTGTTGACAAAATGCTGGAATGAGAGAAATGTGTGATTTTGTGTGAAAAAAGTGTGTTGAACGTATATACGTAAATATTTACAAATTATTCCAATAATAAGTGATAATATTTTCAAGTGTTTTAAAAATAATAATAATGGCTGATAGCAAAGGCAGTCGTATTTTTTCCGGTGCTAGAGTTTTAGGTTATGCAAGTACACATGTGCCATTTGTAGCAAGATTTATCAAAAGAAGAGGTGAAACATTGCTATGCACCAGTGTTGGAAAGTGGTTTCATACCTATGGATGTAATAAGTTCCGTTTGCTCAGTGTCAGCGGTGAACATGTGTGATCAAAAATATTATTTCTCCTAACTATCATCTATATTTTAATAGAAAATGTGAGTGTAACTTCTTTTACCAACAATAAGTCCATCATTAGAAAGAATAAAAACAAATAGTATAATTTATAAAACCTTTGTTTTCTAGGTCGAAAGTAACTTTCAAGATCACTCTGACTTCGGACCCCAAATTACCATTCAAAGTGTAAGTTGAGCTCACGTTTTAAAGTATAATATATAACATATGTAACTTCAACGTAGAGAGTGTATACCGTGATATAAAAGTAAATTGATATATAAATCAGTAAATAAACTTAGCTTGTGTGTGTTGGCAGATGCTGAGTTGGTTCCTGTCTCTACATTGAAGTTACATCGCTTATAATGGATACAGCTGTCGTGCGGCAGTTCCTCACGTTTTTCCAAGACTTTATAAATCTTTGCCAATGCAAACTTGTTTATTTTAATGGTGTTTTTTCTTGGCAGTGAACCAATGTGCATGTTTTAACTATTTTAGAAGTTTTAAAAACACAAAACAAAACACAAATATTCTCGATAGTACTAAAGCGTCATCCAATTTTAATAGAGCGTTGCTAGTTCATAGTTTTGTTAAATTATTACTGCTTGACTTCATTTTTGTAGTCTGCAGTGCTGCTGACCTGCGTTATTATGTTTGAAAAATTGGTAGGGAAGGTAAGAAATTCAAAGCAATAAATAAAAAGCATAATTGTTGAAACTTTATTTCAATTTAGCCGTTTATTGACTAATAGTTTTTAAAATAGTTCAGCATCATATCTACGGAGCGATAAAACAAAATACAAAAATGGATATTCAAGTCAGGAGACACAGAACGGTATGTCAAAAATAATATTGTAATGGTTAACATCATTGTGAATGATTTGTTTTATATAGATTTATAACAATCATGGGGCCTTGATTTAAATTACCAATCAGTTGTGAGCTTGTTCATTGCAACATACTAGGTACTTAACTGTGACCATTCCCAGTAGTATAGGTTTAAAAGAAATAACATTTATTTATTCATTTTGAAATAAAAATAAACTTAATAAAAAAAATCTTTTATTTCGGACAAAAAAAATCTATAGTTTGTTAGTAATCTTAATGACTACTTTTTGTTGCTATCCTTTAATTAAAATAAGAAGAGGGAGCAACTAAGATATGCTTCAGTAGGTAGGTACTTATAGGTACTCAAGCCGAATATTTTGATCGGCAAAAAAAACATAAAAGCTAAATAAATGTACCTATAACGTGTCTTTCCTTTTAAATAGATAAATTTTTATTTTTTTATTATGTTCAGATTTACTTACTTTTCTCGTTCCCTGGCATTTTTGTACAGCTTTACTTCCTCGTATAATTCGGGACGGGTGTCTGCAAAGGATAAAACCTTTGTTTTGAACAAGAACACAATTTAGGGTGTGGGTAATAATTAATGATCTCTGAAATGTCTGCTTACCTTGCATGTTTTAAATTTATAAACTATACAAAATGTTTGTAGCACTTAATGAGCAATAATATGACAGGATTTCAGTGAAACAGATTTACTAGATTAGTAAAAATTGTAGAAAGGAAAACCACT
This sequence comes from Gymnoscelis rufifasciata, assembly GCA_929108375.1. Taxonomy (NCBI): domain Eukaryota; kingdom Metazoa; phylum Arthropoda; class Insecta; order Lepidoptera; family Geometridae; genus Gymnoscelis; species Gymnoscelis rufifasciata. Next base: position 1,528,830 of record OV815319.1, on the reverse strand, counting down.
CGTTCATAGAACTTATAAACGCCCAAGCAACCGGCGCGGCGGTGGTGGCGCCGTTGTGGATGGAGCTGCTGGTGACTGGAGTCGATTGACAATACACCAAGGTGAGTCAGTTATCTCCAGCCAAAGATCGAACGAGACACTGGTACCTACCAACAACCGCATTGGACTAGAGCCGTGGATATGGTCTCAATTTCTCCTCATTTTGGAGGAAGAAGAGGAAGGGGAAATAATTATGTTTTATGCTTTTAATAGATTGACTCACCATTCTTATTTTCTTTATTACGAAAACAATTTATTTGAATTAATTTTCTTCTAACTACGTATAATGTTAAGGATTTCATATTTTAGCAACGACTAGGCGATATCTAATGTGTTTTAAACACGTGCAAAGGTTGAGCAAACTTAATCGAGTCCTTGCTCTCCGGACGACTTCCATCACTAAAATACTATAAAATAACTTAAAAAAACAATAAATAACACTACGATAAACTTATAATAGTGACAGTGGAGAAATAATTTAGTTTTTGTGTGTGTGGTCGCGTCGCAAAAGTGTTTTAGTGAAATTTTTTAAGCCTAATTTAACAATGAGAAAACGGCATGCAAAATACTGTCACTTTAACTGCCAATGCACTTTGTAGTTAAATAGCTGTTACTTCTAGAATACTTGCAAGTATTTATTGCTTTCAATCTATCATATAGGACCTCACTATTTTGTTTCAACATCAAACTTATAGACCGTGTTCCCAATATTGACATCCGAAGACGAACGAAGGTGAAAGATATTGGTAATCGTATCACGGAACTAAAATGGAGTTGGGCAGGACACTTGGCGAGACGAAATGATAGTAGGTGGAGTAAGGCAATCACTGAGTGGCGTCCAACAAGCATGTTGTGTGTTGTATAATATTGGATTGGATTTTGGACTTGAAGACTATTCTGATAATATAGGTAGCTATACCCTATTACTTTAAATTAATAGTATTATCATCTGGAAGGGTTTTGTTATGAAAATAATTTAATTTTGTAATTTGTATTGATTTAATTTAATTTGGTTTGATTTGATTTGATTTAATTTAATTTAATTTGATTTAATTTAATTTAATTTGATTTAATTTAGTTTGATTTAATTTGATTTCATTTAATTTTATTTGATTAATTTATATTTAATTTTGTTGTAATGTATGTTCATTTGATTTAATTTAATTTGTTTTAATTTTAATTTAATGTAATATAATTTGAATTGATTTTGTTTAATTTCATTTAAATTTGATTTGGTTTAATTTGGTTTTTATTTAATTGAATGTGATTTGATTGAGTTTAGTTTAATTTGATTTAGTAAGATTTGGTTTAAATTCATTTAATTAAACTTAGATTAATTTTAATTTAATAGAATATGATCTGATTTATTTTACTAACCCTAGTCATTAAGTTTACTAACAAAGTATGGATTATTGTTGTCCGAAATAAAAGATTTTTATTTATTTTATTTATTTATTACTATTTCTTATAAAAATCAAAGTATTTAAATAAGAAATAGATGACTTAGTTGGATGTTGATAGTGAATTAAATTATGTTTCTTATTCTTTTTCAGAACATATTGAGCCTCAGGAGAGTCACACTCCTCTGTCAGAAAATTATCTATTCCACCACTGATCTCCTGAGAGGATGAATAATGAGGGATCAACTTGTTAGGAGGTTATTCGAAGCAAATTGAAATTCTGCAGTTCAAGAATAATTTGATTAATTAAGTACAATTAAAGATTTAATTAATTTATTTCATTTTTATTTTTTTTATTTTTTATCTGGCCCATCCCAAATACCAAACTTAATAAAAAATATCTTTGTCTATTTTATTAAGTATAACAGATGTCTAGCACATTGATTGTACGGAAATATTAATTTGTTTTATTTATTTCATATTTTTATTTTAGAGTTATCCGTCATATTTAAAACGAACCTCTGCTACGAATTGTTCATATTTAATTAAATCTAAAACCTAAACAATGAATTCTTAACCAATAAATACTAGGCCAAAAGATTTTAGACATTAGAAACATGAACACGGTGTAGAGCTTCATCGTCTAGACTTTACTGATAACTTAACCGACACGGTTAGAACCATGATTCCAACCACTCATATGGCTTTCATAATACTGTTTTTGTAAATCCACTCGCAATCAACACGGACTTGTTTATTATGATAGTTCAAGGTTTCTACAGATCAATGCACTGTATAATATTATGGTTGGAGTAGCTCAGAAATATATGCAACTTCGCTATCCGCAATAATATCAAGTTACTGTGCTACAGTAATGTTGTAATGCAAAGTTATTCAGTAAAATCATCAATATTTACAAAAAAATTTTGGCCGGACGTTTCTTTTTCACTTGGATATCGTCTTACAAAGATAGCTTTTACGTTTTTGTGCAGGGAACTAAAACAATTGACGAATTTATGGTCCTCTCAACGCGTTTCGTTGGAACATTATAATAAGTACCTTCTGTTATTTATTAATTAAAATATTAAAAAGAAGCTATAGTTTCGACACCTAATTAATTTGTTCTTTGCAGTATTTAAGAATGATATTATAATTCAAAGTGAAAGAAATCAATCATCCTAAAATTGGATTTGTATAAATTGATCACAATTATTATTATTTTGTAACATACTTTATGTAATACGCTTTATTGAAACTTCCACGAAGATAGGTAGATAGACTTTTGTAAAATAATTATGTACTTCACTCTCCGGTAGATACTCCACAGTTACCTTCTATGGTTAGCCACAAAAAATGGATACTCTTGTACGAGAAATATCATTCGACGCCTAAGTTGTCGTGACAAAACATTTTTTACTGTCCAGTATTTTCAGACGAACTAACAGAAAGACTGAACAGATTACCATTTTTATGTAGGCATCATGCCTGTTAGCGGAATTGATGTACTTTAATAATAATCCTAAATCCCACAAACATAAATTATTATTACAATCGTTTTTCAATTATTGAAAGTTTGTACGTAAACAAAAACCTATACCTATTCTATAAGTTTACTGCAGGCATAATGTTTCACGTGATGCAACTGTAAATAAATCATCTTCCAAAGCAGTACTGTCTAATTTAGAGACTGTAGGTGCATTACATGCTCGTCCGCCAGCTACAACTTTGAGGAGGAAGAGGAGAGGATTGTTGCTAAGGACGACTATTATTTCCCTCCGCGTAAGATTTTTCACCTTATTTAATCTATACTAATATTATAAAAAGGTAAAGTTTGTTAAAATAGTTTTTTCCGGCAAATGTTGCAATTATTTTTGCCTTACAACCCATCCTTAGACTGCTAAGAAAATTAAAAAAAAACTAAGTTGTTATAGGGTTTTTCAGTTATGTTTTATGTGATCGTAATATGTGCGTGCATTGTGTTTATTTTTATTGACGTGTCCGAAATTCTATAGGTACATTTTGAAAAATGTTACGAAATTTATTGTGAAGTTAACGCTAAGAATATTTAAAAATATTAAAACTGCCAGTAAGATAATTATAATAATGAAATAAATTAAAGATATGTTACTCGAGAACTAAGAATACACGTCGATTGAGAACCTTCTTTTTTATTTCGGTTAAATTGAATAATGCTCAAAAACTTTTTAGGTAACAAAAAAATCATATCAATAAAATTCACAAGACACGTGAGATTCGGACCTAGAGTACTACAGCTAACCATTCACTTAGTTTTAATAAATTAAGCGATACATTTAAAATTAATTAACTATTGTATAAATAATAACATAAATTCTGAATATTTATGGTTACATTATATATATTTTATTGCAACAAAATCTTTCCAACCTATATAAATAAGCTTTAAGTTGACCTGTCCATGTATGACATGAGCGTCAAAGGAAATAAACGTTTTGACTTTGACTTGGACGTAAACTAATATTACACACTTATCGGGTATTATCACTGCACCCTCGGTATATATCACTGAATAATTTATTTTATGCAGAAATGACCAAAGAAATCAGATATGTTTTTTTTTTGCATAATATGCATTAGGAGCTCCGCTAATTTGCGGAGTTGGCACCCCCGCTTAACCCGCACCCCGCGGGTTGTTAAGGGGTGGTAGCCCAGATATGGGGCTACAATAAAATCATATTTATCATATCATTTACTAGCTGTGCCCTGCGGTGCTACCCGCGTTATAATGGATGAAGTACTCTTAACCAACAACATATTTATTTGAATAAAGATTATTATTATTATGTTGATACAACTTAAACAAATTATTTCGACCAAATTAGGTACCATAAAAACGGTTTTTGTGAGTTAATATTAAAAGATAGACATATACTATCGCGGACATATCAAGTTGAATAATAACGCAATGTTTATTAATGACTAAATGACATTAGGCGGTTGCAAACTTCCGAAGGTTATAATGCGGACATCGTTAGATTGTTTTATGACACAATAATTATAGCAAACGGACGGAAATCAGAATGATTTTTTATATTTCGGGTGTTTGTATGTATGTTCTAAAATCACTTTCTCCTTGGTTTCGGTGTTTAATATGTATAATAAATTCGAACAACATCTAGCCCCGTGGTAAGCTCTAAGCTAGTGTTACGGGTACTAGACATATAAATAAATAAATAAATATTTCCGCACTACTCACACAGCATCACCTAACCCCAAACTTAGCAGACTATGGTTGTTAGGTGACTGATATACTACACAGATACGTTTTTTTTTTTAAACATACATTATGATATACAGGGTGTGGCGTAATGAGTGGATAATCCTTTACCCACGGTTGGGGGAATTTGTCGCCGAAATTAATATCGCTTTGGGAACGTAGTCTAGACAGTGTCAGTTAGGTCACTTTAGAAATATTTAAATAGTATGTAGATTAAAATATATAAAATCTTTTATATACTTAGAACAAGTATAACATTTATTGAAATGGCTCCGCGAGGCACGTCTTTACGCACAACTTTCAATATCTAAATTAAATGCCTTTTATTTTTTCAATTTGAAGGTACTCGTGCTTATTTAATGTTATTTTCATTCTTTCATTGTCCTTTACTGGATAAAGACCTTCCTAAATATTGATTATTCCATTTCGCTTGGAAGTTGGTTCGAAGACACGTAAACACGGATGGATGCACCTTAAACACGTAGTTTTGACTAAGTAGCCTATCTTGCTGGTGGTCTGAAAGAGCTACACGAACCTGGACCACCGTTTGAGAAGTTCAAGTTTTCAGCCCTAGTTTTTCAGCATAGTAAATGTAAGAGCATTTCGGGATATATAACGAATGTTTTGTATGGCCACAGACGACGCAGCCGAGGTCCAGAGCAGACTGGGAAAATGGCAGACGAAATTGGAGAGGGTCGGACTGAAGATCAGCAGGACCGATTTATTCTGTCCAATAGGTACACGTTACAAATGATTATAAGCATTATATCTATCCAAGTTGAGATACATCGTATAATTTATAGAGGCATACATCACAACGAAGACTTCAATTGAATATTAATTATTATGATAAAAAGTAAATATTAAACTTAATATGTGCACAATCGTTTAAAAAAAAACAAAAGGTAGCCATAATTTTCTGAAATTTAAATATTTTTACGATTGTGTATTTCATCACATGCTTCATTTTAATACTTTGTATTGGCACCAAGAGCTCTTCTGACAGCTTCCAGGCGATTAGGCATGCTGTTAAAAAAATATTCGCCCACACCTTGACCGTGACAAAATTCCGTTAGCTCGTTAAGTACACACTTGTAGCGTGACCGTCCTCCGTTAGTCGTTAGTCGTTACATGTAGTAAAGGTTGAAGCAAACCCTGTCATTAAAAATTACATTGAAAATGGTTTGTTCATCGGTCATCACTGAAGCATTCTTCTTCAAAACAACAGTGGTCTGGCTAGCTTCTTCGCAGATTTCAAATTCATTGACTGATGCCAGTTCCGATACAGAAGAACCTGATGACTCCAGAAGATTTAAGCTGATATTTTCCTTTTCATTTTCAGTATCAATAATCATTGGTGGTTGCTCTGGATTTTTTGGTGCTCTGCTCGGTAAACTACAGCTGGGCATTGCTTCACTAAAAAATAAAGGCACTTAACTGTAATACTGTGTTTATGCATATTTATTAATATTACAAGTTTAATATTAAAGTTTATTATTAAAATGTGGTTTGAGCTACAATTACAAAGCATTAACATAAAACCTTATATATTTTTTACATGACATGGCATGGTCTCTCGGACTTATATGTTGTGTTATTAATTGTTGTGATTGTCGTCAGGCTCGCGACGTGGCGGAGGGTGCCGACTTGCTGATGGTGAAGCCCGGCCTGCCGTATCTGGACATCGTACGTCAGACCAAGGACCGATTTCCTCAACACCCACTATTTGTCTATCAGGTATCAGCTATTAACCTTATATTAATTTAAGGGCCTCTGTCTGTCTAGGGTGTCTCTAAGTATTTGCAATTTGACATATTTATTGGCGATACAAAGATTCTAACTAGCGCCTCTAGTGTCAAAATTGTGAAGCTGTCTAAGAACGACGTCAGGGAAAAACATAAATAATAGATACAAATCAGATATAACTTCAACATATAAACAAAGTGTCGTTCTTAGACAGTTTCTAAATTTCGCCGCTAGAGGCGTGCGGATGATCTTTGCATCGCCAATTAAGTAGCATTTAATTTTATGATTTATTAGTTTTGACATTATTGGTACTAAAAACCAGTGTAACCAAAATTTTATTGTGACGTATATTATCAATAAATGACTATTAATGACACCGTCTGCGAATAAAGCCTCAAGTTAATCATATAGATACGCTGTCCGCTGTCTTGCTTAGTTGCACAATAGTCAGTGTGTGAGAGCACCCTTTTTAATCCCATTAGCTATAATATTTCGGTCTTTACTCCATGGTAGCCTAACGGTGATTACAAAAGACAAACGAAAAAGAAGAGAAAATCTTGAATAAATACGTTATTTTTTTTTATTGTATTATTTCTAATTTTATATAAGTAAAAACCAAAAAATAATAGTAAATGATTATCAAAAAATTTTATTTTTTTATTTTTTCTACTTTTACGTGGTACTAGAAGCCAAATTTTTTGTATTAGGTATATTTCCAAAATAAGAGCTAATTAAAAAAACATATTCGTGTTTTTCTATTCAGTAACCATAAAGCAAGATAAAAATAAAGTATTCAATTGAAAGGCACACAAAAAGTTATAAGATTCTTGTAAAACAACCATTGATGTTAAATAATGTTTTATTATTAAATAAATAACAATATAATTATAAACATGGCTCATAGCGATCAAAAATTAAAAGTAATTTAATCTTACATATAATGATATCACTGATTATAAATTTTGTAAATTATATGAATGTAAACATAAAAAAATCTTCTACATACCACTTAAGCTTACTCAGCGTAATTTTAAATGTTTTTAAAGTTAGCTCCATTTGCCATGAATTCTTCAATTTCAGCCACACTGTAAAATAAATTAAATATTTAGATGACAAAACTTATTTCAGATAAGATCAATGACTTGTATAAATAATAAAATCGAAATAGCAAGAAAACGTGTTTGGAACATCCCAACATTTTTATTGTGTTTAGTAATGTGCACATAGGACTGTTTGAAAACACTAGAAATCTCTGAATTCTCGAGTTTTTTAGATCTTTCCAAAAAAAATACTTTTTCTAGCTAATCCTACATCCTTGAATTTCGTGATCCATCATCTATCAAGAAACAATAAAGACTATGGTTATGGTACCTTCATTGCGAGCTATAAGTTATTTCTGCGCGATTAATCAAAGCTAATAAGAATACTATTTAAAAGAAAACAAATGTTTTAGGTAGTTCATTTAAGCTTATTAAAAATAGATGTTGACCGATTCTGAACAAAACAACCAGATATGCATAATTTATTAAAAATTGGTTCAGCTGTTTTCCTTAAGAATTAGCTATCAAATCACGCGCGCGCGACACTAGATTTTATTTTTAAGATTATTATTTATATACTCACGTTCTCGGCACAAAGGTCATGTTTTCCACTCCGGTCTCCGTGATGAGCACGTCGTCTTCGATCCTCACGCCGCCGAAGCCGCGGAACTGGTCAACTCGATCCCAGTTGAAGAACTGGCTTTGTTCGGGGTTGCTCTTAGCTGCGTCTAGTAGCTGAATGAGAAATATTAGATTTAAATAGAGGTCCTTTGATCAGATTACATCAAGCTTCGCAAGGTACAAGTGTTTCATGATCATCATTCGGCTATAGGACATCCACTGCTGGACACGGGCCTGCTCCAAGACTTGGGTCTCTAGTACAGGCGTTTGAAACCATATCCTCTCAAATCTAAGATTTGTAAACCTTGCGAAGAAGGGCTATCTAGAACTACGAGTATCTTGTATTATTGGGACAGGTTTTTATATGCATACCGATTCCCAACTAAAGAATGGCAGATGCGGACTCAGACACCACATTTATTTATTAAGCAGATCGAGTATGAGGGCTCGCCGAGGAGATACGGGACGCAGAAAGCGGCTAGGTCGCCAAGACCAGGGTTTCCTCAGGTGAGATAATGTTCAATTTTTAACGCCCGACCAAAAAAGAGCGGTGTAATAAGTTTGACGTGTCTGTATGTGTGTCTGTCTGTTACATCATAGCTCCCGAACGGATGGAGCGATTTCAATTTAGTTGTTTTTGTATGAAAGGTGAGTTTGACCCCGGTGTTCTTAGACATGTTTCATGAAAATCGGTTGAGCCCTTTAAAAGTTATGGGGGTGAGAGTGGGGAATGAAAACAGAAAATCTGTAAATATACTAGTGTGGGGTATCAAATGAAAGCGCATCGCGTCCACATTACATAATATTAAGTTGTTTTACATCTAAGGAAATGAAGGCATTGGAATCGTCTTAAGTTTTAAATTTAGATTTTACTTGTATAGAATATTGACAATTGAAGATAATTTAAAACCACTGCGCGGATTTCTTTTATAAACTTAATAAGACCAACTTGAAAGCTACATTTGAATAATACATTTGATAAGAATGAGATTGACTCAGTTGTTTCTCTCCAAAATGTTCTTTTTACTTATTTTTGTTTTTTGGAGTTTACTCCTTAAGAAACGATTTGAGTTATAAGGCCCGGTATGGAAATTTTATGGGGAGTAAAATCAAGTGTTAACAAAAGTTGAGGCGTTACGTAGAAAGAGACAAACATATATATCTGTAGGATAAGCTGTCTATAATCAACAAAAAATGGTTAAAAACACCTTTAACTTGTTTTCTTACAGTAATGGACAGCATTTTTTTCTAATCAACAAGAAAGTTCTGTGAAGTCACACAAGCTTATTATTATTCCGTGACACCTACCACAAAATAATAGTATATTTTTATCAGGCTGGATGGAAATAAAAATATACTGGAATAATGTTTGTAAGTGTTGTAAAGTCTGTTTTTGTTTCACAATATTGAATGTTGGCAACATCTCCTTTCCCGAAAAGGTATTTTGGAATCCCATAACAAGAATGACAAGACATTTATTTTTTTTTATTTTATTTAATTTATGTGCGCATTAAACACGTGCTTTAACGGTGAAGGCAAACATCGTGAGGAACCCGGCATGTTCTGAGAACTTTAAAAAGAGTTTGAAGGACATGTGACATTCACAAAAATGCTAACGGTGACATTAACATATTGATTATGTAATTGAAGTAGATTATTTTGTAATTTGACATTGGTAAAATTTTTAATTATTTTGTCCAGGCATTTTTTTTTATTGATTTATTTTTTATTTGTTTGCCAATAATTTTATTTTTAAGAACGCCGTGGAGTGTTACGTTCGTTAGAATTAAAATTCACAAACAAACTTAATATTTCACAACTAAGCTTTACAATCGCGATCATGTGTGTAAAATATACTCTACTGTCTACAAAATACAAAAAGAAATGAGATCCCATCAAAAACAATACTTAATAATATATTTATATAAAACATTAAAGAATTTTGAGACAAAATTTGAAGACTTCGATTTACTTGGATCTCATATATACCTTACAGACAAATATACAAATATAAATTTTGGTACTTAAATATCAAGTAATTACAAGTTTTCACAATTAGTGACAGCAAAATTCATAAAATGTGAGCAGCAAACACCCACGACATTGATTCCCGAAGGACTACCCGAAATATTGGCCCAAGGCTCAGTGGTCACAAGTTTTTGGTACGTTTTATTACCTTATTTTGTCTTTTCTTATCAGTTTATTTATTACCTTTCTACCTATCAACATAATAATATTAATCTTTATTCAAATAAATATGTTGTTGGTTAAGAGTACTTCATCCATTATAACGCGGGTAGCACCGCAGGGCACAGCTAGTATATAATAATACGGGATAATTCATTTCATATAGTCCAAAATAAAATGGCCGATGGAAGAGGCATTTTTCTGCATCGATTTCACCCCAATATAAATATTGTGAAATATTTTTGATAGTTTTGGAGATATTCAACTGCTTTTATTGTCAACCTTAATTAAAAAAAAAAAATTCACTGAATATTTTCTTTTTGCAACAATTGCAATAACTGTTACTGTATTAGTAATCTGGCTAATCACCTGCAAAATAGTAGTTACTTTGTATATGAAGGTACTGTTAAATGAATATATTTATTATTTCGCAAGACGAAAGGTTGCTTATGCACTGCCTTACGTAGATAATGATATAATTCGATTCCTGCTTATTCCAGTGACAATAAGTATCAAATAGTTTCGTTTTTGAACTTGCTGCGTTTGCGTAAAATGTATTCGGAGCGTATTTAATTAAACTCTTACCAACTTCCAGAACGGAGGGTCAGTTCGCAGCGTTCAACGACTGCCTGTACCGCTCGATGCAGAACGCGGGCTGGCTGCTCGTGTTAGACGTGGACGAGGTGGTCTTCCCTCGACGGGAGAAGGAGCTACCAGCCATGTTGTCAGAACTCAGAGCCAGCTTCAAGCCGGCGTCCAAAGTACCGTCGGCATTCATGTTCCGAAACGCCTTCTTCTATGTGCGGTGGGAGGTTAGTACCAATATAGGTCAAGCAAAATTATCCTATTCAGAAAAGCAAGCTGTCCTATCCTAATAATAGGCACTTACCAGACTGCCTATAAGGGTTTAGGGGTAGGGACTTTGATATGTGACAGGGTTTGGTAATCGTATCGAAGGGTTTTAAGACATCTTGTGTAACTGTGATAGCTTCATAATATTTTTCGACTTGATCATCGCAGTATAAACATAAAACTTTTTGTCAAAAATCAAACCAACTTCAAACGAGAAACTGAAAAGTACAAAATAAATTAACTTTACAAATAATTTCGACATTATAAGTGATAATTAAAAGAAACATAAACAATTAAATAATTAAGTATTTAATAATTTTGAGGTCAGAATACAAGATATAAAAGGTGAAATTGTTTGTGTGTTCTGCAAGCACGATCTCCTTGGTCTGGGTGTTTAATATGTATAAAAATAAAACATATAATTTTAATGAAAATAAAAACACTGTGTGTTTCAGCTACGACGCACGATTGGAGTTTACTCCTTACGAACGATAATTATGATATATATCGAATAGAAAAAAAAAGGGTAAATGAACGCATCTGCTAAAATGATAAGGGAAACAAACATATATCTGTAACTAGCAGTGTCCTGCGCTGTGTATAACAAAGTAATGTATTACAACTTTGTAGAACTTATCATTATCTACAAAAAATCTCTAACTATTATAGTTTTGTGGCAATAAGCGGGGTTAAGATCACGAAATAATCTGCCGCGCGGGGTCGGCTCCCTACCGAATGGTCGTGTGCGGAAATAAAAAAATTGTCGCTTGATAATATTTTGTCGCTTAGTTAGTAGTTAATAATTCGTTAACAGGTAACTAATCCCATTCAAAAAGTTATTTTCAGAACTAAACCCTAGCATATAGCATAGATATTGTACATATCGGCGGTTGCAGGTTCAACTGGGTTAACCATAACCACCAAAACACGTAAATAAGTTGAGTATACAGTTTTTTTTTGTTTTTTTCTGCTCTTTCGAATAGCATAATAATAGAATTCTAGCTTTAAAAAAATACAGTTACGCTACACATTTTAACTGTGAATTTTGCAGAATTCCTTCGAAATTATGTTGTAACTGAGTAGGTATTGTGATCCATTTACATAAGTCAAATTGTTGTATTCCTATGACCGAAGAAGGTTAAGTTGGTGTATGTATCTTGGCAAACCAGCATTGCTAACCATACAGTATTGCTACCAGCACACTAATTCTTAGCTTGAACGAAAAATTATAACCACACATACACCAATATAAAACCAACTTTCTTCAAAAAACTAACGTTACACCAATTGACCCGAACCAAGTTTATTAAATGTTTGTTGTCGGTTACACCAATTTCAGCATTGCAATCAATATTATGTTTTCTCTTACCTTAATCTTCTTATAAATAATAAATCTAAATTTAAAATATAAGAAAAACCCCCGATTAGAATCCTTCAATTTCCTTAAAAGTAAAACAACATAATAATGTGTAATGTTCACGCAATTCGATTTTTGCAGATTTTCGGTTTTCCTTCCCCACTCTAACCCCCACAATTATTAAACGGCACAACCGATTTTCATGAAACATGTCTAAGAGCACCACCCAAACTCACCTTTTAAACAAAAAAAACTAAGTTGAAATCGCTTCATCCGTTCGGGAGCTATGATGTCCCAGACAGATAGACACGTCAAACAATGACACCCCTCTTTTTTTGTCGGGGGTTAAAAATGAGTCGCAAAATGTGTTGCTAAGCGCATAACTCAACAACGCCTAAACCAATTTAGCCAATTTATTTTTTTAAATATTCGTTGTAGTTTAAGGATGGTTTTTACGGCGAGAAAAATTCGAATAATTTTGAAACAATTTTGAATAATTACCCGTGCAAAGCCGGGGCGTGCCGCTAGTAATAAATAATACTTGAATAGCGATAGCCACATGAAACACTTAAAATTAAAATTTTAAACAGGATTATTTTCTATACTCGACTAGCATACATTTCATTTTGTAAATACGCGTGGAAGAATATTACGAGGCATTCCTCGTAGCGCACCCAGATGAAGCGCTCCAAAGTACTTCCACATAGCGCACCCGTTCTGGTGCGCATCATTCAGAAGGTATAAATGTTAAGTTTTTATTCCTCACTAGCGGCCCGCCCCGGCGTCGCACGGGTAAAAATTTTTTTCCTTATTTGCTCACCGTTTAGACCTACCCTGGACTACGACAAACATTTTAAAACCAAAATCAGCTCAATAGGCCCAGCCGTTCTCGGGGTTTAATCAGACTAACGAACAACAATTCATTTTTATTTATATAGATCATCATCATCATCACCCTATTAACGTTCCCACTGCTGGGACACAGGGACTTCTCTCTTGACGAGAGAGATTAGGCCTTAATTCACCACGATGACCAAGTGCGGGTTGGTGAATGTCACATGTCTTTGATAATAAACATAGAGAATTAGAAGTAGCCAATAAAACAATATTAATACGAGTTACGGGTGAAAATGTATTGCGGAGGTTAGATTTTCCACCAATTGTAAGTAACTGATTAAAAAAAAAATGTTTATTTGAGTGTTATTGTAATAGACCAAGTGTTATTGTAATATTTACATATTAACTACATATTTACACTATAGAACGAAACGAGTAATCTACTTAGCAATTTGCATTTATCAACATGCTAAAACAACATACACTGTTTGTACCTCTATGTAACTACATTATGAAGCCAAGGTTGTTACAAACCTTTGCTAACACCGACTCCGAATGGAAACATTATAAAATAAAATAAACTTTTTAGTAGTAGAAGTCGGTTTTTAAACGTAGTATATATTTTATTACATACCTAGTATAAGATAAAGTCAAATCTGCAAAACCTTTATCTAGGATTTTTTAAAGTACTACGATTTAATTACAGTTTTTAGCAATAGCTGGAGATATTCAAGTAAAACGTTTAGGTGTATGACTTTCACGAGTGCGAGCGAAGTCACCAGTACTACCGCAGTATTACGTGAGCACCCTCTACATACGTGCCCAATGCACACAGTATTACACGAGTGCGAGCGAAGTCACCAGTACTACCGCAGTATTACGTGAGCACCCTCTACATGCGTGCCCAATGCACACAGTATTACACGAGTGCGAGCGAAGTCACCAGTACTACCGCAGTATTACGTGAGCACCCTCTACATGCGTGCCCAATGCACACAGTATTACACGAGTGCGAGCGAAGTCACCAGTACTACCGCAGTATTACGTGAGCACCCTCTACATGCGTGCCCAATGCACACAGTATTACACGAGTGCGAGCGAAGTCACCAGTACTACCGCAGTATTACGTGAGCACCCTCTACATGCGTGCCCAATGCACACAGTATTACACGAGTGCGAGCGAAGTCACCAGTACTACCGCAGTATTACGTGAGCACCCTCTACATGCGTGCCCAATGCACACAGTATTACACGAGTGCGAGCGAAGTCACCAGTACTACCGCAGTATTACGTGAGCACCCTCTACATGCGTGCCCAATGCACACAGTATTACACGAGTGCGAGCGAAGTCACCAGTACTACCGCAGTATTACGTGAGCACCCTCTACATGCGTGCCCAATGCACACAGTATTACACGAGTGCGAGCGAAGTCACCAGTACTACCGCAGTATTACGTGAGCACCCTCTACATGCGTGCCCAATGCACACAGTATTACACGAGTGCGAGCGAAGTCACCAGTACTACCGCAGTATTACGTGAGCACCCTCTACATACGTGCCCAATGCACACAGTATTACATACAATTTTCAATGTATCATTATGTATGTACATATTTACAATTATGTATCTATGTAGTATATCAGTCACCTTAACACCCATTAGTACAAGCTCTGCTTAGTTTGAGATAAGGCAATGCTGTGTGAGTAGTCCGGAAATATTTATTTATTTATGATTAACTAGCTGTGCCCTGCGGTGCTACCCGCGTCATAATGGATGAAGTACTCTTAACCAACAACATATTTATTTGAATAAAAATTAATATTATTATGTTGATACAACTTAAACAAATTATTTCGACCAAATTAGGTACCATAAAAACGGTTTTTGTGAGTTAATCTTAAAAGATAGACATATACTATCGCGGACTGTTTTTTAGATCATTAAAAGAGCTATTATTCTTTAATACATATTTTTTGTGTATCTTGAACCGTTTTCACGGCGCACGCAACGGAAGGCTTCAAAGATGAACAATTTCTCCCGTTTTTTACACATTTACCACTATATCTTTGCTCCTATTGATCGTAGCGTGATGTTATATAGCCTATAGCCTTCCTCGATAACTGGACTATCCAACACAAAAAGAATTATTCAATTCGAATCAGTAGTTTAGGAGATTAGCGCGTTCAAACAAACAAACAAACAAACAAACTCTTCAGCTTTATAATATTAGTATAGATGAAATCATCCTCAATGATATCCGTAAGTAAA
The DNA here is from genome assembly GCA_929108375.1 of Gymnoscelis rufifasciata. Taxonomy (NCBI): domain Eukaryota; kingdom Metazoa; phylum Arthropoda; class Insecta; order Lepidoptera; family Geometridae; genus Gymnoscelis; species Gymnoscelis rufifasciata. The sequence continues at coordinate 1,513,225 of OV815319.1, read as the reverse complement.
TAAATGTGTTCATTACTTTTCATATAAGTATTTTTCATCACTAGTTAAAAACAAATGACTTACCCGTGAATGTCTCTTTGTTCATGTCCATTTCTTGTAGAAATGAATAGATGAAATCTTTACCATGTATATTTTATTATTCTTGTGTTTATTAATTTGCTTCCTGTTAACAAGCAACAATTTAAATTAATTCGGTTGTAGATAGAAACGTCTTTGAAGCTGTAATTAACTAATTTATTAATTAACTGTGAGAACAGAAAATAGTGTTAGTGTCTAGATGAAAGAATAAACTTTAGTGTGTAGATGGGCCACAAAGGATTCCAGACTTTGTTGACAATAGCAAATATCATGAGTGGTTCCTTCTTAAGTACTAATGTTTCTGTAATTAGGGGTGATTACTCGTTTGGGCAGAGACACGAATAGCTATAGAAATAGACTTCAATCATAGTTACTAGTAGCTATATCACATCTTACTATGAGTAAATCTCATCATTGAAAATCCACGTTCTTGGTTCTGTTTGATCTTTGAAGCCTACTGAAAAAATAAGCAGAATGGCACTGGGAAGAAAGGCATCAGAAATGTTTTGAGAATATTAAAAATATATTATCTAGTCCTCCAGTTTTACAATATTGTTCTTTAGATAAACCGATAAACATACCTGTAGATGCGAGTAGAACGGACTTGGAGCTTGTTTATTACAGAACAATTTGCCAGTATCATACGCATCACAGTCACTTAGGTACAAAAACCGAGCAGGCAAATGCACAAATAGAGAAAGAACTGTATGCCTGGGTGTTTGCGTGTGAAACATTATGTATATATACGAGTATGGTCGGTCCGATATAACAATAGAAACAGATCATAAGCCTTGTCAGCATTATTAATAAAACTTTAGCGAGTGCGCCTCCACGTTTACAAATAAGTTTAATGAGGCTACAACCTTGCACGTTCTAACTTGTTTACAAGCTAGGAAAATATTAATTTATTGCTGATACATTGTTGCGGGCTGTGGCTCCAAGTAGGTTAAATCAGTGCCGTGAGAATGAGTCACTGCCACGAGATTACCTACACTTCGAAGCGCAGGTGTGATACAGAAATGCACTAAGAAAGATAATGAAATGCAGTTGTTGATAAATATTATTAAATCCGGTTAACCTTTCCTAAAAATAAATTGATCATATTTTATGCCCTTATTGAGGTTACAGAGATGAATTAACTGTAGAATTTGGTATTGTTTGGAAAGGTTCTAGAAGTGTTGTTCCGAAATCCTTACGACTAGAAATGTTAGGAGTCATTCAAACTGGGCATATGGGTTTAGAAAAGTGTAGATTGAGAGCACGTGAAAGTATATTTTGGCCAAATATCAAAAACACAATAAAATTATTATATAAGTAATAGTCAGATTTGTTTATCGCATAGATAAAACTTTTTGCCAAAAATTAAACCAACTTCAAAAGAGAAACTGAAAAAAGAGAAAATAAATTAACTTTACAAATCATTTCGACATTATAAGTGATAATTAAAAGAAACATAAACAATTAATTAATTAATTATTTAATAATTTTGAAGTCGGTGCCAAGTAAAACAATAACTAGATATAATATAGGTACCTAACATTTATCTTTTTCACAACTCAAGCCATAAGGTATTAGTAGGAAATTAACTCTAAATATCAGTCCATTCGCGGTATATCCGCGCACGTGTTAGATTATTGTCATATATTTCTTGAAATTAATGGGGGTTACATATGACAAGACACACAAAATATTTTAAAATTATGTATATGCTCTGATTAAATAACGAATATAACAATTAACCTTGATTTGGATGAGTTTAGAAAACATTAAGTTGATAAAGAGGTTATGTTTTTGTTTTGATTCACAAATAATATGTTTTAGTACGTAAAACTTAACGTATTTTACGAAACTACATGTGTATAGTGATAATAAGAAATATTTTAATGATATTTTGTAAAGAAAACTACTTATAACAACGTTTTTTTAAAAAAACACCTTTTTGCTAAAAACACGTTCCTTGCTATAAAAGAGCGACCGCTCGGGTCGTTATTTCACTTTTTGAATAGCTGTCGACCAGAGCGGAGCTCCTGCTACTAGTGCCAGTGAACTAAAGCTAAGTGGTTTTAATTATAGTTACGGTAGAAATTATTTTTAATTTGTCAAAATATATTTGCTTTTGTTAAACTATTTAATTGTAAGAAAAATTGTAATAACTGATAAAACTGTGTTGTTCTATTCGCTTCTCAACTCAGTAAAAAAAAATTGAAGCGAACTGTCAAGACAATGTTATTCCCTTGATATTCTTGTTCAAGCAATTTAGTTTTATTAATTTTCAGTTGACCTGTCCAAGTAGATTATGTGTTTAGAAGGAAATAAACGTTTTGACTTTGACTTTGACTTTAATTATTTTGGAATACCTTTATAATATTTATGTAGGTAGTATTTTTTAAACTCCAATTATTAGGAGAAATCTATTATCAGAAGTGGGATTCGAGCTATTGCTATTATTAACACCTTTTCGCATTTCAGATACGACTCGTACGACGTTCCATGTAAAATGGACCCAGCGGTCTTGGAGGGCTTGCAGAAGGCCATTCGAGATGCGGTGACTGATCGACATCGGGGCGATGACGTGGTGTTGCCGCGGTGTAAGCCGCCTTTCCCGATCCCGATAAGAACAACAATCGTGCAGAGGGCTGGTGCAACTGTAGCAGCTCTTATCGCCGAGGATCTGAGATTGAGTAGCATCACTACGGTCGCTAAAGCCGGTAAGGTCCTAAAGGGCTCTGCTTTAATCTGGTATGAACCCTGGGACACTGAGATGCTGCAGATTCATACAGTGAATACGTTAAGGAAAAGTAAAGACTTTAAAAATAATAATAATATAGGATCTTTTTGAGGAACAAATAGTCGAGCTTGTTTGTGGAAGTATAACTGATGTATCCATTCCAATGGCGTCTCGTAACAGCCGTTACGTCCACTGCAGAACTACCTTATTATTCACGACTTGCGTCAAATCTGCTTAGTAAATGCCCAAAAGTATTTTTAGGTTATTCTGAGAAAATATGCTTCCTTTGCAACAGACTGTGCCATATTCGAGCTATCAAAAACAATAATAAGAAAATGATGCCACAACCAGATCCGAAACCAAGTACCTATAGTTAGTCACCATGTGCTTATTGTAAAAAGAAGGGACACTTTGATGAAGTTTGTTTTTTTTTTATACGGCGAAAAATTCCCATTTTTATTTCTAGTTACAAAAAGTCTCGTTAACCACAGGAGAGTTGAATAGTTAGTTGTTTCACAAAAATCAGAGAATTGCAGTTAACCCAGTAGTTGTGAAAGGTTTAAAAACAAATTTGACGACCTCTGTGGCTCGGTGGACGAAGGTCCGCCTGGGGCGCAAGAGGTTGGGGTTCGAATTCAGCCGGGAGACCAGATTTTGTACGATCTACTTGTTTCTGGTTTGGGGTTTGGGTTTGGGTGTTTTCTAAGTATCATAAATATGTATCTAACACCCATATTACAAGCTCTGCTTTAGTTTGGGGTTGCAATGCTGTGGTGGGTAGTAGTAGTCCGGAATTTTCTTTTAATAATTAAATAATCTGTCGCTATATTTAAACTATGCAATTAAATTCCCATTTTTAGTTATGCAGCACTAACTTCATAGTGAGAACTACACATATTTGCTAACTTGACTATTCCTGTACAAAATAACGATATATGTTGGGAATTTGAGTTTATGGATTAAAGTATTCAGAATAGACCCTTGACGAACTTTGTTCTGCAGATATTAACTATTACAGATAAAACAAAAGATAAGAAATCATTTATTTGCAACTAAGATAAATTAAATTAACATTTAGTTATACCATAGCTTAAAATAAGTATGGATAAACAAACCATTTGTCTTTAGCACTGCAAAATGAACTTTACTCTGAATAAGCGGGAAGTATAAAGTACCTACATCCACGCTGGTCTTCTGTAGGAACCATTTCTGTGACGTGTGTTTCTAATTACTGCCAAGCCTACTTATTTGGTATAAATTTTACCATTCTAACAGATTGTAATAAAGTCAACGATGACGAAATAGGATATCACACCTCGAGTAGCCCTATGGTGGACGTTTTTACTGGAATTTCAGTTTGACGTAGTAGGAAAAAAAAAAAAAAAGAGAAGGAATTATTAAACATTTAGATTTCTTGATCCGTAACCCAGTTAAATTACCCTGTATTAACGTTATCGAAGAATCTGACAACAATAATGTCCCACATAAAAAAAAAAGGGACAATCAATACATTATATCAAAAACTTGTCTAAATTACATAAATGAGCCAAATTCTGTAGCAAAATTATTCGTTCCTAAGGGATGTTCTGCAAGCACTTTCTCCTTCGTCTGGGTGTGTAATGTGTACGATAAATAATATCTATATACATATGTATGTCTATTGTATTGGGTATATCAGATTTTCTGGTGCCCGTGGCACGGGTACTTAGCTTACCAAGGGGCTAGATAGTTGTGTGGATTGTCCGGAAATATTTATTTATGGGTTATGTTTATTACGTCTTTTCACGACGAAAATTGTCACATAGGATCATGGAAAAATTCGATAGCATTTTTGGGTCCCAAGATTTTACAAAAAAAAAATGTATTTTTCATTGTTTGTCTTGAACAACTAGCAAAACTTATTTCGGGCCAAACAAGCACCTCATAGAAAGAGAGATCTATTCCATTCCACACATTGCATCTTGATTGTGCAGGGCCATGTAGTTACAATTACCTTTATTATTATTAATTATACGATTTACGAAATTCTGCACATTAAAAACCTCTAAAAACATTAAAGGGTCAAGAACTTTTGGGTATTTTACGTGAAACAATTGCCTTGTTAGGAATTACCAGCCTCTTCGTAACCATTGCTAAGAGCCTGTATCTAAAATCGTTTAGAGATACACAAAAGCATCACCCTACCGGTAGCCCCCGAACGACCATGCAGAGCAATATGTTGCTACCGTTACTAATATGCTTACACCTTCAATTAATGACACATCAGATAGGCCGAACGGTTTATGGAAATTAAAACAAACTATTTTTCAACTACAATAAAAAAGTAACGGATTTAATCATACAAGGTTATTAATAGGCAGAGTAGGAATTATACCAACATACGGGCCATTAATAAAGGTAAATTATGAAATTTTGGACGACTTGCCAATTTATAGAATTAATTTCTTTTTATTTATTAGTGTTGCCGAAGCTAAAGAGAAACTACGAAGTGAATGGTTTGATTAAACCGTGTTAGATTATTTTTTGGGCAATGACTAGTCGTTAATAAATATCGTATCGTATGATATAAAGTTAATTTCAGAAATACGTAATGACGTATGATTATGTAAGTACATAAATATTGTTAGTGAACGTTATAGATAGACTTTTTATTTATTTCACCAAACTAGTTGTATTTTTTTTTATATCATATTAATTATAGATAATTATTTATGCTTTTATTAACTTGATTAAACTAAGTATCTTGTAAACATTATGTCAATTCAATTTATAAGGATTACTGTGTTAAACATGATTGTTTGTCAATAAGTTATGCTTATGATCCAAGATTATGAACTTTCTTTTAGATTTCATTTATTAAAATGTACATTAAAAATATTAATCTAGAGCATACACGTAAGTGGGGGGAGATACCACTGGTCGGTTCTTTATCTGATGTGGACCTAAATGTCTACAGCGGTGGGTGACAGGGTAACATGACAAGGTAAAGAATAATTTACTGCTGATCTTTGTCCTGATACTTCACTGAAACTCACGTGCAGCAGGTGACAGGTGTTGTATGCGAAGGCCAGAGAGACTGTTGTTTACAACAGGAGGAACTGCTGATCTTTGTCCTGATACTTCACTGAAACTCACGTGCAGCAGGTGACAGGTGTTGTATGCGAAGGCCAGAGAAACTGTTGTTTACAACAGGAGGAAGTACTTCGAGAGCGAAGTACTGGTCAGTTTGGCCGTGTTAGATTATTGTCATATATTTCTTGAAATTAATGGGGGTTACATATGACAAGACACACAAAATATTTTAAAATTATGTATATGCTCTGATTAAATAACGAATATAACAATTAACCTTGATTTGGATGAGTTTAGAAAACATTAAGTTGATAAAGAGGTTATGTTTTTGTTTTGATTCACAAATAATATGTTTTAGTACGTAAAACTTAACGTATTTTACGAAACTACATGTGTATAGTGATAATAAGAAATATTTTAATGATATTTTGTAAAGAAAACTACTTATAACAACGTTTTTTTAAAAAAACACCTTTTTGCTAAAAACACGTTCCTTGCTATAAAAGAGCGACCGCTCGGGTCGTTATTTCACTTTTTGAATAGCTGTCGACCAGAGCGGAGCTCCTGCTACTAGTGCCAGTGAACTAAAGCTAAGTGGTTTTAATTATAGTTACGGTAGAAATTATTTTTAATTTGTCAAAATATATTTGCTTTTGTTAAACTATTTAATTGTAAGAAAAATTGTAATAACTGATAAAACTGTGTTGTTCTATTCGCTTCTCAACTCAGTAAAAAAAAATTGAAGCGAACTGTCAAGACAATGTTATTCCCTTGATATTCTTGTTCAAGCAATTAAGTTTTATTAATTTTCAGTTGACCTGTCCAAGTAGATTATGTGTTTAGAAGGAAATAAACGTTTTGACTTTGACTTTGACTTTAATTATTTTGGAATACCTTTATAATATTTATGTAGGTAGTATTTTTTAAACTCCAATTATTAGGAGAAATCTATTACACGCATTTCAATTTGGGTCATAAATGCTGTTAATTAGTATGTTATTTTAACATATCTATTGATATTGTGTATAGTGTAGGTAAACATGTATTTGTTACTGCAATAAGTTTTTTGTAGTATTTACTTGGCACCGACCTCAAAATTATTAAATACTTAATTACTTATTTAATTGTTTATGTTTCTTTTAATTATCACTTATAATGTCGAAATGATTTGTAAAGTATATATATACTATTTTGTACTTTTCAGTTTCTCTTTTGAAGTTGGTTTATTTTTTGGCAAAAAGTTTTATTTCACGATTTTTAGTGATTACTCTACTAAAATATACCTTATAGAGTTCCTTTGACTGTCCTTCATTTTCATCATCAGACCCCTAATATCAGTCAAAACCCATTTAGATGAACGGTCTCAGTAATATAAGTTAATCAAGCCCAAACAGAAAGTACTTGCTGTAAATCGTTGAGGAGTTCCCTCGACCGCCTTTCCCTCCATCATCAGATCAACACCAGACCCTCATTAATAAAACGGCTTTAAAAATCATTATATTGAATAATATTAAGGAACACACAAGTCGGAAAGACAATATTTTTAAGAGTTTCCCTCAATTTCTTCAGGATTCCACCACCAGATCCAGGTTTCCTTACAATGGGACCACCCTTGGGATACTCCCTTTCCAACAAAAAAAGAATAATCAAAATAGGTTCATAACCGACAAAGTTATCCTCGCACATAAAAATACGGTTGAATTGAGAAACCTCCTTTTTTTTGAAGTCGGTTAAAAACAGAACTCAAAAGAGCCACTAATAAATCACGAAATACCGAAATTGCCGTGGAAAGAAGTTGGCACAGATTTGTTTCATTTTGGTGACAAGGTTTATATAAACCTTATTGTATATTATTAGTTGTTTATTTTAGTAAATTTATAGAGATTTATGAGGTACGCTCGCAGCATTCTGAAGAAATTATAGAAAAACTTAAACGTATATTTATTGTTAGGCACGGCATTCCGCAGACAGTCATGAGTGATAATGCTCCAGAATTTTCATCAAATGTATTAAGAAATTTTGCGTTACAGTGGAATTTTGAGCATAAAACTTGTTCAGCTGGTTATGCCCAGCCAAACGGACAGGTTGAACGGTCGATACAAACAATAAAGAACTTACTGAGAAAGTCTGGAAACAGAGATTCATCACTTTTTTGGGTTACTTGGAATATTTAAATACACCTTTAAGTACAGATATACCATCACCGGCTTGGTTATTTATATTTATAGTTATTATAGTAGGTACTCGTTCTGGCAGGGCAGTGACACCGCTTGGTCGGTGGACCTACCCAGTGGACGCTCGCCTCGGCACACTTACATAGCAAATAAGTGATACTTAGCTGACTTTAATAACAACTTTGATCGTTAACTAATTCAATTGTAAAATTATATAAAAAAGTAATTTAGATTAAGATATTTTACCTATTTATTCATTATATAGTAAATGATAAATGAACTAAACTGTAAGATTTTATAAAAAACTAGCGGCCCGCCCCGGCGTCGCACGGGTATAAAATTTTCCCGGAAATAATTCGAATTTTTCTCGCCGTAAAAACCATCCTATCTCTCAAGTTGGATCGAACTGCACATGGTGTGCGAATTTTATTATAATCGGTTAAGTGGTTTAGGAGTCCATTGAGGACAAACATTGTGACACGAGATTTATATATATTAAGATAGTATAGATTGAGACATTTTATTTGTAAATGATAAATTAATTCAACTGTATGATTTATAAAAGAATAATTTATATATGGACATTTTATTTATTCTATACTAGCGGCCCGCCCCGGCTTCGCACGTGTAAAAAAAAATCCCGGCAATTATTCGATTTTTTCTCGCCTTCTAAACCTTCCCTAGACCTCCATGAACATTTCAAGACTATGATAAGATAAATCCGTTCAGCCGTTCTCGAGTTTTAATCAGACTTATGAACAACAATTCATTTTTATTTATATAGATGATAAATATATTTTAAGTATAAATATAAATAATAAAGGAAATTATGTATTTGGCATAATTTGATACCGGTTTATTAAATTATATAATTTATTAGGTACTTACTACTAGTACTCACTTATTTAGTAGCTATTACGTTAGATTGCATGCTAGTATACTATGTATTAGATTTTTGTATAATCAGTCATGTGGTTTGGAATAAAATTGTAATTGCTAGGATTTTGTAAAAAAATACAAACTACAAAATTATTAGTAAACTAGTGGCCCGCCCCGGCTTCGCACGGGCTTTTCAAGACTGTGATAAGATAAATCCGTCCAGCCGTTCTCGAGTTTTAATCAGACTAACGAACAACAATTCATTTTTATTTATCTTATATATAAAATTCCTCCGAAACGGCTTGACCGATTCTCATAAAATGTTGTGAGCATATTGAGTAGGTCTGAGAATCGGCCAACATCTATCTTATTATAAAATTCTCGTGTCACAATGTTAGTTACCGTACTCCTCCGAAACGGCTTTACTGATTTTTACCAAATTTTATATGCGTATTCAGTAGGTCTGAGAATCGGCTACTATCTATTTTTCATTCTGCAAAACAACGTTCGCTGGGGTCAGCTAGTTCCTTATATTAAAGTAAAATGCTCATTCCCATTAATCTTTTTTTTATAATTGTACTGTCAATTTCTTAACTAACTATTTGCAAATGAATCACATTATGCAACGGCCCTGCTTTCACTTAAAAAAAAAATTCATCAACTTAGATACTTAATAAGAATGTCTTTAACAGGAATTACCGCTGATTAATGTTCTGGTGGGTATTCATCATCATCATCACCCTATTAACGTTCCCACTGCTGGGACACAGGGACTTCTCTCTTGTAGAGAGAGATTAGGCCTTAATTCACCACGCTGGCCAAGTGCGGGTTGGTGAATGTCACATGTCCTTCAAACTCTTTTAAAGTTCTCAGAACATGCCGGTTTCCTCACGATGTTTGCCTTCACCGTTAAAGCACGTGTTTAAAGCGCACATAAATTTCTCAAGAAGAAAAATCCAGAGGTGCGTGGCGGGGTTTGAACCCACGACCTTCGGAATGAAAGTCGAGTGTCCTCCCACTTAGCCAACACGGCTTCGCTGGTGGGTATTCTCATGATGATATTCTTTTTACTAGTTAGTTAGTTAGGGGGGCCCTGATTTTTCCGCACTTAGAGTCAAAGGCGGTCCATTGTGAGTATTCTTTTTAGTATACTTCCAAATTCAGTAAACATTAAAATACTTACCACAATGATATCCGATATTTGTCTATTAAGTTTTTTAAGTAGACTATATCCAGTGATGTTGGGAATGATGAACCTGCACCAAGGTATCTGGTTAAGAAGTCCACCTGCCATTAAAAGCGCCTTGGACCGCTGCCGAAATAGATCTTCCATATGTTGCCATATACCTTCTCGCCTGTGACAACATATGTTATCCAATCTTATAGATTTTTAATATCAATTAACTCACTTTTGAAGTGAAACTTCTATAGAATCGTAGTGATTTCAAACCGGATGCAAAAAGATGAAACGTTAATGGTAAGTGACACAAATACAATGCTTTATTTAAATTTCTTTGCGCGATACTTCGTAGTTGAGACTACGAAGTATCGCGCAAAGAGGTATTGCTGTATTTTATTGAAGTGAAACTTCTATAGAATCGTAGTGATTTCAAACCGGAAGCAAAAAGATGAAACGGAAATGGTAAGAGACACAAATACAATGCTTTATTTAAATTTCTTTGAGCGATATTTCGTAGTTGAGACTACGAAGTATCGCGCAGAGGTATTGCTGTATATTATTTATATTATTTTGTAACATACTTTATGTAATACGCTTTATTGAAGTAATATAAATAATCCGAATAATTAATGATATATGTTTGTTTCTCTTATCATTTTAGCAGATGCGTTCATTTACCCTTTTTTTCTATTCGATATATATCATAATAATAGTTCGTAAGTAGTAGACTCCAATCGTGCGTCGTAGCTGACACACACACACTTTTTTTTATTCTTCTTATTCTTTCGTCGATTTACTGAAGTTTCACTTCTATCGTGTGTGAATCGCACACACACCTTTTTTTTATATTATTTTGTAACATACTTTATGGAAGTAATATAAATTATCCGAATAATTACAGATATATGTTTGTTTCTCTTATCATTTTAGCAGATGCGTTCATTTACCCTTTTTTTCTATTCGATATCCTACTACTATTACCTATAAAGGCGAAAGTTTGTAATTTGTAAGTATGGATGTATGGATGTATGGATGTTTGTTACTCTTTCACGTAAAAACTACTGAATGGATTTGAATGAAATTTGGTACACAGAATCTATAGAGCCTGAAAAATAACATAGGCATACTTTTTCCCGCGGGAAAACGTCATTCCGCGGGAAAATCCATTATAACGCGGGTAGCACCGCGGGGCACAGCTAGTATATCATAATTATAGTTTGTAAGTAGTAGACTCCAATAGTGCATCGTAGCTGACACACACACACTTTTTTTTATTCTTATTCTTTCGTCGATTTACTGAAGTTTCACTTCTATCGTGTGTGAATCGCACACACACCTTTTTTTTTTAGATGTTTAGGGGGCCTATGCGTTGGACAACACAAACGCGACTCTACATATTCGTCATTTCCGAACAATATGGATTTTACACAACTGCAATTTAGTACATTAGTAATTCTACACAGTCTATATTATGACGCAATCGGAATTCATCCTATTCGCGATTCTACACAAAATGAGTTTACTCCATTCGTAATTCTGCATAGTCAATATACAATTCTTATAACATCTTAGAATTATTTATGTACGGATGTGTCTTATTCCTTTTCTGCATAATAATTTAAAATGTTTTATTCAGTTATTAGACTAAACTCGTCTTTATTTATGCCAATCATCCTGCCCGTTCTATCCTACCGATATGGTCACTGAAACAGCTTCAAAAGCCCAAACTCTGTAGCCTTATAAATCTAAATTTTAAATTTAAGAAAACCCCCGATTCCAATGCTTTTATTTCCTTAAATGTAAATCAACATAATATTATGTAATGTGGACGCCATGCGTTTTCATTTGATACCCCACACTAGTATATTTGCAGATTTTCGGTTTTCCTTCCCCACTCTCACCCCCATAACTTTTAAACGGCACAACCGATTTTCATGAAACATGTCTAAGAACACTCGCGCCAGACTCACCTTTCATACAAAAAAAAACTAAATTGAAATCGCTCCATCCGTTCGGGAGCTATGATGCCACAGACAGACAGACAGACAGACAGACACGTCAAACTTATAACACCCCTCTTTTTTGGTCGGGGGTTAAAAAAATGGCAACAAATTAATAAAAGGTACTAAAATAATTAAAAAAAAAATAAAGAAATTATAAAAAGCTATGGCAATTCAAAATATTGACTTGTGCGCAGTCTATAATGTAGACTGCAGTGGTCCCCTGAAATCTGTTTTTGTTTACACGTTTTTTGTAACAATGAACTCTGACACACAACCTGTACAAGTTTCAGAGCGGCAGAACGACTGCAACTATTTAAAATCCTGCCATGAAAGTAATATTTTTCGGGAGTAGGAATGGCTGCTGGCGATTTAAGCACTCTCATCCCCTGAAAAAGGCTATAAATTATGCTTCAAAATAAAGAATAATGTCTAAGGCATCGAATGAATGTAGATTAAATGCGGCAGTTAAGGTATTTAACCCTTAACTGGAGCACACAAATAATAGTACGAAAAGTGAAAAAAAAATATCATTTTTGTACGGTGTATTAAGACATGTAGTCCCCTGAAATATTAATTAACATTTGAGGTATTCAAATCTTGCTATGGTTTATAATCTTCAGAAAAATAATAGTTTCAATGCGGCAGAACGCCTTCTTAACCCTCAACTACTGCAAAATTCACAATCACTATTTTTAAAGGTGTGCCTAGGAGCGTGGATTGCGCTGCAAACTACAGCGGTCCCCTGAATTATAAAATTATATAAACTTTTTTTGTAACAATAAACTCTGACACACAAACTGTAGAAGTTTCAGAGCGGCAGAACGACTGCAACTATTAAGAATCCTGTCTCGAAAGTAACTTAAGAAGTAATTTTTCGGGAGTAGGAATGGCTGCTGGCGATTGAAGCACACTCATCCCCTGAAAAAGACTTCAAATCATACATCAAAATAAAGAATAATGTCCAAGGCATCGAATCATTGTAGTTTGAATGCGGCAGTTAAGGTATTTAACCCTAAACTGGGGCCCTAAAAAGATAAAACGAAAATTTGAAAAATTCATTTTTGTATGGAGCTTTTAGACATGAATTCCCCTGAAAAAAAATCTTTTCAGTGATTAACATGTTCGTTTGTTTCAAAACCCTTTGAACAAAAATCGTTTAAATGCGGCAGAACACCATCTTAACCCTCAACTCCAACGTAACTCACACCGACAACTTTTAATGGCTGACCTTTGAGCATGAATTGCGCTGATAACTACAGTGGTCCCCTGAAATCCTTTTTCGTTTTCGTTCCGTTTTAGTTTATTGTTACAAAAAACGTTTAAACGAAAACAGATTTCACCACCACCAGGGGACACTGCCAGGCGGGGAGTTTGACTGGGGCGGTACATCTGTCAAAGAATAACGCAGGTGTCCTAAGGCCAGCTCAGCGAGGACGGAAACCTCGCGTGGAGCAAAAGGGCAAAAGCTGGCTTGATCCAGATGTTCAGTACGCATAGGGACTGCGAAAGCACGGCCTATCGATCCTTTAGTACTAAAGAGTTTTTAGCAAGAGGTGCCAGAAAAGTTACCACAGGGATAACTGGCTTGTGGCAGCCAAGCGTTCATAGCGACGTTGCTTTTTGATCCTTCGATGTCGGCTCTTCCTATCATTGCGAAGCAAAATTCGCCAAGCGTTGGATTGTTCACCCATCAAAAGGGAACGTGAGCTGGGTTTAGACCGTCGTGAGACAGGTTAGTTTTACCCTACTGATGGCTTGTCGTTGCGATAGTAATACTGCTCAGTACGAGAGGAACCGCAGTTTCGGACATTTGGTTCATGCACTCGGCCGAGCGGCCGGTGGTGCGAAGCTACCATCCGCGGGATTATGCCTGAACGCCTCTAAGGCCGAAGCCAGCCTAGCCGAATCCGGCAAGGATATGCTCACTGTGGAGCCCCGAGAGTCGGGAGGCTCTAAACAATGTGACTTTACTAGTTGCGCTTTACACCGTAAGGCGTGACGTCGAAGCCCATTTGGATCGCGGAGATCGGTGCGTACGGTTTAACACGTGCACCACGGCTCCGAAGGTCCGGATTTAACTCAGTTCGATGTCGGGGCTCGGAATAGTCTGTAGACGACTTACGTTCCTGGCGGGGTGTTGTGCTCGGTAGAGCAGCGTCGTGCTGCGATCTGTTGAGACTCAGCCCTACGCCAGGTGATTCGTCCGAGGACGATGACCAAACGAAATGTTATAAACTCTTATATACATATAATGTATTTAGAGTATAGAAGAAGTAGTAACGGCCCGCGCCGACCGGGGGAAGGAGAGAGCGGAACGGTCGGCATGGGAAGCGGGAAGGAGTTTCGTTATTATTTTTTATTTTTCGTTTATTCTATGAACAAGTCAAAACAGAGTACAGCGCGGCGCGCGACGCGAATTAACTTGTTCGCAAAAAAAAAAAGGTGTGTGTGCGATTCACACACGATAGAAGTGAAACTTCAGTAAATCGACGAAAGAATATTAAGAAGAATAAAAAAAAAGTGTGTGTGTGTCAGCTACGACGCACGATTGGAGTCTACTACTTATGAACTATAATTATGATATATATCGAAAAGAAAAAAAGGGTAAATGAACGCATCTGCTAAAATGTTAAGAGAAACAAACATATATCTGAAATTATTCGGATTATTTATATTACTTCAATAAAGCGTATTACATAAAGTATGTTACAAAATAATATAAATAAAATACAGCAATACCTCTGCGCGATACTTCGTAGTCTCAACTACGAAGTATCGCGCAAAGAAATTTAAATAAAGCATTGTATTTGTGCCTCTTACATCATTTCCGTTTCATCTTTTTGCATCCGGTTTGAAATCACTACGATTCTATAGAAGTTTCACTTCAAAAAAAGAAAAGGAAGCCCAGCCCGAAGTCGCACCGCCAACGGCTATTCTATGAACAAGTTAATTGCGATTCAATTCTATGAACAAGCTAAGAAATTATATGCTAGGTACAAATTTTATCTCAATAAGCCGTTGTTATTTATTTCCTTGATGAAATTACATACTGTTATTCTATGAACAAGCTGAGTAATTAACTTGTTCATAGAATAGCATGGGGCCGCGCGTCTTTGGGCTGGGTTTATTTCTTTTTTCTTCTTATAATAGTTGTTACCCACCTAACTGCATGTTAAATTATAACCTATATCTTATTATTTCGATGGTAGTTTTTGTTAAATCACAATTTGCTATATACATATTTATAAATATACCGTACAAATAGGGCGACCGACGAATTATTCACCACAGCTGTGCGCGATCCACGCAAAGCGCGTCACCATTATGCCCAAGGACATCCAGCTGGCTCGCAGGATCAGAGGCGAACGCGTATTTTTTTTTTATCAAATACATCATTTCAATATGACGACAAAAACTTTATTTTTAGTTTAACGAAACATTTTGCGCTTGCCAGGTACCTACGAGTACCCTAATTACCGCTAATAGTCTACCTTACTTTACCCTTAAGTGTCGTGGGTGGCTCAAGATTATCAGGATTAAAATATTTTCGTTAATAAGTTCGTTATAAATTCAAGTTTAATTGAACACAAGTAACAATGTAAAATAGCGGCGCGGCTCGCTTTTATTAACATTGACTTGTTCACAGAATACAATCGAACGTTTGCTTGTTCATAGAATAGCGAATCGAAACGTTATATACATTGACTTGTTCACATAATACAATCGAACGCGTGCTTGTTCATAGAATAACGACTAATCGAAACATTACATACTCATTTTTCCTTTCTCTTATAAATATAATTTTGTAGATTCGTAAAACACCATATTCATATTCGACCCGCAAGTTTAATTGAACACATGTAACAATGTAAAATAGCGGCGCGGCTCGCTTTTATTAATAATATTATATTATTGACTTGTTCATAGAATACGATTGTATTCTGTGAACAAGTCAACTACTATTAACTTGTTCATAGAATGCGATCGTATTCTGTGAACAAGTCAACTACTATTGACTTGTTCATAGAATACGATTGTATTCTGCGAACAAGTCAACTACTATTGACTTGTTCATAGAATAACGAATCGAAACATTTCATACTCATTTTTCCTTTCTCTTATAAATAATTTTGTTGATTCGTAAAACATCATATTCATATTCGACCCGCAAGTTTAATTGAACACAAGTAACAATGTAAAATAGCGGCGCGGCTCGCTTTTATTAACATTGACTTGTTCACAGAATACAATCGAACGTTTGCTTGTTCATAGAATAGCGAATCGAAACGTTATATTAACATTGACTTGTTCACATAATACAATCGAACGCGTGCTTGTTCATAGAATAATAAATAATTTTGTTAGTTCGTAAAATACCATATTCATATTCGACACGCAAGTTTAATTAACAATGGAAATAACCTTTCGCGGAAAATTATCATAATTTAATATAAAAAAAGATTTAAAAAAAAAAAAAAAGGTGTGTATGCAATTCACACACGATAGAAGTGAAACTTTTTCATTTTCGTCTTACTAAAAAGCTGTAATACGCAGCCGCATAAAGTGTACAGTAGGTAGTGTGAGTGTGAGTTTTATTTCTGTTTTAAAAAAGCATACCACCACTTGAACGACCAGTGGTACTGTAGTGCCACAAAACTTTATGCCGACTAACGTCCATGGTACTAGAGTGCCACACGAGTTTTTGGTCTTTTTATTTCGGATTTTCTTTATTTTCTAATAAGACAAGTTGCTAGTGTCAATGTCAGATGTCATTGTCAATAATTATTCTACTAAATTCTAATTACAAAAACCCATACCTGGCAACAAAAATTATGAAAAAAAAATATTTTGACAATAAAGTGAGAGAAATTTTCCGCCATTTTCCTATTTTTCGCAAGTTAATTTCTTTATGATTTACTTGTGATATCTGTATTAAAATTAAATATGTTATTGAAAAAACTAGACTCCAACCCCGTTAAAACGGTACCAAAATAATAATTAAATGTTCAGAGGAAGTATTTTAAATAATAATCAAAATAGGTCTCCAAATCAGTCTAAAAATGCTACCATCCTATGTTTCATAATTTTTTAGTAAATGAAGATGTAGGTATGATGATTCATATTATTATTCAAGTTTATATAATTATAATAAAGAAAATAAATACATTTTTGGTTTTGAAATAGGTTTAGTACTTTTTATGTAATAAATAGTTTTAACGGAAAAAACGCGGCGTTTTTCACGCTCGGCGCGCGTAACGCGCGCTGGGACGTTAGTCCCTAGTTACTCCGCGGGCGCTGGACGTTAGAGTGGATCAAAGGATCTGCATTCGAAATATGACTATAAAATAGTGATTGAACCTTTTGAAATATGAATCGATAGGTAAGCGAATGATCTATAAAATCGATCGGTCGATCGACCCGGCAAGGGTTAGCTTTGTTTGCAATAGTTATTGAAATGCACGGTTCTTTTATCTATAACTAGCTGTGCCCTGCGGTGCTACCCGCATTATAATGGATGAAGTACTCTTAACCAACAACATATTTATTTTAATAAAGATTAATATTATTATGTTGATACAACTTAAACAAATTATTTCGACAAAATTAGGTACCATAAAAACGGTTTTTGTGAGTTAATCTTAAAAGATAGACATATACTATCGCGGACTGTTTTTTAGATCATTAAAAGAGCTATTATTCTTTAATACATATTTTTTGTGTATCTTGAACCGTTTTCACGGCGCACGCAACGGAAGGCTTCAAAGATGAACAATTTCTCCCGTTTTTTACACATTTACCACTATATCTTTGCTCCAATTGGTCGTAGCGTGATGTTATATAGCCTATAGCCTTCCTCGATAACTGGACTATCCAACACAAAAAGAATTATTCAATTCGAACCAGTAGTTTCGGAGATTAGCGCGTTCAAACAAACAAACAAACAAACAAACAAACTCTTCAGCTTTATAATATTAGTATAGATAACCTGATATTAAAGCCATATTTAAAGGAATGCAACTTGCAATCCTATTAACATTCGTTATAATGTTGATCGATTATAAATAAAATCGAATCGATAGTTCGCACTATATTTTCTTTTGACAATGACAGATTGAATTGACAGACAGAATACTTCTGCGATTTTCGTTTCGGTTGTGTTTTGTGTGCTCTTTCGGTTTTCTATCAATTTTTACGCGACCCGGGCTGTGCATGGACTGATTGACATTATTTCTTTCTGGACTTTGATTTTGCCGTGTGAATCGGATTTTGTTGTGAACTTGGACAATGGCAGATCGTCGGCGATATCGTGGCGTCGGATACAAAAAAATTGCGCTATGCTAACGAAGCAGTATCTACAATATAATTTATATTAACAGGTTTTAGAAGATGTTGCAACTGTTTAGTGGGCCGGCGCTCACACTATGACCTTTTTGGTATTTGTGATAAGCCAGATAAAATATAAAATAAAAATTAAATAAATAAATTAAATCTTTTATTGTACTTAGTTTACCAAATTATTCTTGAACATTGTCATTATTTTTACAAACTACAGCAGAATTTTAATTTGCTTGGAATAACCTCCTAACAAGTTGATCCCTCATTATTCTTCCTCTCAGGAGATCGGTGGTGGAATCATTTTCTGACAGAGGAGTGTGACTCTCCTGAGGCTCAATATGTTCTGAAAAAGAATAAGAAACATAATTTAATTCACTATCATCATCATCATCATCTAACTAAGTCATCTATTTCTTATTAAAATACTTTGATTTTTCACAACAAATTACAAATTAATTTACTTTGAAGTCACACACACTTCTTAAAGAAAATGTAGTTACTATTAATTTAAAGTCATAAGGTATAGCTACCTATATTATCAGAATAGTCTTCAAGTCCAAAATCCAACCCAATATTATACAACACACAACATGCTTGTATAATTTTGGCACATTTGTCTGGCTGATAATGCAGCACCCAGTCTTTGCTTTGCAATTACAACTCTGGCCTGAATGTGTTACTTGTTGTAATATGCATCAGGTGTAGCGGATACTGCATTAGAAATAGGTGTCATAAGCCAGGGCCGCTGTGGATGGCCAGAATCACCTAGAAGAAAATTATAATGTAGTGAACTATTCAAAGCCAATATTATACATCACAATTATGTAATAACATACCTAAAAGCCACACAGTTTCTCTAGCTGCATGTAATTCCTGCATATAAACATTCAAATTACTGTTTCCCCAAATGAAGGACAAATTATTGTACCGGTTTAAATATATGAAAGTGGGTACAGTCTTTGCACCCCACAACCCCGGGGATGCCATATTTCCTGTAGAACCTGTAACATTCAAACTTTTAAATAAAATAGCCCAGTTATACATACACATAATTTTTTCTATTAATTTGCCACTTTACTTTTGACAGTAATTTATTATGCTAACAGTTTGCCTCGCAGCAGGTATATCAGGAAACCTGATGTATGTAGTTAGCATATTTTTGTGCTTTGATTCGAGAATGTTCTTGTGATGTTTGAGGGAAAACAATCCATTTTTTAATTAGGTATGTTGTTATGGTTGAGAGTACAACAATTGGGTATTGATAGGCAGATACAACAAAAAAAATATTTCACCTATATTTACCTTTATTTCCAGAGATATCTCTAGAGATCCTTTTAACGACGTTGAAATACTTAATCACGACAAAGTTTTTTAAATATAGTTAGATAATATTTCTAGTATTTCATCAACACTTAGAGATGTATCTTCTTTTGTGGCGTATAAGCCAAACATTTTCATTTTGAGCTGACCACAGCAAACGCAGCGTGCATCTTGAATTAGGTATGTAACACTAGGACTAAAATTACTTTAAAACCACAACAAAAAACGCACGCACTGTTTATAAAATCGCCATTTTGTTTCGATTCGATACTACACAAACAACACGGTAGTTTTCACTACTAACACACACTAACACACGTTATTAATGCTCGAATAGTAAGCAAGTATTAAACAGTGTGAGTGAATATACATACACACCGAAATCTGCTCTCTCGCTCTGGCTCACTAATTACAGGCGACTATTGTATTTGTGTCTCTTACCATTTCCGTTTCATCTTTTTGCATCCGGTTTGAAATCACTACGATTCTATAGAAGTTTCACTTCAAAAAAATTAAAAAAAAAAAAAAAAAAAAAAAAAAAATATTTTTATTTGCATCAGCTCAAACGTCAATCAACAACAATCAAAACAAATAAACATTTTTTTTTTTTTTAAACTCATACATACTACACTTACCTTTACCAACATCAACACTGTTATACGCCTAAGAGCGTGATGCGAGACGAAGAGAAACACAGCCCATCTTTTAATACAATTTATTATATATTAATGTGTATTTGTACGCGAGTCAAATGAGAGGTTCCAAAGATTTCGAAGAATCGTGTTATTATATATGTTTTGTGTTTAATTTATCGGGTTTCCATCAAATCCAATAAGTTGAATCTTATGAAATGTAATAAAAACAGTGTTTTGCTTGCGGGGTGTGGTTGTTGTTAATCTCAGACTGTGATAGCGTCTCTTTGTGCGATTGCTGTGGGAAAAGGAGTGGAATAAAATGTTTGACTGCGCCGCTGGCTTCCGTTTTTATAGATTTATCAAAGCTATTATGGGAATTGAAGACGAAGAAGGAGAAATATATTGCTTTGAAACTGTGAATTCGGTGTGCCCGTGGTGCAGTTGTCTGTGTTTTACCGTGAATAAATCCATGCAACGCCTGTTTGAGTCCCTACATCGCCGAGTGGTGAATGGTAAGGGACGTTCGTTTGCCATCTGGATGACTCTTAATGTTAATCGGATCGTGAGATCTGTTATAATTTAGTTGTACGGTTTATGGGATCCGTCGTGACTCGTCGGATTTCCCTATGTGAACTGAAGCTGTTAAAGCAGTGAGGCGGGGTTGGTACATCCGTGCTCGGTTGTATCCGCCCGGTGCGCCCTCGCGCGAAAATGCGGCCGTGAGCTATCAGTCTCTCCATGGACCGGGCGTGAACGTCGATTCATCGATTTCGCCAACTGAACCGTTTTTATAAAAAATAAAACGTGGACGGTACACCTGATCGGAATGTTCATCTGTAGCGGCACATTATAAACAATTACGTCCGTTTTATACAGAGTCACTCCAAAAGAGTGACACATAAATTCACACATACTCTGAAGACAACCGGCGCCGTCTCCGTATTGGTGAGCGGTGTCGGTTAGACTCCTCTCCTGCTGTGTGTGGGGGCGATCGTTTTTTCGAAGCGGTCCTGTTCACAACACAGCAGGTTGCAGTAAAGAGTTAGCTCCCTGGTTGATCCTGCCAGTAGTTATATGCTTGTCTCAAAGATTAAGCCATGCATGTCTCAGTGCAAGCCGTATTAAGGCGATACCGCGAATGGCTCAATATATCAGTTTTGGTTCCTTAGATCTTACTCAGTTACTTGGATAACTGTGGTAATTCTAGAGCTAATACATGCAATCAGAACTCTGACCAGTGATGGGATGAGTGCTTTTATTAGATCAAAACCAATCGACGGAGGGCCTCGCGTCCGAAGTCGTTAATTTTGATGAATCTGGATAACTTTTGCCGATCGCATGGTCCAGTACCGGCGACGCATCTTTCAAATGTCTGCCTTATCAACTTTCGATGGTAGTTTCTGCGACTACCATGGTTGTCACGGGTAACGGGGAATCAGGGTTCGATTCCGGAGAGGGAGCCTGAGAAACGGCTACCACATCCAAGGAAGGCAGCAGGCGCGCAAATTACCCACTCCCGGCACGGGGAGGTAGTGACGAAAAATAACGATACGGGACTCTTACGAGGCCTCGTAATCGGAATGAGTACACTTTAAATATTTTAACGAGGAACAATTGGAGGGCAAGTCTGGTGCCAGCAGCCGCGGTAATTCCAGCTCCAATAGCGTATACTAAAATTGTTGCGGTTAAAAAGCTCGTAGTTGCATTTGTGCGCCGCGCTGTCGGTGCACCGCATCCGCGGTGATACTGACACGTTTGCGGAGCATATCGTCGGTGAGCGGGCGGTAAAACGCCCGTTCAATATCAAAATCCTATCGCGGTGCTCTTTATTGAGTGTCGAGATGGGCCGACAATTTTACTTTGAACAAATTAGAGTGCTCAAAGCGGGCTCAAAATGCTGCTTGCATATTTCGTGCATGGAATAATAGAATATGATCTCGGTTCTATTTTGTTGGTTTTCAGAACTCCGAGGTAATGATTAATAGGGATAACTGGGGGCATTCGTATTGCGACGTTTGAGGTGAAATTCTTGGATCGTCGCAAGACGAACATCAGCGAAAGCATTTGCCAAAGGTGTTTTCATCAATCAAGAACGAAAGTTAGAGGTTCGAAGGCGATTAGATACCGCCCTAGTTCTAACCGTAAATATGTCATCTAGCGATCCGCCGACGTTACTACAATGGCTCGGCGGGCAGCTTCCGGGAAACCAAAGATTTTGGACTCCGGGGGGAGTATGGTTGCAAAGCTGAAACTTAAAGGAATTGACGGAAGGGCACCACCAGGAGTGGAGCCTGCGGCTTAATTTGACTCAACACGGGAAATCTCACCAGGCCCGGACACCGGAAGGATTGACAGATTAACAGCTCTTTCTTGATTCGGTGGGTGGTGGTGCATGGCCGTTCTTAGTTGGTGGAGCGATTTGTCTGGTTAATTCCGGTAACGAACGAGACTCTAGCCTGCTAAATAGGCGTCGTCATTTCGCCATGCACACGCATGGCTTCGGTCACGCAACTCACTGGCGACGTATTAAAATTCTTCTTAGAGGGACCGGCGGTTTCGAGCCGCACGAGATTGAGCAATAACAGGTCTGTGATGCCCTTAGATGTCCTGGGCCGCACGCGCGTGATAGGAACTTGATATTAATTAGTAACCTATTTCAAGATCTGGCTATTTATTAGGTATAAACCTACCATAGAACAGCTGTTTGTAAATAATATAAATAAAATATCTTGTTTAAATTTATAGTCTTTATTCTAACCCAATATTTGTAAAGCAATTACACTTAATCACACTTATAATTATCATTTACACTAATCATCTAGGGCCCTTGCCTCTTATAGTATGTTTGCGATAATGTTACACCCAACTCGACACAGAACACTTTATAGCTTTTGAAACTATCAAGGTTATCAATATTATATAACTTGAAAGACAATAAATCATGGTAAACAACCCGTTATATATCTAAATAGTACAGAACACTTTATTAAGCAAAAATTATCATACCTCGGTAAATACTGGGTAGTCTTCCTTCCTTCACTGAAGTTCAAACGGAAAAAGAGGCCCATGCCTTGTAGCACTGCTCTTTTATACCCTAGTACCGGTTTTCCCCAGGTAGGAAATAGCCGTTTTTAATAACCGCCTAATAACTAAAAATGTAACGTTGTTTTATAAAATCAAAATGGTACTTTACCTTTATTAAAAATGGCTATTTCATGTGTTTTAATTTATAACAATTTTCCGGCTACAATTATTTAGTCAATAATAAGGTTACAATCACAACCATTAGTAATATTATGAATTATTCGTTATTTCAACAAAAATATCAGTTTTCAATAACGGTTTTAAATTATTAGAAATATAACGGTACCTACTTTTAAGAAAATAAAGAAACAAGAATGATTGTAAACGGCCATACCACGTAATTGAATAGTTATTAGACAGTAAGTTTATAATCAAAACATTATCAATTTCTAATTATTTATCACGGCCATACTGACAAGTACTTTGTTCTCAAAGTACCTACCTACTTAGCATGGTAACGAACGGTGATCATTTGATGTTTTTTTTTTCATAAATTTCATTTTCTTTCTCTTTTTATGTATCTTTCTACTTTCTTAATTCCCTTCAGTTGCCTAGACGTGTCAAGCCTCTCACCCGCTGCTTATGAGGTAGACTTGCACCAAACAACCGAAAGTACAGCGGACTTGTGCGTTCTGTTTACCTAGCCCTACTAATCCCGGTCCACCCGCTGCCGGTGCGACAGATTTAGTATCAAGCAAACAGTCCTTCAGCGGCTTAGTTTTTTTTTTTTTTTTTTTTTTTCCCCTAGTTTACATCGCCGTACTAATCCCCTCCACCCGCTGTAAGTAGGATAGATTCAGTACCAAATAAACTAGTATCCCAGCGTCTATCAAATGATCACTATTCCGTCTTACCTACTTAATCACAAATGTACAACATAACAGTTATTTTATTTTTATCATTCGTATTTTAAATGTATACCACATGACAATAAGAACACTTAATCATAAAATCACATACATATCATAAGCATCATACAGCTGTCGTAAAATTTACATTATGAAATAGTAATTTTAGGCATTTTTGTTTATATTTCGTCTACCATTTCCCCTGGCCAATATCGCAATTTTTCTTTTGCTACTGTTATATTGCGCAAGTTACCCATACCTCTCAGAGCAAAACGGTCATTGGGAAACAACGATGTTATTTCGTACGGGCCTTTGAATTTAGGGAATAACTTATACATAAACTATATCACCTATTTCTAATATTAAATTATTACGCCGTGTAGAGTCAAACCAACTTTTAAAATTTTCCGCCTTTTGTAAGAGACATTGTCAAGCTAATTCTCTTTCGTTATTTATATTGATTGGGGTCTTATTAGAGTAATCAACCACTTCATTTAATTTAAGTTTTATAGTTGGTATATTTGCATCGATATCAATCAATAGCCGTAAAGGAGATAAACCTGTGGACTTTATAACAGTGATGTTAATAGATTGTTGAACATTCCACAATACGTTCGGCCAATCTGACAGTTCATTACATGTAGTCCTATAAGCATATCGCTGATTAGAGACATAACGTTCAACTTGTCCGTTACCCCTGGGTACCCCAGTGGAAATCATGTGATGAATATGCAACTCCTCAAATAACGTTTTAATCTGGTTGCTACAAAAGTTGGTACCCTGATCAGAAATAACTAAAGCGGGAGAGCCGAATAAGGTACCAGTATCTCGTATGACTGGTATAATTTCTTCTGAGCCCAATGTTTTCAAGGGTATATAGTATGCAGAACCTGGTAAATCCATCAACTATCAACAAAATATGTTTGAAACCTTCGATAGATCGATTAGAAATTAGTTTATTAAGTTTTATTCCTTTATTGGAAATGGCGAATGTAAGCGAATGTGTTCGTAGATGTTGTTAAACACCCTCTAAAATATGAAATCAATTACCAAAAATTAGACCGTGTCTCTACAAGGAGGAAAAACTTAAATCGCAAAACATTGCGGTGCCAAGCGGTTTTATTGTTAATGCATTACCTACTCTCGTGAAAACAATTGACGATCCTTAGGTACTTAATAATTAATCTAACTAATCAGTTGGTGACTTTTCAGATGACATTATCTTTGAATATTGTTTATTAGTCATACACGAGTTAGGGACGACGAAAATTAAATGAAAGTTACTAAAATTAATTTATAAATACATATTTAGCTTATTAACTAAGCCCGTTCACGTTTTACCGGTTCCTTTAAACTAAATCGTTTTACCACCCAACTAAGATTAAATTGATTTTATTTCGATTAGATTTGTAGCATAGAATGGTGAAATTAGGGCTTAGTTAGATACCTAAACAAAATTATATGATTATTGTTATTTCGAGTAAAAGTCAGATCCTGAAAACATCCAGCAAACGTTGTTTTGCAAAAATGAAAAATAGATAGCAGACGATTCTCAGACCTATTGAATACGCATATAAAATTTGGTAATAATCGGTTAAGCCGTTTCGGAGGAGTATGGTAACTAACACTGTGACAAATACTTGAGGATTAATGCAGCCATACCAGGGAACCAATTTATCGATTTTACGAGTACTCGTTAATTTTTTAAATGGTTTTATCATAACCTACAGGATTGCGGGTGGGGGAGTGATGTAGTAGGACGCATAATTATTTACCATATTTGTACGGCAGAAAAGGGCTGTTCGTCCTATCTATAATATGGGTCCCCGAGATTCACTACTTGATAATTTCAAAGAAATAAACATTGACCGTCATAGTTTGTGATGATCAATATATTTATGAAGCCGTTATGTATTAGCATAAGAATATTAATTTGTTTACAAAACGAGAAATAAATATAAACTCGCTTTGCCCACCACTAGTCTGCATAAGGTTAATGTATCATTCAAAGGGCAATTTATAAGCTTCTACAACAAGATTCCCAAAGAATTGCAACAGTTGTCAATTACTAAAATTAAGAATATTGTTAAAACAATCTTTATAAAAAAAAAAGCTTATTATAAAATATCGGATTACCTTGAGGACAAAACTGCTTGGGACGGAATCTGCTCCAACACAAAATCAAAAACAAGACTAACAAATAATGATTGTAAAGTTTCAATACAAAAAATGAACTAGAGTTTCTAATCGCTTCTTTGCTCTAATGTTAAAAAAAGCGAAGCGACCAGATACTATAAATTTATTTCCTATTTATCTTTTAGGCACCTATTATTATTATTTTTTTGTACTATATTTTACGTGTTTTATGTTTTGTAAAACCCAAAAATTGAAATAAATGATTTTGTATCTTGCTGCTTAGAAAATCTTATATACACCCCCGTTCTCTTTATTTTTATAAACAATTTCGAAGTCAAAATCCTGCATAAATATGTCAAGGACAAATCTTTATTATTATTTTTATTATCAGTTACAATTTTAAATTGAATTCCAAGTAAATAAACTTGGAAGTGTTATAGGGAGTTCAAAAAAACTAATGTCTATAAATCGTAGGACCAGTATTTTTACTCAGTAGGTGTAGTTTTCTTACAAGCAACTAGTTTGGTTTAGCCTTCAGTATTTTTTGGATTATTATAGACCCAAATCCTAATCCACTGGCGTCCGTGTGTTATTCAGTTTCGCAGCTAGAGTCAAAGACAGATAATAATGGTTTAGATATTAAACTGTCAATGACATAGGAACAATCCCATGTCTGGTTATTTTTAGTTAAATAAATAAATAAATAAATATTTCCGCACTACTCACACAGCATCACCTAACCCCAAACTAAGCAGAGCTTGTACTATGGGTGTTAGGTGACTGATATACTACATAGATACATTTTTTTTTTGTAAATACATACATATGATACATAGAAAACACCCAGACCCGAAACCAGAAATTGTAGATCGTACAAAATCTGGTCCCCCGGCGGGAATCGAACCCGAAACCTCTTGCGCCTCAAGCGGACGTTTGCCCACCGAGCCACAGAGGTCGTCAAGTTAGTTATGTTTACTAATTGGTGCGATACGCAAAGAAAAAATTGGAATAAATTTCCTAAAATAAGATGCAAGTGCGATGTTACTTTGGACTCACTTGGCCTTATACCTACTTATCGCTTGATATATGAGATCCTAAATATTCAATGCTATCTATGAAAAATTAACATTTCCTCAAGTTGATCTTAATCCAGGGACACTATCAAATGTCTTGAATCTCAATATCTTGAAACTTCATCAAATGTCGAGAAAGGAATTAGTGTGTCATGAACAAATTGCTCTGAGGTCCTTTACCCTATTATTTTTAAATAACTGGAAAATAGCGATATTAGCCCAGAGGTGGATTTCACATTACTATTAAACGAAGCCATCCTTACATATACATCGCTTATACTACCGCAGACTAATCAATCAGCTGCGGTTCTATAAAAGTAATTTTTGTGTTGCGAAGCAACGGACTTTCTCCAGCCTAGCATATTCGCAGTAGAAGTCAGCCGAACATCATTCCGAAATATTTCCCATGTCTTGCCTTCTCACACAGGTTTTCAAGATTCAAACCATCTTAAAGCAGAGCCATTTAAGGCCTTACCTGCCTTCGCGACAGTAGCTACGCTGCTCCATCTTTGATTCTTCAATTATCTTACACCAACTCTCAGCACCGCTGTCGCTGCAGTTAGTTCGAATGTTGGAAGCGCCTATTAGACGAAACTACGTCGCATACGGCGTTGGGGCGGTCCGT
Source organism: Gymnoscelis rufifasciata (assembly GCA_929108375.1). Classification (NCBI taxonomy): domain Eukaryota; kingdom Metazoa; phylum Arthropoda; class Insecta; order Lepidoptera; family Geometridae; genus Gymnoscelis; species Gymnoscelis rufifasciata. The sequence goes on along the minus strand of OV815319.1, from coordinate 1,485,054 downwards.
CAGTAGAGCAGAACCCATTCTGAAACTCAAAAACACGGGCATTAGAAATGGCTATTCACAATCCCACTTCTGATGATAGGAACTTGATATTAATTAGTAACCTATTTCAAGATCTGGCTATTTATTAGGTATAAACCTACCATAGAACAGCTGTTTGTAAATAATATAAATAAAATATCTTGTTTAAATTTATAGTCTTTATTCTAACCCAATATTTGTAAAGCAATTACACTTAATCACACTTATAATTATCATTTACACTAATCATCTAGGGCCCTTGCCTCTTATAGTATGTTTGCGATAATGTTACACCCAACTCGACACAGAACACTTTATAGCTTTTGAAACTATCAAGGTTATCAATATTATATAACTTGAAAGACAATAAATCATGGTAAACAACCCGTTATATATCTAAATAGTACAGAACACTTTATTAAGCAAAAATTATCATACCTCGGTAAATACTGGGTAGTCTTCCTTCCTTCACTGAAGTTCAAACGGAAAAAGAGGCCCATGCGTCGATCTGTCTTCCGTCCCTCGGTTGGGGGCACAGGGTGGGGCCTCGAGCTTGCGCTCCTTACCCCGGCTTCAACTCCAGGGGCGACTACCCCCGGGTCACGAGACAATGCCTTTTAGGCGGGTATAAGTATTTATATTTTTTTTTTTTTTTTTTTTTTTGTTTTTTTTTTTTTTTTTTGTTCATTCTCTCTTTTTTTTTTATTATTATTTTTTTTTTTTTTTTTATATATACTATTCTAAATACAATTATAATAGAGGCGGAAATGGATATATATATATATGTGTGGGGGTATAAAATATATAAGGATACAAAAGTGTTAGTAAGGGAGGGAATATATAGGGGGATGTGGGGGGGGAGAAGAGTAGAGTGGCAGCGAAGAAAAAGAAAAGAAGAAAAGAAAAGAAGAAGAAGATAGAGAGAGAGGAGGCAAACTACGGGCTTAGGTTTACGATGAGGTCCCTGGGAAGGGGCCTCCAGGGGCCTTTGTGGTCGGGGGGGCGAGTGTGGAGGGGGGCGAGGGACTGGATGTGTGGGTGACGGCTGTGTTCAGTACGATCGAACATACGCTTGGCCGTCAGCACCACACAATCCTCGACAGACTGCATTTGTAGGTCGCGGGCAATTACGTCGTTACGGACGTATCGGCCCGCGCCTGTGCAGGTCCGAAGGACAGTATTCTGCACCTTCTGCAGTCTGTCTTTGTTGGTTTGGGAAAGGAGGGGATACCAAGCGGGAGCTGCGTACAGGAGGCGGGACCGAACGTACGTCTTGTAGATCCGCACCTTCGTCCTGAGCGGGAGATTGGATTTTAGGACCGGTCTGAGTTGCGCCACGGCTGCGCGCGAATGTGCAATCGCGCGATCCGCCTGTGGCTGCATTCTCAGTGACCGGTCTATCTCCACGCCTAGGTAACGAGTATGCGGTGTCCAAGCGACGTTCTGGCCCCGGAGGGTAAGGGGGGGAAGGGTGGTGCGACGGTTGGTGACTAGCATGGCTGCTGTCTTGCCGACATTAACAGCCATTCGCCAGTCATCCAACCATCTGGGGAGGCGGTCCATGAGCCGCTGCATCTTCATGGCCGCGTGGGAGGGATTGATGGAGGACATAAGGTAGGCGCTGTCGTCCGCAAACAACGCCAGTGTGACATCCCTATCACCGGGGAGCAACTGCCCCTCCAGGGTCGGGATGTCATCGGTGTACAGGGCGTAGAGTGCGGGCGACAGACAACTACCTTGGGGGACTCCGGCGAGGATGGGACGGGAGGAGGATGCGGCGCCCTCGACGTCTACGAAGAAACGTCGATTTTCGAGGAAGGACGCCACAATCCGGGAAAGGGCTGGTGGCGTACTGCTTTGCAAGAGCTTATAGAGTAGGCCCGGGTGCCAGACACGGTCGAATGCCTTCTCGATATCGAGAAAGACCGCGACCGTGCTACGCCGGGCGTTAAGCTCTGTTGCAAGGTGGTGCAGTACGCGCGTCAGTTGGAGGGTGGTGGAGTGTTGTCCTCGAAAGCCAAACTGTTCGGGGCGGGGTTCGATGGTTGGAACCAGTCTGCGAAGCAGAAGGCGCTCGAACAGTTTGGCGATCGTGGACAGGAGGGTGATGGGACGGTAGTTGGCCGGGTATCGTCTGTCCTTGCCCGGTTTGGGGAGGACTATAACTTTCCCGCTCTTCCACAGGTCAGGAAAATGGCCTGTGCGGAGTATTCCGTTGAAGAGACGGGAAATTGCGACGATACCACGGCGGGGGAGTTGGAAGAGAGCCATATTCGAGATTCCGTCCGGGCCAGGTGCCTTCCTCTTGGGAAGGTGGCGGACTGCCTTCCCCACCTCTGAAGGCGACATAAAGCAGTCGCCTCCGAGGGGGGGAATGGGTCCAGACAGAAACCCAGATACGGTGCTCTCTACCAGGGTGTGATGGGACAGGGTGTCGGGATGGGCATCTGCTGAGACAGGGTGGGGTTGGAATTGCCACTCCAGGTGATCGGCCAGAAGTTCTGCTCGGTCACCCGGTGCGAACTTCCTGTTCCCCTCCCGGTCCAGCAGGGGGTAGGTGGGTAGGGGAGCCCGCGTGAGTTGACGGTTAAGGGCGTAAAGGTTGGTGTCGCGTTCGGCGGCCTGGTCGATGGTTTTCTCCCAGGTCTCCCCGCGCCAAGCCTTTACAGCATCCGACAACTCAGCGGTTAGGGAATTGAGTTTGGATTTGAGGGTGGGACAACGCGAACGTGACCAGTCGCGACGCATCTCCCTCTTCGCCGACAGCTTACGCTGAAGGTGAGTTGGCAGTACGTCGCGAACGTTCGCGCGTTTCGGGATGGGAGTGGACGCTGCCTCCTTAGCACCAATTATTTTGGATGCTAAGTCCGAGGCTTCGCGTTCCACATCGTCTGGGGTGGAGAGGGAGCCGATGTCTAGGGTTTCTAGTGCTCCTGCAAACGCAGCCCAGTCAGTCCTCACCCCGGGGGGCCGCGGTACAGTGAAGTCCGCGGAAAGACCCAGGGTGATGAGTAAGGGGAGGTGCTGTGTGTCTAGGTCATACAACACCTCCACCTGGACCGGGTAGCGAATGCGTTTGTGGAGCACTATGTCTAGTACATCGGCGGAGTGCAGCGGATTTACGGGGATATGGGTAGGTGAGTCGGGACCTAGGATTGTGAAGCCGGTCCTTAAGCTGTCCTCGTGCAGCTTACGGCCGGCTGGGTTAATAACCCTTGACCCCCACTCTGGGTGCTTCGCGTTTAAGTCCGCAGCCACCAGGGTGGGGGACGGAGAGGAGAAGATGGTTGCTATATCGGCCGGAACGTATCTAGGTGTGGGCGGACGATATCCTGCGAAGAGCCGAAGCTCTTCGCCTGCCGCCCTAACCAATACTCCGGTCGATCGCAACTCATCGAAGGGAAGGTGCTCTAACTCCTCGTGTATCAGGTCCCGTCTGACGAGCACGGCCGTACCTCGGTATGCCGTGCCCGCTGGGGACACTTCGTCTCGACGATACACGAAAAAGTTAGGCACCTTTAGGGGGGTGGAGGGGTCAAGTTTAGTCTCGCCCAGAAGAACGACATGAATGTCCTGCTTCTGGGCGATGAGGCGGAGGTGCTGGATCTGATTCCGAACACCTCCGGGATTCCAGTAGAGGAGGCGAAGTGCGGGGAAGCTATCCATAGTAGTTGCTACGGATAGCGGCTAGTCCTCGCACCGCCGCCTCTCGGAGATCCTCTCCTGCGGCGATGGCAACCAGGAGCTCTGTCAGGACCCCCAGAATTACTTCTAGGGGACTCCCGGCAAGCCCGGTTGTAAAGCCCCTCGCCGCAGCTTGACCGCTTGGGAGGGGTAGTTGGGGGGTGGGTCTGAATGGGGGTGGGGTCCTGTACTGGGTGGTGTTGTTGGGGGCGGAGAACCCCGGGGGGATGCTCAGTGTAGTAGGAAGGGCTGGGGCTTTGGGGGGGATTAGGGGGGGGATGGGCGCAGCCGTCGGTAAGAGAGTGGAGGAGGCCACTGGCTTCCTCTTGTTCCTACCGCCTCTTGGCCTGCGTTTTGATTTGGCGGGGAGTGCTTCCCCCCTTGCAGTAGGGGGGTTGGCACATGGGAGGGGATCGTCTAAGACGGGAGGGAGGATTGGTTGGGTTCTGGGTTGGGGGGGCGACTTGGGCCTATTCTCCGGCCGTTGTGGGGCTTGGTCCCTGGAATAGGGAGCCTGAATGGGAGAAGGGGCCCTCATGTGGAGTGTGGGCCCGGGGGGTTTCGGGAGGGGAGGAGCAATTTTCACTCCCCTCTTCCTTGCCTCCTTCCTCATGACGGGACACTGCCTGCTGTTTGCAGGGTGGTCCCGTCCGCAATTTGTACAAGTGGGGGCGTCAGTGGGGGGGCGGGGGCAGTCCGCCGCAGCGTGTTGACCACTGCAGCGGACGCACTTGATTGGACGGTGGCAGTGCACCGATGCGTGGCCGAACCCCTGGCATCGGTGGCACTGTGCCACCCTATTGGCCGCGCCTCTCCAGTGCTCAATTCGAACGCCCGGCATGAAGAGGAGCTCACTCGTACTATAAAGACGAGCGAGTTCCTCCTGCGACAGGCGGTCGAATTGGCCGTGGAAAAGGCACCCGGCTCGGCCTTCTTTGGCCCGGATGCCTTTGACGAACCGGACCGGGAATCCCAGTCCGGATAGCGCGGCTTCGATGTCGGGGGTCGGGGTGTCTCCCGGGAGGCCTCTGATGGCCACCTTTGTGGGCAGGTCGGCGGACAGCGCATAGCTGTACCAGCTTATGCTGCTGTCCTCTGCCATAGCGTCTACTAGGTGGCGCTGCACCACTCTGTACTCTTCGGCAGAGCGGGGGGTGAAGCGAACCCCTTTTCCAAGGGGGCGCGCATTGGGGGCGTGCCCTAGTTTGCCCCTAATAGTGGCAAAATGCACTGTCCAATTGGGCAGGCATTCGACCACTATCGGGGGGTAACTTTTGGAGACGCCAGCGGCCGGTGCCGCAGGGTCCCCTGGGACTACGGGGGTTTGAGGGGCGGGGGGTGTGGGTGCTCTTACATCTAAGTTAGTACCTAGATGATGATGATTGCTGCTTGGTGGTGGGCCGCCCATGGGCGGGCGGCCGTCGGTGGTCTGGCGGTCGCTCGTGGGCGGGCGGCTGCTGGTGGGCGGGCGGCTGGTGCTGGGTGATGGCCCACCCATGGGTGGGCGGCTGTCCGTAGTCGGACGGCCGCCTGTGGGCGGGCGGCTAGTGCTGGGTAATGCGCCGTCCGTGGGCGGGCGGCTGACCGGGGGCGGGCGGTTGGCGCTGGAGGATGGGCCGCCTGTGGGCGGTCGGCTGGTGCTGGGTGGGGGGCCGCCCCTTGGCGGGCGGCCGTCCATGGGCGGGCGGGGCTCTGGCGCTGGGCGGCAAGGCAGGGGCGGAAATTCCGCCCTCGGATTTGGGCGGCGTATGATGGTGCCCAGGGGCACCATATCAGGGGATGCAGGCGTGTCCGGGATCGGGCGTGGTGACGCGGCCGTTTTTGCGTACGACCGCGTTGATGATGTTGATGATGCTGCGCTGAGGCGGGGTTTCTGGGTGTTTTCGGAGGAGTCGGAGTCCTCGCCGGTTGATGACGAGGAGCTTTCCGACTCCACCTCAAGTACCTGCTTGGTGGTGGGGGCGTCACGGGCGAAGTCGCGGGGCGGCGAGCGGGTTGTTTCGCCATCTGCGGAGCGGGTTCGGCGCCGGCTCCGGCACGAGGGCGGCGGCGTCGCGGCGACCTCCGGCGGGGAGGCTGGAGTGGGGAGCAGCTTCTGCCGCTTATCCTCCTGGACCTCCTCGATGGTGTCGTCGGGCGCTGGACGACGGGCGGTTGCCCTTACTCCCGGTTCTCCCTCGCTTGGACGGCGCGGATACTCAGATCCGCGCGCGTCCATAACGCTCGAGCTACCGGGGGGCCTGGCGGGGGCGGTTCGGATCGGTCTATATCTAATAGCATCCGGGGGTTTGCGTGCCGGCGGAATACTTCCGTCCGACATCGTGTAGGTGTGGTGTTTAATATAAACACAAAAATAAAAGAAATTAAAAAAATAAAATTCTTCTTTTATTAAAAAAGAAAGAATTTATTCGCACAATTTATAAACAAATCGGCCGGGCGGGAAACCAGCAGGGTGAGTTCCGCAAGCAGAAGGCCCCGCTGAGTAGCCCAGCGACACAACCAATTTGTTTACAAAGTGCGGGAAGGGGAGAAACACTGCGTTGGTAGTTTTATAATAAAACTCCAAGCAGTGCTCTCAGGGTTGGCGTGAGGCTGTTAAGGCCCCGGGGAACGGGTAAACACACAGGTACTCACCGACGAAGCGATATTTTTCCCTGTGCGATACGTGGGAACCACTAACAAGCACAACACTTGAGTCTCTGTCTCTAATTTGCACACAAACACACACACACAATTCACTGCGGGCCGGCCCGTTCTACGACGCGGAAGCCTAGGCAGTCTGCGGAGAACTGGGCTGGTACGGCGAGCGAAGCGGGGTGAGGGGCAAAGGACTGAGAGCGCGAGCGCGATGCGAGAAGCGGTAGCTGCGACTGGCGGTCGAGCTGCGACTACTCTGGCGGTCGAGCTGCGACTGAGAGGCCCATGCCTTGTAGCACTGCTCTTTTATACCCTAGTACCGGTTTTCCCCAGGTAGGAAATAGCCGTTTTTAATAACCGCCTAATAACTAAAAATGTAACGTTGTTTTATAAAATCAAAATGGTACTTTACCTTTATTAAAAATGGCTATTTCATGTGTTTTAATTTATAACAATTTTCCGGCTACAATTATTTAGTCAATAATAAGGTTACAATCACAACCATTAGTAATATTATGAATTATTCGTTATTTCAACAAAAATATCAGTTTTCAATAACGGTTTTAAATTATTAGAAATATAACGGTACCTACTTTTAAGAAAATAAAGAAACAAGAATGATTGTAAACGGCCATACCACGTAATTGAATAGTTATTAGACAGTAAGTTTATAATCAAAACATTATCAATTTCTAATTATTTATCACGCGCTACACTGAAGGAATCAACATGTTCTCCCTGGCCTAAAGGCCCGGGCAACCCGTTGAAACTCCTTCGTGCTGGGGATTGGGGTTTGCAATTATCCCCCATAAACGAGGAATTCCTAGTAAGCGCGAGTCATAAGCTCGCGTTGATTACGTCCCTGCCCTTTGTACACACCGCCCGTCGCTACTACCGATTGAATGATTTAGTGAGGTCTTCGGACCGACACGCGGTGGCTTCACGGCCGTTGGCGTCGTTGGGAAGTTGACCAAACTTGATCATTTAGAGGAAGTAAAAGTCGTAACAAGGTTTCCGTAGGAGAACCTGCGGAAGGATCATTAACGTGTGTGTGTACGGCTTGTGTTTTTCTTTTCACACTCTGTAAAAGGGGATGAAAGAGGCGCGGCTGAATACTACACTTGATCACAACCATCCGAAGTTATACTTCACACAATCAAAACAAAGAGCGGAGTGCTCGCGCGCTCGCGCGCGAGCACTCCGAAGCTCGCGTCACGCCTACGCGTCAGAGGAACTAGGACGGGTGAAAAATCCGCACCTCGAGTTTCAGACGCGTTACGGGCGTGCTCGTTAACTAAATAACAATATCAGAACGGTTTAGAGTGAGAGTTGCGCGCGCCGAGCGGCGCGCGCACGCTCTCGTTCTAAGAATATTTTTTTATTTAATTAATCAAAAATGTACCATACACCACAATAAACCATTACCCTGGACGGTGGATCACTTGGCTCGCGGGTCGATGAAGAACGCAGTTAACTGCGCGTCATAGTGTGAACTGCAGGACACATTTGAACATCGACATTTCGAACGCACATTGCGGTCCGTGGATACACATCCAGGACCACTCCTGTCTGAGGGCCGGCTGCATAAATACACAAATCACATTGCGCGAATATAATTTATTATACGAGCGCATATGAGGGTTCTCCGCGTGCGTGCGTGTTAGCGCGCGCGCGCGGGGTCCTTTTAAACATAATAATAACGTTGAGAATTCACACGATTCGTGCGTGCTGGGTGCGCCCGAGCGTCGTCGTCGTCGTCGTCGTCGTTCAGAATTATGCAACAAAACGATGTGTGATTATACTATCGCGCTGAGCGTTTGTTTGTTTATGATTGCTGAACGTCAAGGCGGCGGCGTGAGCGGGCGCGCTTTTAGCGGCACTTATCGCTCATGTGTGACTGCTCTAACAGCCGAAGGGTCTCCAGTAGGCGGACTCGACGTCCGAAGGGCGTGACGGGGTGTTTCTCTGTACATAGCAATGTGTATGTGTGATACACGTCGTTGCGTCGTAACGGATATCGCGTCTGCCTCCCCTTTTTATACGTTGGCCTCAGATCAGGGAGGATTACCCGCCGAATTTAAGCATATTAGTAAGCGGAGGAAAAGAAACTAACTAGGATTTCCTTAGTAGCGGCGAGCGAACAGGAATAAGCCCAGCACTGAATCCCGACGTTGTAACGGCGTCGGGAGATGTGGTGTTCGGGAGGTTCCGCTTTCTCGTCGTAGTCCACTCCTGTCCAAGTTCGTCTTGAACGGGGCCCATTTCCCACAGAGGGTGCCAGGCCCGTAGCGACGGAGGACTGCGGCGAGAGGGACACTCCTCAGAGTCGGGTTGCTTGAGAGTGCAGCCCTAAGTGGGTGGTAAACTCCATCTAAGGCTAAATATTACCGCGAGACCGATAGCGAACAAGTACCGTGAGGGAAAGTTGAAAAGAACTTTGAAGAGAGAGTTCAACAGTACGTGAAACCGCTCAGGGGTAAACCTGCGAAACTCGAATGAACGAACGGGGAGATTCATCGTTATTCCGTGGCGTGACTGCACGCGCTCGATGTCGTCGGCTTCGGCCGTGCGGCACGGCGTTGGCGGTTCTACGTTCGCGGACGGCGTGCACTTCTCCCTTAGTAATACATCGCGACCCGTTCGATGTCGGTCTAAGCGCCGTTCGGGAGTCGTAATTGTCCCTTCGGGGCGCAGTTGCGACCGTGACGGTTGCCGACCGGCCGTCGGACGGTATTTTCAACGGATCGCGTACGCGTTTATGCGCGTCCGGCCCGACGCAAGGCTACGTCGTCACCCCCGTCCTGCCTAAGTGCGGGCGGGGGTGTGGCGCGCCTGTTGTCGCAGCCGTGCTGTCTCGGACTGTGCGCGTCCCTTGTCTGCGATGATTCAGTTTCGGGCACTCGCAGGACCCGTCTTGAAACACGGACCAAGGAGTCTAGCATGTGTGCGAGTCATTGAGTAAAATGTCTAAACTGAAAGGCGCAACGAAAGTGAAGGTGGACGCTTGCCGTCCGCTCAGGGAGGATGGTGCGCCGATCTCGGTCGGCCTCTCGCACTCCCGAGGCGTCTCGTTTCCAATCTGAGATTGCAGGCGCGCTCTGAGCACAGATGCTGGGACCCGAAAGATGGTGAACTATGCCTGGTCAGGTCGAAGTCAGGGGAAACCCTGATGGAGGACCGTAGCGATTCTGACGTGCAAATCGATCGTCGGAACTGGGTATAGGGGCGAAAGACTAATCGAACCATCTAGTAGCTGGTTCCGTCCGAAGTTTCCCTCAGGATAGCTGGCGTCGATTTGAACAGTCTCATCCGGTAAAGCGAATGATTAGAGGCATTGGGGTCGAAACGACTTCAACCTATTCTCAAACTTTAAATGGGTGAGAACTCCGGCTTACTCGAATGATGAAGCCGGAGATCTGATGACGGTGCCAAGTGGGCCAATTTTGGTAAGCAGAACTGGCGCTGTGGGATGAACCAAACGTAGTGTTAAGGCGCCCAAAAAACGCTCATGGGACACCATGAAAGGCGTTGGTCGCTCATGACAGCAGGACGGTGGCCATGGAAGTCGGAATCCGCTAAGGAGTGTGCAACGACTCACCTGCCGAAGCAACCAGCCCTGAAAATGGATGGCGCTGAAGCGTTTTGCCTATACACTACCGTTACCGGCATGTGCGATATTATTTATATCATTAAGCCGTAACGAGTAGGACGTGCGCGGCGGTGAGCGCAGAAGGGTCTGGGCGTGAGCCCGCCTGGAGCCGCCGTCGGTGCAGAACTTGGTGGTAGTAGCAAATACTCCAGCGAGGCCCTGGAGGACTGACGTGGAGAAGGGTTTCGCGTGAACAGTAGTTGCTCGCGAGTCAGTCGATCCTAAGCTCAAGGAGAAATCTTATGTCGATGCGGCGTGTTTTTTACATTTAACACGTGTGATAAATAACGCCCTTTGAGCGAAAGGGAATCCGGTTCCTATTCCGGAACCCGGCAGCGGAACCGTTTCAATAATCGTTCACTCGTTTAACCGCGAGAGTTCGACGGGGTAACCCAAAGTGGCCTGAAGACGCCGCCGAGAGGTTCGGGAAGAGTTTTCTTTTCTGCCTGAGCGTTCGAGTTCCATGGAATCCTATAGAAGGGAGATATGGTTCGGAACGCGAAGAGCACCGCATTTGCGGCGGTGTCCGGATACTCTCTGCGGACCTTGAAAATTCAGGTGAGGGATGTACGTGGAGATGTCGCGCCGGTTCGTACCCATATCCTCAGCAGGTCTCCAAGGTGAAGAGCCTCTAGTCGATAGAATAATGTAGGTAAGGGAAGTCGGCAAATTGGATCCGTAACTTCGGAATAAGGATTGGCTCTGAGGACCGGGGTGTGTCGGGTTTGGGAGGGAAGCGGATGCGGCCGGTGCCGGGCCTGGTCGATGCCTCCTCTCGGGGGGGCTGAATCCGGACTCGTGCTCCGGCCTTCCGCGGATCTCCCTGGCCATGGGGCCGTATCGGTTTCGATCGGTGCGTGCCTTTACGACCGCCGTTCAACGGTCAACTCAGAACTGGCACGGACAAGGGGAATCCGACTGTCTAATTAAAACAAAGCATTGCGATGGCCCTCGCGGGTGTTGACGCAATGTGATTTCTGCCCAGTGCTCTGAATGTCAACGTGAAGAAATTCAAGCAAGCGCGGGTAAACGGCGGGAGTAACTATGACTCTCTTAAAGGCTCGAAGCCATTAAAGGCAAGAGGAGACTCAAAGCCTACAAGGACCTCGTGGTTGAGTTCGAAGCCGAGCTCAGAGGTAGGGAGGGGTACCCTGCAGAACGAATGGCGAGTGATACTGAATCCGAGTGCGTCCCGGAGGCTCCTGCGATCTCGGCCCCGCCTGAGGAATTGATTGAAGTCGCGCCAGCTCCCGCTGAATGCGATTCGGAGGTCGCCTCAGTCAATGATGAGCCGCTTAGTCTGATAGAAAGAAGAAAGAAAGAAGCTGAGCAGCACGGGGGTGTTCGCGATTTCTCGTCGCTGTGGGTGCCAGTAACAGTGTCTGAAGTGAAAGCATCCAGAGTCGATCCCCGCACCGCCTCAGGGCCGGATGGTATTCGGCCCGATGACTGGCGGGAGATAGCTCCCGAGACGAAAGCGAAATTATTCTCGGAATGGTTGAGAACTGGCAAAGTTCCCGAAAGGCTTCAGCAATGCCGTACGGTCTTTGTTCCAAAGAAAGATGTGCCGGAGGACCCGGGGGACTATCGCCCGATTACGGTTGGGTCGATACCCCTCAGGCACTTCCATAGCATCTTGGCCAAAAGACTGGAGGCTTGTTGTCCTCCTGATATTCGCCAGCGCGGTTTCATCTGCGCTGACGGTACACTAGAGAATTCAGCTGTACTGGACGCGATATTAGGGGATTGCAGGAGTAAGTTAAAGGAGTGTCACCTGGCGGTCCTAGACAGTAGTGTAAATATGGTTAAGCTGCCTCATATCATTCAGAGGCAGCTTCACCATATTGTAACTTGAATCGATCTATTCAATTCAACTAATCAGATACCTAACACCTATTATGAATCGTCATCTATTCAAGCCACTCCGATCGCTTTACTTTAATGATTGAGTGATTACTTCATGCAATCAGATACCTAACATTTATTATGAATCGTAATCTATTCAAGCCACTCCGATTGCTTTAATTTTATGATGAGTCCAGAGGCTAGCAATTTATCAATTATTTTATAAAATAAGTTAGTTTAACGATTTTGTTCGAAAGGACCACCACTAAAATGTTTGTGAATTGTTTTCAATTTAACCTAGGTTTATTATATTCAGATGAATGCTTTACTTTATAACCTACACCAGATAGGTATTTATTTATAATAATAATAAAACAACTGATTTAGTAAGGATATAATATTTATTATGAATATACCACTTATTCAAACATACTTAATTACATTTTAAGGAATATTGTCTCTTATTTTAATAGTATCTAATAGTTTAGTCTAATCTTAAGGTAAGAAAGTGAAATTGAACGTAAGCAAAATAGCTCTTACAATGAGTGTTCCATTAAGTTCCTACATATAACTTGAATTATATCTTTTATACGAGCATAAATATCATCGCTAGATACGTTTTCGACAACATGTTGGGCACAAATCTCTGCAGAGCAGTTGCATATTGATTTTTCAACGTTATCAAGTTGATTGGCATCAAAAACTTGTATCCTAATGAATTTTGTACCTCTTAAAACTTTTTTAAACATTGTAGTGATTGGCTTATTTTGCTGGTTGTTCTGAATGGAAACTTCGAGGTTCCCTGGACTTCTTCTGATGTAATCAGAAAGATTTTCCATTCTGGTTGGAGTTATCGGAGGTGTCACCGGGTACGTTGGGAACATGGGTGAATAGTTCCAGTTCGACATCTGAAAACAAACCGTACATTAGTTACAATCAAAACATTTGAAATGATAGTCTTGTTGAATAATAGAATAAAATTCAGATTCTCTTTTAACTTCTAATTTAAAATTAAATATGATTTTTACTTACCGACATTTTTTACAACTTCACGGTACGTGAGCTCCTAAATGATAAAACTATGATTTACATCTGCAGGGGTTCTTATTTATATAATTTTTCGTTAATTTTGAAATTTGTTTTAAAGTTTAAAATCGCACATCATAATCTACTGAATGATGCAGTTTTTTGCTGTGTTGGCTTAATGCACAGGGAAGGCGAGTGCAATATGATTCGTCTGTTTAAGCATTATTATGATTTTCGTTTACCTCTGACTTCGTTTGCGTTTCATCCATGGATATTAATCATAGCTTTAGAAGAAACTAATTCATAAAACCCTAATAAAATAATGGCTATCGATTGGTACAACTTTTGTTTTTTTTTTTAATTGGTAGTTGTAGGACAAACAAAATAAATATTTTCTGTTATAATATTTTTGTAATAAAATCTATATAGGTAACGATTATAGCGCGTCGGTTTTAAATATTTAAACAAAATATAATTTGATCATTCTGTCTCTACTTGAGAAACGCAAACTAAGTAATCATATATATCATTATCTACCTACCTAATTTAATTTAAGCGAGTGAAGTTTTACGAAAGTAGTTGTATGATATTGTGAGATATGCACTAGCTGCAAAATTTTGCATCTATTCAGATACAGTCATCGTCACAAATTATCGGTATGATATTTTCATACTATAGGTACTCGATATTCATTGAATAGAACACAATTCTTTGCTCGTGAGTGTACTACCCCAAATAAGGATTACCAATGCTGATGCTTCATGATCTGTGTATGGATTTTTAGCACAGTCAGCTATAATACAAAGACATCATCCTGTTAGTATACAACACACACAATGAAATTTGGAGCAATAAATACCGTAAAGGTCTGGATCAAAGTTATCACTCGCAACAAGCAAATCAACCGAGCAACACTCCTGAAAAATCTACTTGGACCATCCCAAATAAAAAATGTAAGTATTAAAGTTTATTTTATTATTAAATGTACTCCAATAATTTCATAAAACAGTTGATCTCATACTTTTCATCATTAACAGGTCAAGATCGATGCCACTGCTCGCAGACGACCTCTTCCCTCAATCAGACGATGAGGTGCAGGTGGAGAAGATAAGGATGGACACAAATAAAACGAAAAGGTGAGTTATACTCAGATGCTTAAATTATAACTGTGTCTGTTTCTCTTTCGAAACGACCCGTTCGTTTTCATTAAATTACTATGACGAATAATGGGTAAGGCTAATTGAGTGCATGTAATTTGAAATTATTTCACTGGTTTGAGTAACTTTTTTTTTGTTTTACAGATCACATGCTCGGCTACTGTGTGTGAAGAGCCGCCGAAGCAACGTTCGCGGACCCCTCATTCCTCGAAGACAAAGCCTGTTATCAAGCCAATCACACCGGTTCGAGTGACGGCACAGGATCTCTTTGGAGATGACAGTGATGGTGAGATGCCTACTCCTTCTTGTTCTAACGAAGCTCTGCAATCTGTTTTTATAAATAAACTTTCAAGTGGTCTTTCGAAACAGATATTACCTGATAAGAAAGGTTCACACTACATAGAAATCAAAGTATTTAGAACAGATGAAGTCGGAAAAGTTTTGCCAATAAATAGATGGCGACACTCTGTGTCTGCTTTAAAAATAAGAACGGATGCTAATGGCGAGCTTTGGACACATTTAGCCAATGTGATGAAAGCTGCAAGAAAGGAGTTTAGAGGCGTGCCTAACCATTATTTATCTAACTATAGTGTGCAGTTGTAGTGTGCACTTTGTAAAGTAAAAATATTTAAAGCTTATATTTAATAATAATTACTTATCTTTTATATTGAATGTAACTTTATAATCGTTTTGTCATATCCCATACTTGTAAACATTGATGTATCAATAAAGAAATTAATAACATTATTTACTTTTCTTTTCTTTACAGTCAACATCAATGATACCCGAGAGCTAATGAGTGATGAAAATGTTGTTAAATGTGCCCAATGTGATTTACAAATAAACAGAAAACAGTTTCAATATCATTTGAGAACAGAATTACATAAAATGAATAATTATTGTTGCAAGCGAATTTAAAAATATTTATATAATTTAAAGTGCATTTAAAAACCGAGTCATTACTTACTGTGTGAAAGTTGAAAATGAAATGTTTATAACACCAGAAGAGTTTTTATATGCTTATGAAACAAATATTTATAGAATCATAGAAATTACATTACAAAAACACAAATGCCTTAAGATTCAGTTTGAATTATTCGCATTTTATATGTTACCAAAAACGAAAGAAAAGGAATTGAAATCATTTAATACGAAATATGAAATATTGTATGATATTAATGCCCCTCTTGCCTCTTGCCTCGCGGCTATTGTACGTAGTAGACGTGTCGTTCGAACCTCTGATTTTTTAATTTTAAATTTAAATAAATTCAAGTGCGCCCCGGGCTTTGCCCTGTGTACCCCTGGAGCCCCTCTAGGTCGCGTTCTGGCTGCTCAAGTAAGTCAGAAACCATACAAAAAGATTTACACTTGTGGAGATTTGAACCCGGAGCCGTCGGTACAGCGACTGGAGATTGTGACCCCAACACCAGCAGGAAGTTGCGAGCTTGCCCGAAATTAGCGAACACCCTTCTCGCCGTGCCATAGGTGCCTACAACTATAAAATTAACAAACCTGTCGGGTATTACTCCATAGTTTCTATAACGCGTCTTTTGGAGAAATTTCTTCAGTCAACATGAGCACGCAGCGTACTCCGCCTCCAAAGAACGAAGAGAGTAAGCAGCAGTCCGCACAAAGTCGGTCAGAAACGGATCAAGAATCTGACTCTGGCAAAGTAACTCGCCGGCGGTTGAAGCGTCTACGTAGCCCTGAATTGGAGTTGGATGCCGCGTTAACGTTTAAATTAACCAGTTTCAAACACGATTTAACCGAACATATTACGAAGCTTTTCACTACATTCCAAGAGAATCAGGATAAAAAATTGTCTGCACTATCCACAGACATGAATAACCTGAGAAGTGAAATGAAGGAGCTTAAAACATGCAATTCGGATTTGGAGAAAAATATGTCCATCCTTACAGCGAACTACGAAATAAGCTTCCAAAAATGTTCCGAGTCGCTAGGAAAGGTTGGACTGCTTGAGGAACAGCATTTAAAAGATTGCGAACGCATAACAATACTCGAGGACAAACTTGAGGACCTACAGAGGAGCAGCCGTAAGTCGTCAATTGAAATAAAAAATGTTCCTAAACATTCCAAGGAAGACAAGGAAGGCCTTACTAACATGTTACTTCACCTGGGTACATCCATAGATTGCAAAATCACTAAGAATGACATCAGCGACATATATAGAGTTCGGGAAAATAGAAAAGGACAAACAAAGACCCCCATTATTGTAGAATTCGCTTCAACTTCAATAAAAGCAGATGTTCTAAAAAAGTCAAAAACTTATAATATTAAAAATAAAGAAAAATTGCGAGCTAAAAATTTGGGATACAAGAAGGACGAGGAAACTCCCATTTTTGTATCCGAACAGCTGACAGTCAAGGGTTCACGTCTTTTCTTCCTCGCCCGAGACCTGGCCAAGTCAAAAGGGTATAAATATTGCTGGACATCATATGGAAGAGTCTATATTAGACAAGATGATAATACTCCTGTGATACAAATTAAAACGGAAATCCAAGTGCAAAACCTTCTTCAAGCCGCATGACTATGTTTAATAGTAATTATTACATCTTATCTACTATGCGAAAAATTAAAACATAAAAAAGAACTTTATACAAGACGCGCTAACACATTAAAAACCACAAATAACATACACTCTTTCATACACTTTACACAGAATAATATTTACAGATACCAAAAAATATCACAAACAAGTTACACAACACGCTTTTCTGATAAAGTTACATCATTTGCTTTTCTTTTACATATTTATATAAACATGATATTCTCATTCGTCCCTTTACACTATGCGAAACCCTATCTGGCACTTCTAGTAAACACTGTAATTTCTATATACACTTTTTATGGATAAAATTATTGCAATTAATGAATTAGACTGTTCTGAAATAGCCCGTTCTTTTGAAGTCTCTGTGGAAGATTTATATACAAGTTTTCCTAAACAAAACTCTGATATTTCTATACTGTCACAGAACATCAGAAGTATATATAAGAATTTTCCCGACCTGGAATCCAACCTTGCCTTGCTTAAAATTAATGTCGATGTTTTGGTTCTGACAGAATGTAGATTGGCCAGACACAAGCCCATTCCTAATCTTATAGATTATAACGCTTTTGTAACAACATCTCAGCTTAACCAAAATGATGGAGTGACTACCTACATTAAGAAAAATCACAACGTCCATGTTAAAGAAATATTTTTAACTCATGCATCTTGTCTCCAAGTATTACTAAAAAACATTATAATTTTGTGTATATATCGTTCACCATCAAACAAAAACGCTGAAAGTTTTATTGAATCTTTAAATATACACTTAGAAACTATAAAAAAATATGAAACCATAATATTAGTAGGCGATATAAATATTAACACTCTTCCTAGAGTCTCTGAATCAGGTTACGAGAAAAATAATAGATTGAGTTATTTAAATATTTTGTCAATTCATGGGCTCTGGTCTGGACATAATTTTGCTACAAGGGAAACCGCTTGTCTGGATCATGTAATTCTAAAACTAAATAAACGTAAAAACTCTGCGACTATTGCTATAGTTAATACCTCTATAACAGACCATCTAACTGTTCTACTGAATATCTCCAACATAAAAAATAATAATTCTAGCTCTCTCAAAACAGTAATTGATTATAATAAAATATATACCTATCTTAAAGAATATAGCTACACGTGCTTTTTTGAACATTCTGATCCAAATACGTTATGTGACAAATTTATAGCTTTTATCCAAAATAGTCTTGCTAACTTCACAAAAATAACTCGTGTCCCTAGAAACAAGCAAATAATTAAACCTTGGATTACCCAGGGCATTTTACGTTGTATAATAAATAGAAATCACATGCAAAGAAAATTACGAAATAACCCTGACGACAACATACTTAGAATAACGTATAGAAGATATAGAAACTTCTGCAATAATTTAATTAAAAAACTCAAAAGGAAATATGAAAGAGAACAATTAAATAAGAATTATAAAAACAGTAAAAAACTATGGAAAACTATTAATACTATTACCAACTATAAACCTGTAAAAACAACTAACGTACAACTTCTTGAGATTAAATCGTCACCAATAGAGTCTGTTAATTTTATAAATAAATTTTTTGTTAACATAGGTAAAGACTTAGCGCAAGCTATTGATGGAATTCATATCAATCAACCATTAACTAATAACATTTTGACTTCAAAAGTAGGTTCTTCGTTTGTATTGCTAGACACAGACTCGACAGAGGTAAATATGGTCATAGCAAAGTTAAAACTAGAAAGTGCCCCTGGCGTTGATAATATTCCAACAAAATTACTTAAGACTTCTAAAGATATTTTATCACCAATAATTTGTCACCTTGTAAATCTTTGTTTTAGCAAAGGAGTGTTCCCAAGAGTACTTAAACAAGCTATTGTAACACCGGTGTATAAGAATGGGAATAGAGCCGAAATCAATAACTATAGGCCGATATCAGTTTTACCGTCAGTCTCTAAAATTCTGGAAAAACTTATTAACTCACGACTTCTAAAATATTTAGACAAATTTGACATACTTTCAAACTCACAATATGGTTTTAGGAATGGTCGTTCAACCGAGGATGCCGTCGCAGCTCTAACCAAGCATATAGTTGAACTAGTTGACTCAAAGAAAAAATGTCTGACGGTATTCCTAGATTTAAAGAAGGCATTTGATACGGTCTCTGTTCCCACCCTTATCAATAAACTAGAGAAATATGGCATTCGCGGAAAACCCCTGGATCTGTTGACTGACTACCTACATCAACGAAAGCAAAGGGTTAAGATTAGTAGCGTAGTTGGTGTAGACGAGGACATTAGCTTTGGAGTGCCGCAAGGCAGTGTACTCGGACCGACATTGTTTCTCGTCTATATTAACGATCTCTGCAACCTTCACCTCACTGATGCCAAAATCTTTTCTTATGCTGATGATACTGCTATAGTCTTCAATGGCAATTCGTGGAACGATGTTAGAGTTAAGGCTGATGAAGGACTCTCGTTGATTTTTAAATGGCTCTGTGCTAATTCCCTAACCCTGAACGTCTCAAAAACTAATTTTATCACATTTTCAATCTACAATAACTCGCAACCTCCTTCTAATTTTAACATTAAGATTCACAACTGTGACCGTAGTGACCACTTGTGCCTATGTCCTAAAATAAATAAGGTTGAATCGATTAAATATCTAGGTGTAATGATTGATCAGCGACTATCATGGAAAGCACACATGGAACTCGTTACAAGCAGGATAAGAAAACTGATCTGGATTTTCAAAAGCCTAAGGCATTCTGCTTCGAAACCTATTTTGAATAAAATATACGTGTCTCTAGCAGAATCTATTATAAACTATTGCATAACTGTCTGGGGTGGTGCCATAAAAACTTCATTCTTAGATGTTGAAAGAGCACAAAGAAATCTAATCAAAGTTATTTATTTTAAGCCTTATAGATTTCCAACAAAATTATTATATATAGAATCGGGATTGCTAACTGTAAGGAAATTATTTATTTTGCAAACTGTATTAAAATTACATAAAAGTTTAGATTATGACCCCAATAAGATATCACATCGTAGGAAAGATAAAATTATAAAAACTCAATCTGTTTCATCTAAATTTGCTGCTCGCCAATTTACAAGTGTATCAGCCCACCTATATAATATAATTAATAAACAACTGAATATTTATATCCTAAATAATTATGAATGCAAGAGAAAACTATCAGAATGGTTACTAAGCCTAAGCTATGATGACACGGAAGCACTGTTTGATAAACTAAATTAGACCCCTAACACACACACACACACACACACACACACACACTCACACACACACTCACACACACACTCACACACACACACACACACACATCAACATATTCTGAAACACTCAGTAGTTTCACTCAAGCCTCTTCATGCGCGCAATTAAATTAGATTTTTTTCTTTATACCTATAATATTAAATTAATTTTATAGCTATACCTAATTTACTGTAATGTTAGTATTTACGGCAGAGCGAGATTCCTCTAACACAGGTATTTATTTTACTTAAAAGAGGATCTCAAACCTTGTAACTGTAAACTGTACATTAAGTTGCTGAATAAATGATTTTGTATTTTGAAGTGAAACTTCTATAGAATCGTAGTGATTTCAAACCGGATGCAAAAAGATGAAACGGAAATGGTAAGAGACACAAAAACAATGCTTTATTTAAAATTATTATTGTATTATTATTTATTGAGGTATTGCTGTATTTTATTTATATTATTTTGTAACATACTTTATGTAATACGCTTTATTGAAGTAATATAAATAATCCGAATAATTACAGATATATGTTTGTTTCTCTTATCATTTTAGCAGATGCGTTCATTTACCCTTTTTTTCTATTCGATATATATCATAATTATAGTTCGTAAGTAGTAGACTCCAATCGTGCGTCGTAGCTGACACACACACACTTTATTTTTATTTTTCTTATTCTTTCGTCGATTTACTGAAGTTTCACTTCTAACGTGTGTGAATCGCACACACAACTTTTTTTTTTTTGTATTTTTTTTTGTATTAATGGATTCAACGAGACCTATCGAAAGAAAACAGTTGAAACATTAAAAAGAAAACTAACTGAATTTGAGCACACAAAGTCCGGTTGGACATTTTTATCACTCAGTCATTTAGAAATTAATATTAATAAATATTGTCCATTGCGAGGAGGTACATATATATAAAGCTACCTTCTTACGTGGCAAATACCAAAAGCTGTGTTAATGTAAAGAATAATGATGAATGTTGTTTCCTTTGGAGCATTATGGCCGGGCTTTATCTCAGACAGATGCAGTTCCTACCCACATTATTCGAAAGTTTTAAATATTAATGGAATGAAATTTCCACCATCATTTCATGATATAAAGATCTTTGAAAATAATAACTCAGATATAAGTATTAATGTGTTTGGTTTCGATAAGAGAAATAAATATGTAACTGGTCCTCCATATTATGACTGCTAATAAAAGAATGAATCATTTCAATTTAATATTTATTGAAAGCGATAAAGGTCGCTATTGCTTGATAAAAAATTGAAGAAACTAGTGCGAAGGCAACTAACACAACATAGAGGTTCTTTTTATTTGTGTGAAAGTTGTTTGAGTACTTTTATGAACAAAGAAAATTTGAAAAACATAATTGTTCCAAGGTGTTACAAGTATTACCGAACCCTGATACATATTTAAAGTTTGAAAATTTTGACAGACAACAAAAAATTCCTTTTATTATATATGAGGACTTTGAAAGTTTGTAAGTGAATTATTCAGATATTGCTCAAAAGTCGAATACTACAAAGTTTAAGATTCATAAACCGTCTTGCTTTGCTTATTATTACACATGCTGCTCATTCGACAGTTCTTTAAATAAATTGGTTTCATATAGAGATCCAGATGCTGCTGAAATATTTATTAAAAATTTGATGGAAGATGTGAAATATATATTTTGATCAAATATAATACTTCTATGAAACAGTTAAACGAAAATCAGTAAAATGAATATGATTCAAGTGATTATTGTCATATTTGCAAACATCTATTGTTCGGTGATAAGGTTTGCGATCATGATCACATGACTGGAGAGTATAGAGGTGCCGCACATTCATATTGCAACCTCATGTTCAAAGTCTGCCCGTTTATACCAGTTGTATTTCATAATCTATCTGGTTACGATTTACATTTATTTATAATGGAGCTTACAAAATACGACGGTTTAATAAATGTTATTCCTAAGACTAAAGAAAAATACATAACAATCACAAAGTCATTTAAAATGGATGGTACTGAGAATAATTATTCTATAAAAGTAAAATTTATTGATTCTTTTCAGTTTTTGAATGCAAGTCTAGATAAATTGAGTAAAAGCTTGAATGACAATGATTTTAAACATACTTCAAAAATTTTTACCACCACTTACCAGTTTGAGTTGATGAGAAAAAAAGGTATTTATCCTTATGACTACATGGATTGTTTTTCCAAATATGAAAATAAATACCTGGCATCTAAAGAGTTGTTTTATAACAGTTTATTGAAGCATAATATTTCTGAAATCGAATATGCGCATGAAAAAAATGTTTGGAAGGAATTTAACATAATCAACATGGGTGAATACACAGATTTATATTTGAATTGTGATATATTATTGTTGACCGATATATTCGAGAACTTTAGAACAATGAGTTTGCATCACTTCAAGTTAGATCCAGCTTATTATGTAACTGCTTGGGATGCGATGCTCCTTTATACTGGCGTTCGATTAGAATTAATAACTAATCTTGAAATATATCAAATGTTAGAAAAAGGAGTTCGAGGTGGTTTAGCGCAATGTACATTGAGACATGCTCAAGCAAATAATAATACTTACCAAATTTTAATCAATCGAATCCATCCAGTTTCCTCATATATCTTGATTGCAATAAATAATATGGTTTTGTTATGATGAAAAAAATACCCATTGCTGATTTTAGATTCATATCACCAGAAGAAATAAATTGTTTAAATATTGAAAACGTTTTGGATGACAGGGATTTTGGATATATTTTTGAAGTAGATTTGGAGTATCCTAATAATCACTTACATAATGCACACGGCGAATTACCTTTTTGTGTTGAGTGACTCGCTCCACCAGGCAGTAAATCTAAAAAACTAATAGCAAATCTGTATAATAAATATTGTTATGTGATTCATTACGTCCATTTAAAGGAATGTTTAAAACAAGGGCTAGTATTGAAAAAGATTCATCGTGTCATTACTTTTAGACAAGAAAGTTTTCTTAAAAAATATATAGATTTGAATACAAGTTTGCGTTAAGCCTCAAAGTCAGATTTTGAAAAAGACTATTTCAAACTGTCAAACAACTCAATATTTGGTAAAACTATAGAGAATAAGCGAAAGCAAGTGAATGTTAAGCTGGTATCTCATTGGGAAGACCAATAAATCGATCGGTGCTCGAAAACTGATTGCCAAACCAAATTTACAATCTGTATCCATTTTTTCAAAAATCTTTGCTGCCTTTCAGTTTAATCTAGAAAAAATAATTTTAAATATATGTCGGATTTATTGTGTTAGAGTACGCAAAACAACATCTGTATCAATTCCATTATAATTATATCAAACAAAAATTTGACGACAGTGCAAAACTTTGTTATACTGATAGTTTGTTATATTTCGTTTATACAGATGATGTGTATAAAGACATTAAGAATGATATTCAAAAGTTCGATACCAGTAATTTTGTGAAAATAATGTTTACAGAATGCCGAGAATTCATAATAAAATACCTGGTTTATTCAAAGATGAGATGGCTGGTGAATTAATAACAGAATTTGTGGGGGTAAGAGCCAAACTTTACTGTATTAAGAGTGCTAAAGAGGTCATAAAAAAGCCAAAGGTGTATCTAAGTCTGTAATTAAATCTTTAAATTCACAACATTACACAGAATGTTTGTTTGACGATAAAGATTTGAAATGTAAGATGAATATGATTAAGTCATTGAAACATACTTTGTATTCACAAGAAGTAAATAAGTTAGTTTTAAATCGAAATGATGACAAACGTTATATATTACCAAATCAAATTGATACAGTAGCGTGGGGTCACTACGCATACACTTAGCTTATTTTTATCTAATTCGTGTTATATTAAATGAAAATGTGAATAAAATGTATTCAATGTATTTATAAATTAGCGGTTGCTTGTTCTTAATAAATGAATATAAATATAATGGCTTTTAAATTGTTTATTTTACTCATAAAATATTCATATTTTACTCTGTAAAATGGTAAAAACATAGCAATAATAATAATTTCATAACAATGAAGCTTATGAAACAAACGTTAAGCTTGGATATTAGCCCTATTAATTTGGAAACAAAATCACGGCTATCAAAACATGGTGAATTTTTACCTAATAGCATTCGTTGTTTGATTTTTGTCCATCTAATTGTGTTAAAACTAATGTAATGGTTTCTTTATTGTTACATAAAAACGGTCTTAGATTTAACTTGAATTTATACACAAAAACCTCATTCCAAAGTGTATATTGTTTTCTCAAAGAAGTGTTATTAAGAGTTCCTGAAATTAAGTTTCAGGTATGTAGTGATAATAGCAAAGTTATATATCCAAATGATGTAGTACCGAATACGGTGATGATTTTTGATGATGTGGTTTGTGAAAGTCAGAGCAACATTCGTAATTATTTCACTATGGGTAGACACAATCAAATATATTGTTTTTATCTTTCACAAACATATTCAAGGGTACCGAAACAGTTGATTCACGATAATACGAATTTATTATTGCTCTTCAAACAAGATGAAATAAACTTAAAACATAATATACAATGAGCATGTAAATTCAGATATGTCATGGAATACATTTAGGCATATTTGTCATAATGTTTGGCGAGAAAAACATAGTTTTTTAACTATAAATAAAGACTCTGAATTAAATAACGGCAGATATAGAAAAAATCTAGACACTTTTATATACTTATCCTGAAATAAAATTTCGTCATTTGCAAGAATTAAGTGAAAGCATAAAGACAAAAGATGAGTCTTAATATTAAAGAACAGATAATAACATCATCAAATATCATAAAAAATAAACTCAAACAACTTAGAAATATAGAAGATCAAAACAACGATGAACTCAATAAAATGTTCAAACCTGTTACAGAACCTTTAACACAATTAATAGAATCTAATCAAAATAATGTAAAATGTGATTTTAAAGTTTTAAAAAGCTGATGTAATTGCATTCTATAAACCATTTCTCAACATATTCAACTAAAAAGACTTCTATTGTCGAAAGAGTTATACGAACTGTAAAGGGCAAGCTTTATAAGACGTTTAGTTTGAAAGGTAATTTTTAATGGGCTGATGGAACCTTAGATAAAGTTGTGGATGATTACAATCATACTCAGCATAGAACTATTCAAATGAGTCCAGCCCAGGTTAATAAGGATACAAACAGATTGTGACGCATAAATGTAATGTTTTGAATAAATCAATAATTAAAAGAAAAAGCCGTTTTGCTGTGGGTAATGTAGTACGAATAAGTAAGCACAAAGCACATTTTGATAAAGGATACACTCCAAATTGGTCAATAGTGTTATAAATTATCTACCGTTTGAGTTACATCTTCCGGGCTATAATTATTGCGGACCAGGTACAAACTTACGGAATAGACTTAACAGAGGTGACAAAGGTGTGAATCAACTTGACGAGTATTGCAAGCAGCACGATATTGCATAATGAAAACAGATAATTTACAAACCAGACACGAAGCAGATAAGACTTAAAACAGTTCACAATCATATCGGGGGTACAATCATAAATTCGTTATTTGATTCTGAGTAGATGATGGATCTGATGGATTGAACAGAGTTAAAAGAGACCAGTTGCATAATGAATTGAACTGAGTAGGGATCAGTTATCAATTCACAATCATGTCGATAGTCCGATCATAAATTATTTATTTGATTCTGAGTATATAGTTTTTGATAGATCTGATGGATTGAACAGAGTTAAAAGAGACTAGTTGCACGATAAATTGAACTTAGTAGGAACCTGTTACCAAAAGTGGTTTGAATGGAGCACAATCAAGGAGGCCAGTTGGAGTAGAACGATAAAACAATTCACAATTATATCAGTGGTCCAATCATAAATTCGTTATTTGATTCTGAGTAGATGATGGATCTGATGGATTGAACAGAGTTAAAAGAGACCAGTTGCACAATGAATTGAACTGAATAGGGATCAGTTATCAATTCACAATCATGTCGATAGTCCGATCATAAATTCTTTATTTGATTCTGAGTAGATGATAGATCTGATGGATTGAACAGAGTTAAAAGAGACTAGTAGCACGATAAATTGAACTTAGTAGGAACCTGTTACCAAAAGTGGTTTGAATGGAGCACAATCAAGGAGACCAGTTGGAGTAGAACGATTCAAGTTACAGTATGGTGAAGCTGCCTCTGATTTAGGTATCTGATTAGTTGAATAGAATAGATCGATTCAAGTTACAATATGGTGAAGCTGCCTCTGAATGATATGAGGCAGCTTAACCATATTTACACTACTCTAGATTTTTCTAAAGCGTTTGATAAGGTGTCTCACGATGCCCTAATCTTTCTGCTGAGGAGAAGGGGACTGCCGGAGCAATTCTGAGACTATGTAGCTCGACTTTACGCCACGGCTTCGACCACCTTAGCCGTACTTGGTAATACGAGTGAACCTGTTAAAGTCGGTCGGGGAGTGCGTCAAGGAGATCCGCTGTCCCCATTGTTGTTTAATTTGGCGATGGATCTTGTACTTAAAAACCTACCAAAAGACGTCGGCTACAGGCTAGAAGGAGAACGTGTCTCGGCCCTAGCTTATGCTGATGATCTTGTCCTGGTAACAGGATCTAAAGTGGGTATGCAGTGCTCGATCAACGCGGTCAGCGACTATGGTCAGATGATGGGTCTCAAACTCAACATTTCTAAATGTGCCGTTCTCTCAATGGTGCCCGACGGGAAGCGCAAGAAGGTGCATTACCTATCTGAACGGGCCTTCAAGCTCGGGAAGAGATGGTTGAAGCAAGTCTCTTGTGTTGAACGTTGGCGCTATCTGGGTATAGATTTCAAGGCCGCGGGGTCTGTCATGATAGAGCAAGACGTCAAACGCGCTCTGGATAACATCACAAGAGCACCCCTTAAGCCCCAGCAGCGTCTGGAGATCTTAAGGGGACATCTCGTTCCGAGATTCTTACACGGCTTCGTGCTGGGTAACATTTCAGACGGGAGACTTCTTAATCTTGATCGGCAGATTCGTGCGGCCGTGAGGAGGTGGTTGCGACTGCCCATGGATGTCCCTTTGGGGTATTTTTATGCTAATGTTCGGGACGGTGGCCTGGCGATCCCCTCACTGAGGACTTGCGTGCCGGACCTCATTTTACGGAGGTTCGGCCGCTTGGACTCTTCAAATTGGGGCGCAGCCAGAGCCGCCGCCAAATCCGTAAGGATTCAAAAGAAATT